>JARGCV010000277.1:25000-370000 GCA_034064705.1 Bothrops alternatus | reverse complement strand
AGATGGATGGATGGATAAAGATAGGCATAAAGATGGATGGATGGATGGACGGACGGACGGACGGATAAAGATAGACAGGCATACAGAGATAGAAAGATAAATAGATGGGTGGGTGAGTGGATGCATAGATGGATGGATAAAGACAGACAGTCAAGCATACAGAGATAGATAGATAGATAGATAGATAGATAGATAGATAGATAGATAGATAGATAGATAGATAGATAGATAGATAGATAGATGGATGGATGGATGGATGGATGGATGGATGGATGGATGGATAAAGGGATTGATGGACGGACAGACGGACGGACGGACGGATAAAGATAGACAGGCATACAGAGATAGAAAGATGGATGGATGGACGGACAGACAGACGGACGGATAAAGGGATTGATGGACGGACAGACGGACGGACGGACGGATAAAGATAGACAGGCATACAGAGATAGAAAGATAAATAGATGGGTGGGTGAGTGGATGCATAGATGGATGGATAAAGACAGACAGTCAAGCATACAGAGATAGATAGATAGATGGATGGACGGACGGACGGACGGATAAAAGGATGGATGGACGGACAGACGGACGGACGGACGGATAAAGATAGACAGGCATACAGAGATAGAAAGATAGATGGGTGGGTGAGTGGATGCATAGATGGATGGATGGATAAAGACAGACAGTCAAGCATACAGAGATAGAAAGATGGATGGATGGATGGATGGATAAAGATAGTCAGGAATACAGAGATAGATGGATGGATGGATGGATGGATGGATGGATGGATGGATGGATGGATGGATGGATGGACGGAGAGACAGACCGACGGATAAAGACAGACAGTCAAGCATACAGAGATAGATAGATAGATAGATAGATAGATAGATAGATAGATAGATAGATAGATAGATAGATAGATAGATAGATAGATAGATAGATGGGTAGATAGATAGATGGGTAGATGGGTAGATGGATAAAGATAGGCATAAAGAGATGGATGGACGGACGGACGGACAGACGGATGGATAAAGACAGACAGTGAAGCATACAGAGATAGGTGGGTAGATAGATGGGTGGGTGGGTAGATGGATGGATGGATAAAGATAGGCATAAAAATGGATTGACAGACGGACGGATAAAGATAGACAGTCAGGCATACCGAGATAGAAAGATAGATGGGTGGGTGAGTGGATGCATAGATGTATGGATGGATGGATAAAGACAGTCAAGCATACAGAGATAGATAGATGCATAGATGGATGGATAAAGACAGACAGTCAAGCATACAGAGATAGATAGATAGGTAGATAGGTGGGTGGGTGGATGGATGGATGGATGGACAGACGGACGGATAAAGACAGACAGTCAAGCATACAGAGATAGGTGGGTAGATAGATGGATGGGTGGGTAGATGGATGGACGGATAAAGATAGGCATCAAGATGGATGGATGGATGGATAAAGACAGTCAAGCATACAGAGATAGATAGATGCATAGATGGACGGATAAAGATAGACAGGCATACAGAGATAGATGGATGGATGGATAGATGGATGGATGGATGGACGGACAGACAGACCGACGGATAAAGACAGACAGTCAAGCATACAGAGATAGATAGATGGGTAGATGGATGGATAAAGATAGGCATAAAGAGATGGATGGACGGACGGAGAAAGACAGACAGTCAAGCATACAGAGATAGATGGATGGATGGATGGACGGACAGACGGACGGATAAAGGGATGGATGGACGGACAGACAGACGGACGGATAAAGACAGACAGTCAAGCATACAGAGATAGATAGATAGATAGATAGATAGATAGATAGATAGATAGATAGGTAGATAGATAGGTAGGTAGATAGATGGGTAGATGGATAAAGATAGGCATAAAGAGATGGATGGATGGAGGGACAGACGGACGGATAAAGACAGACAGTCAAGCATACAGAGATAGGTGGGTAGATAGATGGGTGGGTGGGTAGATGGATGGATGGATGGATAAAGATAGGCATAAAGATGGATGGACAGACAGACGGACGGACGGATAAAGATAGACAGGCATACAGAGATAGAAAGATGGATGGATGGATGGATGGATAAAGATAGTCAGGAATACAGAGATAGATGGATGGATGGATGGACGGAGAGACAGACCGACGGATAAAGACAGACAGTCAAGCATACAGAGATAGAAAGATAGATGGGTGGGTGAGTGGATGCATAGATGGATGGATGGATGGATAAAGACAGTCAAGGATACAGAGATAGATAGATGGATGGATGGACGGATAAAGATAGACAGGCATACAGAGATAGAAAGATGGATGGATGGATGGATGGATGGACGGACAGACAGACGGACGGATAAAGACAGACAGTCAAGCATACAGAGATAGATAGATAGGTAGATAGGTGGGTGGGTGGATGGATGGATGGACGGACAGACGGACGGATAAAGATAGACAGGCATACAGAGATAGAAAGATAGATGGGTGGGTGAGTGGATGCATAGATGGATGGATGGATAAAGACAGACAGTCAAGCATACAGAGATAGATAGATGGATGGCTGGACGGACGGACGGACGGATAAAGGGATGGATGGACGGACGGATAAAGATAGACAGGCATACAGAGATAGAAAGATGGATGGATGGATGGATGGATAAAGATAGTCAGGAATACAGAGATAGATGGATGGATGGATGGATGGATGGACGGAGAGACAGACCGACGGATAAAGACAGACAGTCAAGCATACAGAGATAGATAGATAGATAGATAGATAGATAGATAGATAGATAGATAGATAGATAGGTAGATAGTTGGGTGTGTGGGTGGATGGATGGATGGACGGACAGACGGACGGATAAAGACAGACAGTCTAGCATACAGAGATAGGTGGGTGGGTAGATGGATGGATGGATAAAGATAGGCATAAAGATGGATGGGTGGACGGACGGACGGACGGATAAAGATGGACAGGCATACAGAGATAGAAAGATAGATGGGTGGGTGAGTGGATGCATAGATGGATGGATGGATAAAGACAGACAGTCAAGCATACAGAGATAGATAGATAGATGGACGGACGGACGGACGGATAAAGGGATGGATGGACAGACAGACGGACGGACGGATAAAGATAGACAGGCATACAGAGATAGAAAGATGGATGGATGGATAAAGTTAGTCAGGAATACAGAGATAGAAAGATGGATGGATGGATGGACGGACAGACGGACGGACAGACAGACGGATGGATAAAGACAGACAGTCAAGCATACAGAGATAGATAGATAGATAGATGGATGGACGGACGGACGGACGGATAAAAGGATGGATGGACGGACAGAGGGACGGACGGATAAAGACAGACAGTCAAGCATACAGAGATAGATAGATAGATAGATAGATAGATAGATAGATAGATAGATAGATAGATAGATAGATAGATAGATAGATAGATAGATAGATGGATGGATGGATGGATGGACAGACGGACGGACGGACGGATAAAGAAAGACAGGCATACAGAGATAGAAAGATGGATGGATGGACGGACAGACAGACGGACGGATAAAGGGATTGATGGACGGACAGACGGACGGACGGACGGATAAAGATAGACAGGCATACAGAGATAGAAAGATAAATAGATGGGTGGGTGAGTGGATGCATAGATGGATGGATAAAGACAGACAGTCAAGCATACAGAGATAGATAGATAGATGGATGGACGGACGGACGGACGGATAAAAGGATGGATGGACGGACAGACGGACGGACGGACGGATAAAGATAGACAGGCATACAGAGATAGAAAGATAGATGGGTGGGTGAGTGGATGCATAGATGGATGGATGGATAAAGACAGACAGTCAAGCATACAGAGATAGAAAGATGGATGGATGGATGGATGGATAAAGATAGTCAGGAATACAGAGATAGATGGATGGATGGATGGATGGATGGATGGATGGATGGATGGATGGATGGATGGATGGATGGATGGACGGAGAGACAGACCGACGGATAAAGACAGACAGTCAAGCATACAGAGATAGATAGATAGATAGATAGATAGATAGATAGATAGATAGATAGATAGATAGATAGATAGATAGATAGATAGATAGATAGATAGATAGATAGATAGATAGATAGATAGATAGATGGGTAGATAGATAGATGGGTAGATGGGTAGATGGATAAAGATAGGCATAAAGAGATGGATGGACGGACGGACAGACGGATGGATAAAGACAGACAGTGAAGCATACAGAGATAGGTGGGTAGATAGATGGGTGGGTGGGTAGATGGATGGATGGATAAAGATAGGCATAAAAATGGATTGACAGACGGACGGATAAAGATAGACAGTCAGGCATACCGAGATAGAAAGATAGATGGGTGGGTGAGTGGATGCATAGATGTATGGATGGATGGATAAAGACAGTCAAGCATACAGAGATAGATAGATGCATAGATGGATGGATAAAGACAGACAGTCAAGCATACAGAGATAGATAGATAGGTAGATAGGTGGGTGGGTGGATGGATGGATGGACGGACAGACGGACGGATAAAGACAGACAGTCAAGCATACAGAGATAGGTGGGTAGATAGATGGATGGGTGGGTAGATGGATGGACGGATAAAGATAGGCATCAAGATGGATGGATGCATGGATAAAGACAGTCAAGCATACAGAGATAGATAGATGCATAGATGGACGGATAAAGATAGACAGGCATACAGAGATAGATGGATGGATGGATAGATGGATGGATGGATGGACGGACAGACAGACCGACGGATAAAGACAGACAGTCAAGCATACAGAGATAGATAGATGGGTAGATGGATGGATAAAGATAGGCATAAAGAGATGGATGGACGGACGGAGAAAGACAGACAGTCAAGCATACAGAGATAGATGGATGGATGGATGGACGGACAGACGGACGGATAAAGGGATGGATGGACGGACAGACAGACGGACGGATAAAGACAGACAGTCAAGCATACAGAGATAGATAGATAGATAGATAGATAGATAGGTAGATAGATAGGTAGGTAGATAGATGGGTAGATGGATAAAGATAGGCATAAAGAGATGGATGGATGGAGGGACAGACGGACGGATAAAGACAGACAGTCAAGCATACAGAGATAGGTGGGTAGATAGATGGGTGGGTGGGTAGATGGATGGATGGATGGATAAAGATAGGCATAAAGATGGATGGACAGACAGACGGACGGACGGATAAAGATAGACAGGCATACAGAGATAGAAAGATGGATGGATGGATGGATGGATAAAGATAGTCAGGAATACAGAGATAGATGGATGGATGGATGGACGGAGAGACAGACCGACGGATAAAGACAGACAGTCAAGCATACAGAGATAGATAGATAGAGAAATAGATAGATAGATAGATAGATAGATAGATAGATAGATAGATAAATGGGTAGATGGATAAAGATAGGCATAAAGAGATGGATGGACGGACAGACGGACTGATAAAGACAGACAGTCAAGCATACAGAGATAGGTGGGTAGATAGATGGGTGGGTGGGCAGATGGATGGATGGATAAAGATAGGCATAAAGATGGATGGATGGACGGACGGACGGACGGATAAAGATAGACAGTCAGGCATACAGAGATAGAAAGATAGATGGGTGGGTGAGTGCATGCATAGATGGATGGATGGATGGATGGATAAAGACAGTCAAGCATACAGAGATAGATAGATGGATGGACGGACGGACGGATAAAAGGATGGATGGACGGACAGAGGGACGGACGGATAAAGATAGACAGGCATATAGAGATAGAAAGATGGATGGATGGATGGATGGATAAAGATAGTCAGGAATACAGAGATGGATGGATGGATGGATGGATGGACGGAGAGACAGACCGACGGATAAAGACAGACAGTCAACCATACAGAGATAGATAGATAGATAGATAGATAGATAGATAGATAGATAGATAGATAGATGGGTAGATGGATAAAGATAGGCATAAAGAGATGGATGGACGGACAGACAGACGGACAAATAAAGATAGACAGGCATACAGAGATAGAAAGATGGATGGATGGATAAAGATAGTCAGGAATACAGAGATAGATGGATGGATGGATAGATGGATGGATGGATGGATGGACGGACAGACAGACGGACGGATAAAGAAAGACAGGCATACAGAGATAGAAAGATGGATGGATGGACGGACAGACAGACCTACGGATAAAGACAGACAGTCAAGCATACAGAGATAGATAGATAGGTAGATAGGTGGGTGGGTGGATGGATGGATGGACGGACAGACGGACGGATAAAGACAGACAGTCAAGCATACAGAGATAGGTGGGTAGATAGATGGATGGGTGGGTAGATGGATGGATGGATAAAGATAGGCAAAAAGATGGATGGATGGACGGACGGACGGACGGATAAAGATAGACAGGCATACAGAGATAGAAAGATAGATAGGTAGGTGAGTGGATGCATAGATGGATGGATAAAGACAGACAGTCAAGCATACAGAGATAGATAGATGGATGGACGGACGGACGGACGGATAAAGGGATGGATGGACGGACAGACGGACAGACGGATAAAGATAGACAGGCATACAGAGATAGAAAGATGGATGGATGGATAAAGATAGTCAGGAATACAGAGATGGATGGATGGATGGATGGATGGATGGACGGAGAGACAGACCGACGGATAAAGACAGACAGTCAAGCATACAGAGATAGATAGATAGAGAAATAGATAGATAGATAGATAGATAGATAGATAGATAGATAGATAGATAGATAAATGGGTAGATGGATAAAGATAGGCATAAAGAGATGGATGGACGGACAGACGGACTGATAAAGACAGACAGTCAAGCATACAGAGATAGGTGGGTAGATAGATGGGTGGGTGGGCAGATGGATGGATGGATAAAGATAGGCATAAAGATGGATGGATGGACGGACGGACGGACGGATAAAGATAGACGGTCAGGCATACAGAGATAGAAAGATAGATGGGTGGGTGAGTGCATGCATAGATGGATGGATGGATGGATGGATGGATGGATGGATGGATGGATGGATAAAGACAGTCAAGCATACAGAGATAGATAGATGGATGGATGGACGGACGGACGGATAAAGGGATGGATGGACGGACAGACAGACGGACGGATAAAGATAGACAGGCATACAGAGATAGAAAGATGGATGGATGGACGGACAGACAGACAGACAGACCGACGGATAAAGACAGACAGTCAAGCATACAGAGATAGATAGATAGATAGATAGATAGGTAGATAGTTGGGTGGGTGGGTGGATGGATGGATGGACGGACAGACGGACAAATAAAGACAGAAAGTCAAGCATACAGAGATAGGTACCCACCTAAAGATAGACAGTCAGGCATACCGAGATAGAAAGGTAGATGGGTGGGTGAGTGGATGCATAGATGTATGGATGGATGGATAAAGACAGTCAAGCATACAGAGATAGATAGATGGATGGATGGATGGATAAAGATAGACAGGCATACAGAGATAGAAAGATGGATGGATGGATGGACGGAGAGACAGACCGACGGATAAAGACAGACAGTCAAGCATACAGAGATAGATAGATAGATAGATAGATAGATAGATAGATAGATAGATAGATAGATAGATAGATAGATAGATAGATAGATAGATAGGTAGGTAGATAGTTGGGTGGGTGGGTGGGTGGATGGATGGACGGACAGACGGACGGATAAAGACAGACAGTCAAGCATACAGAGATAGGTGGGTGGGTAGATGGATGGATGGATAAAGATAGGCATAAAGATGGATGGATGGACGGACGGATAAACATAGACAGTCAGGCATACAGAGATAGAAAGATAGATGTGTGGGTGAGTGGATGCATAGATGGATGAATGGATGGATGAAGACAGTCAAGCATACAGAGATAGATGGATGGATGGATGGACGGACGGACGGACGGAAAAAGGGATGGATGGATGGACAGACAGACGGACGGATAAAGATAGACAGGCATACAGAGATAGAAAGATGGATGGATGGACGGACAGACAGACCGACGGATAAAGACAGATATCAAGCATACAGAGATAGATAGATAGATAGATAGATAGATAGATAGATAGATAGATAGATAGATAGATAGATAGATAGATAGATAGATAGATAGGTAGATAGTTTGGTGGGTGGGTGGATGGATGGATGGAGGGACAGACAGACGGATAAAGACAGACAGTCAAGCATACAGAGATAGGTGGGTAGATAGATGGATGGGTGGGTAGATGGATGGATGGATAAAGATAGGCATAAAGATGAATGGATGTTTGGACGGACGGACGGATAAAGATAGACAGGCATACAGAGATAGAAAGATAGATGGGTGGGTGGGTAGATGGATGGATGGATAAAGACAGACAGTCAAGCATACAGAGATAGATAGATAGATGGATGGATGGACGGATAAAAGGATGGATGGACGGACAGACGGACGGACGGATAAAGATAGACAGGCATATAGAGATAGAAAGATGGATGGATGGATGGATGGATAACGATAGTCAGGAATACAGAGATAGATGGATGGATGGACGGAGAGACAGACCGACGGATAAAGACAGACAGTCAAGCATACAGAGATAGATAGATAGATAGATAGATAGATAGATAGATAGATAGATAGATAGATAGATAGATAGATAGATAGATAGATAGATAGATAGATAGATAGATAGATAGTTGGGTGGGTGGGTGGATGGATGGACGGACGGACAGACGGACGGATAAAGACAGACAGTCTAGCATACAGAGATAGGTGGGTGGGTAGATGGATGGATGGATAAAGATAGGCATAAAGATGGATGGGTGGACGGACGGATGGACGGATAAAGATAGACAGGCATACAGAGATAGAAAGATAGCTGGGTGCGTGAGTGGATGCATAGATGGAAGGATGGATAAAGACAGACAGTCAAGCATACAGAGATAGACAGATAGATGGACGGACGGACGGACGGATAAAGGGATGGATGGACACACAGACGGACGGACGGATAAAGATAAACAGGCATACAGAGATAGAAAGATGGATGGATGGATGGATGGATAAAGTTAGTCAGGAATACAGAGATAGATGGATGGATGGATGGATGGATGGATGGATGGACGGAGAGACAGACCGACGGATAAAGACAGACAGTCAAGCATACAGAGATAGATAGATAGATAGATAGATAGATAGATAGATAGATAGATAGATAGATAGATAGATAGATAGATAGATAGATAGATAGATAGATGGGTAGATGGATAAAGATAGGCATAAAGAGATGGATGGATGGACGGACAGATGGACGGATAAAGACAGACAGTCAAGCATACAGAGATAGGTGGGTAGATAGATGGGTGGGTGGGTAGATGGATGGATGGATAAAGATAGACATAAAGATGGATGGATGGATGGACGGACGGACGGATAAAGATAGACAGTCAAGCATACAGATATGGATGGATGGACAGACGGACGGACGGATAAAGGGATGGATGGACGGAGAGACGGATGGACGGATAAAGATAGACAGGCATACAGAGATAGAAAGATGGATGGATGGATGGATGGATAAAGATAGTCAGGAATACAGAGATAGATGGATGGATGGATGGATGGATGGATGGATGGATGGATGGAGAGACAGACCGACGGATAAAGACAGACAGTCAACCATACAGAGATAGATAGATAGATAGATAGATAGATAGATAGATAGATAGATAGATAGATAGATGGGTAGATGGATAAAGATAGGCATAAAGAGATGGATGGACGGACAGATGGACGGATAAAGACAGACAGTCAAGCATACAGAGATAGGTGGGTAGATAGATGGGTGGGTGGGTAGATGGATGGATGGATAAAGATAGACATAAAGATGGATGGATGGATGGACGGACGGACGGATAAAGATAGACAGTCAAGCATACAGATATGGATGGATGGACAGACGGACGGACGGATAAAGGGATGGATGGACGGAGAGACGGATGGACGGATAAAGATAGACAGGCATACAGAGATAGAAGGTTTGTGGGTAGAATTTGTGGGTAGAAACCTGGCTTCTGCTGGGGCTTCCATCTCGAGACAAGCTCAGGTCTCTGTCATTAATCATGGTTGCCGGGACGCCACGGACACACTTTCGCAACATTGACCTCTGAGCAGCTTTTGATACCATCGACAATGGCATCCTTTTGTTCTGACTTAGAGAGTTGGGGGTGGGTGGCACAGTTTTGTGCTGGTTCACCTCCTTCCTCCCAGGCCCATCCCAATCAGCGTTGATAGGGAGTGAAAGGTCCAGCTCACAGCCCCTCCTTTGTGGGGTGTCACAGGGCTTGGTGTTCTCTCCACTCCTTTTTAACATCTACATGAAATCGCTGGATGAGATCATCCATTACCATGGAATGAAGTATCACCAATATGCTGATGATACCCAGCTACTGTATATTTCTCCATCCTGAGTGAAGTGAGTGATGCAGTGGATGTCCTTTCATGGTGCCTGGAGGCTATGGAGGTCTGGATGTGGAACAACAGACTTCAACTGAACCATAGTAAGAAGGAGTAGCTATGGGTGGGCCCCTCTATATACAGGAGTTTATCATCTTTGATCCTCAATGGGGTTGCACTACCCCAGACAGACCCAGTGCTTAACTTGGGGGTCCTCTTGAACTCATGGCTCCTGCTCGAAGAGCAGGTGGCAGCTGTGGCCAGGAGGGCCTTCGCCCAACTTCGCATTGTACCAGTTACACCTCTTCCTGGACAGGGAGGCCCTCCACTTGGTCACTCTTGCCCTGGTCATCTCCCAATTCGACTATTGCAACCCGCACTACATGGGGCTATACTTGAAAAGTATCCAAAAACTTCAACTGGTGCAGAGTGTGACCACATGAGCTACACTGGGTGCCCAAAGAAGGGCACACATAACACCTCTGCTCTGTGAATTGCACTGGGTGCCAGTTTGCTTCCAGGTCCAATTCAAGGAGTTAGTCATTACCTATAAAGCTCTAGATGGCATAGGGCCAGGCTACCTATGGAACTGCCTTTGCCCCATCACATCAGCCCATCCCACTCGTTCAGGCAAAGAAGGTGTGCTGTAGACCCCGTCAGTCAAAAAATTTTGACTGGCAGGGTCTAGGAAGAGGGCCTTCTTTGCTGCTGCCCCTGCATTATGGAACATCTTGCCCCCAGAGGTGAGGAAAGCCCTCACTCTCTTGGCCTTCCACAAAGGGGTCAAAACCTGGCTATGTAGCCCTGTGTGGGGGACACAGGAGCCCACACAACCATGGGGCTGGCTGGCCCCATGAGAACCCCCCACACACACCTGTATTAACAACTGCTAATTCATCTTTGAAATGTTTATGTTGTTTTATAATTAAAAAAATAATCCTATTTTTTCTGATTTTAATGTTTAATTTTATTGATTAAATTGTACACCGCACAAAGCCCCTCTCCAAGGGAGATGGGTGGTTAAGAAGTATGAAATATACACACACATAAATACATACACGCATACATACACACATACCTCAGGACAGCAAAACCTGAGGCATGTTTAGCTGTAGATCTACCAGTATTATTGATGCATATGTTCTTGACTAAGACCTGCCATAACCTTTAGCAGCTGTGTGCAAACTGTTATAAGCCTGAAAGGTTTTGAGCTCACACCACCTCATTTCAAACTAAGTCCAAAACAGTTGCTTCAGCCTTACTGACAATGTTTTGATTATGCTTGAAACAATCGCTTCATATACTGTATGAAATAGTACTGTTTTGAGCCCTGAACCATTCTGGAATGGTCATTATATTTCTAGCAGGATCAGTAGAACCTATTTTGAGTATGAAACTTTTTATGTATCACTAATTGTCAGTAAACGTTTCTAATACTCATAGCATTTGAAATGAACACAATTTCTGAAGTATGCAGTGTCAGCTAGTATAGGATAATGTACATTCCAATAAGAAGAGAATCTTTGTAGCTCAGGATTGAACTGTGAGGTCCATGGTGCACTCTGAGCTTGGTTCTTTTCTTGCAGAAGTTTCATTACCCAACCAGCTAACCAGCTGTTGATATATGACTGTGTTACTCAATCAAACAGTAAACAACAGCCTAATCAAGGAACCACCAAGACCACTCCCACCAATACTGACAGGACAAGCCACTCATATATAAACAGAGAGCAAACCCCACTCCCTTCTAGCACTGAAGATGTTACCTTGTTGGGTAATGCTATATCTGCAAGAATACAACCAAGCTCAGAGAGTACCAGTGACCCCATAATGTACATTTTTGGAGGTTGAATTCCTGGTTAACAGAAGTTCCATCTCTGCAGCATCTGCGCAATTGTTTGCAGATGAAGTCATTGGTCTCATTCAAGATGGTGATGACTCTGTATATAGATGGGAGGTTGAACAACTGGCCCTGTGATACAGCCCAAACAACCTTGATGTGAACATGCTTAAAATTGTAGAGATGAGAGTGGATTTTAGGAGGAGCCCTTCTGTTCTACCTACCACCTCTTACTGTATTTGACAGCACAGTATCAGCAGTAGAATCCTTCATGTTTTGGGGTTCTATAATGTCCCAGGATTTGAAATGGACACCTAATATTAGAATCTTCATTAAAAAGGCACAACAAAGAATGTTCTTCCTGTGTCAACTTAGGAAGTTTGGACTGCCCCAGGAGCTGTTGATACAGTTCTACAGAGGAATTTTTGAGTCTGTCATTTGTACTTCTATAACTGTCTGGTTTGGTACAGCAACTAAGCAGGACAGGTACAGACTCCAACGGACAGTTAGGACTGCAGAAAAAGCAATGGCAACCATCCTGCCTTCCATAGAAGACCTGTATATTGTGTGAATCCGAAGGAGGGCTGAGAAAATAAATACAGACCCCCTCACATCCTGGACATAAACTGTTTCAACTCCTCTCCTCAGGATGCTGCTATAGGGCATTACATGCCAAAACAACTAGACACAGTTTTTTCCCACGTACCATCACTCTGCTGAACACCTAATCCTCACAGTACTATCTTATGCAATGGTGGGATTCAGCCAATTTGCACCGGTTTGGCAGAACCGGTAGCTAATTTTTTGTTGCCCAGGCCCAAAATGGACTTCTGGAAGTGGCATCCACACAGAGAACCGGTTGTTCACATATTTGAATCTCACCACTGGTCTTATGTCTAAGTTATACAGTATTCACCCATGTTGTATGGCTGTATTATTATCCTTCGCTACTATCCCCTCTTATTGGCATCATTATTATGATTATTATTATTCTGTTGCTTTACATGTACACTGAGAGCTTCTGCACCGGAGACAAATTCCTTGTGTGTTTAATCACACTTGACCAAATAAAGTATTATATTTCAGTATTTCAGAATATGAACAATACATAGCTGTATACTTAACAGGGAGAGCTTTGTTATTCCATGGTGGCAAAAATCAGGACTGGTAGCACCTTTTCTAGTTAACAAAATGTTCTTAAAAGGCATAAGGTATAGCTCATAAAAGCTTATGCCTTTTAATACAATTTGTAAATTATATAAGACACTACCAGATTATTTCTGATTTATAGCAACATGCACCCTCACAAGCAAATTTTCTCTGGTATAATCCAACTTGGCTGATTTATGCACTTGACATCTGTGGAACTCAGTGAAAATGTTCTCATTAGGAAGACAAACCTGCTGCTTTATTCATAGTAAGATATCTTCTCCACACCCATAGTAACCCTTACGTAAGGCAGGAGATTGAGCATCTTGGGAGCGGTAATGGGGAAAGGAATTCTGTGGAGATTATTGTTTGGATAAAACCACAGCGATATCCCATAGAAATATGTCAAAGGATAAACTTTACTACCACAATAATGACAGTAAACCAGTCTTGCTGATGTTTTTTTTTGTGAGATGGGGAGTTTGGTAAAAAAAAAAAACCATGATGTAACAAGGTACTTAAAAAATGAAGCTTCAGATTTGTAACTCACATATATGGATACAGGAACAAATTGGCACAGAAATATTAAATTGTTCCCAACATTGTTTAGAAGAATACTCTAGCTTGGTTTCCTTAAAGAAACGAGTGTTTTATGGTAAGGTTCATCTCTTAATAAAACTGCAGAGCATCATGCTATTTAGTCATACAGTGAATTTCAAAATTTAAGAGTTTTATATTAAAAACTGGGAAAAGGTAAAATGAATTGATTGCAACTGTAAATTGATACATTCCTGTTTTAATTCTCTTCTATAGTCCAAGGCAAGTATAAATGTTAACATAACACCGTTAAATCAAATCTCAATGCAAGAGAACCAATTGCCTCTCTACTTTGAATCTTATCAACTTTCCAACTTTTCATACTAAAATATATTGTTTTATTAATACAAACTACAGTATTATACACTACTGTGTAATAAATAAATATAAAAATAAGACACATAAATATAAAAGTTTTCTAAAACTAAAAAGGTACATATGTCAGTAAGAAGGGTATTAATACTGCCAGGTTTGAAAACATACAGTACAAAATGTTGCACAGATCTAAAAACTAAATGAAATAATACTGATAGTTTAAAATCAGCTAACATTGTAAAGAAATGGAGTCCAGAATAACTAACATTTGGAAACATATGAGCCCAATGACATATCTGGTATTCGTCTGAAATAAAGAGAGCCACTATAATAGATTAGAAATTTCCCTTCATAATTCTCCAAGTAAGTAATTGAAGAAGCAACAACTAAGAGCGAAGAATTGCATTATGAAATGTACCAGTACTTTTACTTTACTGATGGCTGGATGTTTTTGTCCCATGATTTAGTTTACTGAAATTTAATACAAATCAACAAATGCTACCGGTAGTTATTGTAGGCCACACATTGGAGAAAGGTTGGTCAAAGCCTTCAAAACATTCATATTTTTTACTACACACTCCAGACACAATTACAAACACTGATTTTGACAACTTGGCTGTTCTTACCAGTATTAACACTGTTAGTCCCTGCAATCAGAACCCCACCACAATCTTTTTTTTCAAACTATATTTTCAACCACATGAGTAAGAAACGTCAGCTGCTCCCTTAAGACTAACAATACATTTTAAATGAGAATATGTTCTACTAATAACATCTAAATGTTATAAACTGTTTGAAACTGTGTCATATCTTTCTGCTTAAGGGAAGTCTGTAGTGCAAAAATTCTTACATTTTAAAAATATAATAAAATACTGAAGTGGAGTTATCAGAATTGTTTCATTAATAAAATATAATAAAGAACATAAATCTCTCCCAATTATACAATCAAAATATTAAACAACAAAAATAATACTAAAAGTAACAAATAGATGTCCAACACATACCAAAGAAAACATGTTTCCTACAACTTGTTAATCTATTTGCTTCCAGAGTCATCGTGTTCTTTCAATCTGTTTCAAGTCACAAACTTAAATTTGAAAACTGAAAAATTACTAGATATGAGATTCAGGCACACTTGGATATAAATATATCTTTTATAGTTTCTGGGTTTTTCATTTTTGTTACACAGTAGTGAACAGGAATCACAGTGCACAGACTACTGTGCTTCCATAAAAAGCATCTAGAACAGGGGTCTTCAAACCTGGCCCTTTTATGACTCATGGACTTCAACTCCCAGAATTCCTCAGCCAGGCATGCTGGCTGAGGAATTCTGGGAGTTGAAGTCCACAAGTCATAAAAGGGCCAAGTTTGAAGACCTCTGAAGACCCCTGATCTAGAATATACGTAGAACAACTTTCATTACTAGTTGAGATTCTTTTTCCTTGTACAAAACTTCCTCATCAGTTAAACTTTACTTGTTGCTGGCTTCTGACATTAGCTCCTCTTTTAATATGACTTCTGGTTTAATACTGTTTCCTTCATCTATGGCTTCTTTGTGCTTCATGCTATCTTCAGTTATTTCCTCCTCTTCCTCCTCCTCCTCTTGTAATTTTCCACATTCTTTTTCTTTTTCTGATCCCTGCATGTCTTTGTTTTCATCTTCTTCCTCTTTTTCATTGTCTTCCTCCTCTCTTGTGATGCTTTCTCTCTCATCAGTGTCAAGCTGTGAGGGAGAAACTGCGGCCCTTGTATGCTCATTCCCCAGGTGTTCCTGTGTGGCTCCTTCGGGTTCTGTGCTGTCATGTTCTTCAGCTTCCCTTTTACAATAGGAGTAGCGATGATTCATGTGCTGAGAGTAAGACCCTGAGTGAGAAAAGCGCTTGCCACATTTGTCACATTGATAGGGCTTCTCTCCAGAGTGCAGACGCATGTGTTCAATTAAATGATGCTTATGTTTAAATGCCTTTTTGCATATTCCACACTCATGAGGTCTTTTACCTGAAAAATAGAAATAAGATTATTTCCAAACTCCCCAAGGTATATTTTGCTTGAACTAGATTTTGCTTACTGCATCTATACTGCTGAATTTTTTTAGGGGAAATCTGAAAGACAAATTGGTTCATCAGAAGTCAAAAGTGGGGTACCATTCTCAGCAAATATTACAAGAGGTCCCTTCTAGATTTCTCATCACAAACATCAGAACTCAGTGAAAACTTACAGAATGTAAATAGGGTTTGGTGATTTGTAATTCCATCATATTTGGAAGGTACCACACTGAGATTTGCAGACTTTGTTTTCCAGAAGTTCTAAATAAGAATCTGTGAGGGTGCATATATTATATGAACAGCTATACAACAGTTAGCAAGTTATTGACTCTGTTTTCAGACAAGATTCAGTAAGTTCAGGATTGCATGTCTTTTAAAAATATAGCTGAGAGATAACCTCTTATAATTAATACTGGCATGAATCATTGGCAATTAATGATAAAAGGTAAAGGTTTCCCCTGTCCAGTCGTATCTGACTCTAAGGGGTGGTGCTCATCTCTGTTTCTTAACCTAGGGAGCCAGCATTGTCCAAAGACATTTCTGTGGTCATGTGGCCAGCATGACTATGCGCCATGGTGCACGGAATGCTACCTTCCCACCAAAGTGGCACCCATTCATCTACTCACATTTGCACTGCTATATTTGAAGGCTCAAGGTTGACTCAGCCTTCCATCCTTCCGAGGTTGGTAAAATGAGGAACCAGATTGTTGGGGGCAATATGCTGACTCTGTAAACCTCTTAGAGAGGGCTGTAAAGCACTATGAAGCAGCATATAAGTCTAAAGTGTTATTGCTAGGTTTGCAGGAGCTGGGTCAAGTAACGGGAGCTCACCCCATTGCACGGTGCACGGATCTTGAACCCAGGCTGTCCAGCTGACAAGCTCAGCTTATGCTGATTTCTAATATGAAACTGGGTGTTACACTACACTTCATACTCCTGTGCAGAATTCAGACATAAATTAGAATTGTGCCATGATCCACCTTTTACAAAAGGAAGTCCGTGTGAGCAAGGGGAGATGCTTCTACTCTTTGTTTTGTTGCTTCTGACATTTTAGGCTCATTTTCCTAATCCTTTCCTTGCTTTAGATATGAATGGGTCAGATATGTGAACCACAAATGTGGACGTCCAAGTCACATCTCTGTTATCCACAACAGCTCAAAAGTTGCTCCATTTCTGTCTTACCCTCCTTAATAAATTACTTGCAATATTCTATCTCTAAAGTGTAATTTAAATTAATGAATTGCAGTAGATACAACATGTTCCATTTTTGAAAATGTTTCAGACTAGCAAGGAAAATGCAGCCCTCTGTATCTATCATCAATACAAATGTGTATCTGGCAAAGTCCTGCTCAACTGAGCCCAATATGGAATAGCAGGAACTATTTTTTGACACAAAGATGCACATTCCCATTTGAGGTTACCACCTGTTACACATGCTTATAGCAATAGCACTCAGACTTATATACCGCTTCACAGTGCTTTACAGCCCTCTCTAAGCAGTTTACAGAGTCAGCATATTGCCCCCAACAATCTGGGTCCTCATTTTATCGACCTCGGAAGGATGGAAGTCTGAGTCAACCTTGAGCTGATCAGGATCGAACTGCTGGCAGTTGGCAGAGTCAGACTGCAATACTGCATTCTAACCACTGCACCACCACAGCTCTTATATTATGCTTGCTGTTGTAATTGGACCTGAATTAAAATTGTGGTGACTTAATTTTGTGTTCACATACCTGTATGTTCATATTTATGCCTTACAAGTGAACTACTCTTCTGGAATATTTTGTCACACAAATCACATGCATACATTCCATTTTCTGTCTTTCTCATCTTCTTCGGTGGTGTAGAATCAGAATCATTCTGATCCTCTATATTTGATACTCTTTCTGAGCTAGTGTCTTGTCTTTTATCCTAAGAAATCAAGGAACAAAATTCTTAATCTGTTAAAATATAATGTTGATAATAGGATTAAAATAAAAAGCATAATCAATGTTTACTGCACATTGGTAACTCATTTAATCTCAACTGTGACATATCCATCAATATTTTTTAAAGGCTGGAAGGCCATGAATATATGCATCTCAGAATAAGAGACGCTTATGTTCAAGATTAGCCCAACAGACAGACCACTCATTAGCATAAAGAATGCTAGTGTAAAATTTAAAAAACCAAGATTTTGTAAGGAAAAATATCTAGACTGAAAAATGATGTAGGTGGCTTCACTAAATCCTCATAAACATTCATAATATTCATGCTACAAAGATCACGAGTATGACAGGTGGTCCTCAATTAGCAACTGCCTTGTTAAATGACCATTCATAAATACAATGATAAATGGTGCATAGTAAAAAAATAATTTTCCCACCAATGTGTGTAATTACACTTAAATTTCTGTGTCTGACAACAATGCACATCAGACTGAGAGTAATGCTAGTGTTGCTGCACTTTATCTAAACCAAGTATCTTTGCAGCCCCCATCATGTGCTTTGCTTAGCCTCTGTGTTGCTTAGCAACCATTTTGCCAGAACCAATTGTTGCTAAATGAGGACTATTTTTATCAGTTTTTTCCAATCTATTGTAAGAATTACAGTTTAACTCAAAAGTTTAGGCACCCCTCGTCAAATTGCAAGTTTCAACAAACCTCTAAGCTACCACAACCTTCTGCAAATTTGAATTCATACTTACTAATCATATGCATTTTTTATAAATTCAAAATAAGAATACTCATTATGGTAGGCACAGAAGTCTGAACATATTTTCAGTCAATATTTAGTAATAATTATTTAGCAAAAAAATAACAACCCAGCAGCCAAATGTTTCTTGTAGGTAGCTATGTGTCTTTCTGTTCTTGCTTTTGGATTTTTCCCCCTCACATTTCCTTGCAGAAGTCTTTTAGCTCAGAAGTATTCTTAAGTCTCCTTGCCTGCACTGTATGTTGAAATCTCTCCACAGATTTTTGATAGTATTCATGTCTGGGTTGTGAAAACATTTACCTTTTTTCCTGCAAGTAGTTTATGGTTGATTTGCTGAAATAATCCATTTTTTAAAACTAAATAAAATAAATATCCAACTTCTTTTTAACTTCATTCTTTTTACCAAATATGGAACATTTAGCTTCCATGATATGCTAATATTCTTCCTGCCATGTGCACAATATTTCCTATGCCACTAGCTACCACACAATTTCAAAGTACCTCTGTGCTTAATGTTTTGCAATGTGTTATTTTCTTCAAACACTTTGTCCTTTTCCACCAAAGTATCTTGCATTTAAACTGCCCAGAGGTTGCTGGGAGGAGCTACAATCTGTGAGTTAAGAAGGAGGAGGGTGGAGGAGGAAAGTAGTTGAGCCCCTGCTGATTGGACCTCCATTGCATTTAAACTGCCCAGAGGTTGCTGGGAGGAGCTACAATCTGTGAGTTAAGAAGGAGGAGGGTGGAGGAGGAAAGTAGCTGAGCCCCTGCTGATTGGACCTCCATTGGTCCAATCATATAACTAAAAATCAAAAACAGCAGCGGTACATTCAGGGCAAGTGCGTCTGAGATTCCTTTAATCTCAGAATGTCTGGCTTAGTTCAGTGCAACACATGTTTTGCAGCTCTGTTTCGCAGTACTCTTTTCAAACCTGGAAACTGTCCTATCTGTAAACAAATCACTAGTCTACAAGGACAGATTATTTATCTAGGGTCTGTAATCTGTGCTCTTCAGGCAGAAATTAGGTGTCCAGTTCAGCCCTTCTACTCTATTGAGCCTCCGCGCTATCAGCCCCCTCTACCACAAAAATCCTGCAGGAGAAGGACAGTGTGGACAACCGTGGGATCTGGCAGGGTGAGAGCTGTGAACCATAAACACAAAGCTTTTGCTGTGTCCCTGCATAACAGATACAGTGCCCTTGCTGACCTTAATAGGGACATTAAGGAGACAGGTCAAGGTAGTTGTGATGATAACTCAAATAAGCAGGGGATCATGGTCCGAGATGAAGAACTTGTTTTTGACAGGGAGAAGTGTGAATCAGGTATTACACATCAGTCATGCAAGAAGAGCAAGGCATCCAAAAAGAGAAGCCACCTTCTGGTTGTTGATTCAATTATAAGGGATATAAATTTAGGAAAGGATACAGAGGTTTCGAAAGAGGTCAGGTGTCTTACAGGTGCTACTGCCAGCAGAGACACGAAGTGTATTTTTAAGATAGTCAAGAATGGCAGCAAGGAGTGTGATGTGGATGCTATTGTACATCTTGGCACTAACGATCTGTCCCAAAAAGATGTACTCTCTGTGCAGAATGATTTCCAGAGCTTGGGGCAGGAACTTAGCAGGATAGGCTGTAGGCTTACTTTTTCAGAGGTTTTACCAGTGTATAAGCAGCAAAATGGAAAAGGCCAGCGTATAGCAGAATTCAATATGTGGCTAAAGGAGTGGTGTAAAGGGGAAGGCTTTGGTTATATTAGTCATGTACAAAAGAGATGGTTTGCATCCATCCAAGAAAGGGACTGAGTTACTTGGCAATAAATTCACAGATTTTCTGGAGGAATATTTAAATTAAACAATGGGGACAGTGAGTTAATTGATACAGAACATCCCTGTCTCTGGCAATCTAAAAATTATAGGGTTATCAGTGCATGTAACATAGATGTGTGTGTGGACAAGAATATCAACCTTGCTGTCAAGCAAAATCAAGCTTTTAATAACGAGTGCCACACAAAGTGCACTAATCAAACAGATGGTAAGAAAATAGGGGAACACAGGTTATGTAGAAAGTAAACACAGGGTCGGTCATAAAGGACTCAAATGTCTATACACCAATGCACAGAGTATGAACAGTAAACAGGGTGAACTAGAAATTCAGGTAAATGAGGGCAGATATGATATTGTTGCCATTATGGAAACATGGTGGGATGAAACCCAAAAATGGAACACACAGCTAGAGGGATTTAAATTATTTAAAAAAAACAGACAAACAAAAGAAGAGGTGGAGTTGGTCTCTATATAAGAAATAACTACATCTCTACAGAAATAGAGCACAACAATGATGAAAACGGTCTTGAATGCATTTGGGTCAATATAAAAGGGGGGGGGAACAACATTGCCATAGGTGTATACTATAGGCCACCCAACCAAACAGAGAAAATAGATGAACTTTTTGCTAGTCAGCTAACTAAGGTATGTAGGAAGCACATCACAATAGTAATGGGGGACTTGAATTACCCTTACATCAACTGGGAGACAAACTCTGCACCAAGTGGAAGATCAAACAAATTCCTGACAAACCTAGCAGACAACTTTGTCTCCCAAAAAGTAGAGAAGGGAACTAGGGGATCAGCCATATTAGACTTAATTCTCACTAACAGAGATGAAATGATAGAAGATGTTGAAGCCACAGAAACCTTGGGGGGAAGTGATCATGCAATATTAGAATTCAACATTATGGAAGCACAAGCAATAGAACACAGTCAAACTAGAGTCTTGGAGTTTAAGAGAGCTAATTTCAATAAACCTGGAGAGATTGGGAAGGATTCCATGGATGAGAATCCTCAAGGGGAAAACAACTCAAGAAACTTGGGAAATTTTGAAAAGTGAGATAATAAATGCCCAGTCTAGCACAATACCAACAAAGAAGAAAAATAACAGCTCTCAAAAGAAACCAGCATGGCTGCATAAAGAACTCTCTGATAAATTGAAAGATAAAAAGGACAAGTATAAAAAGTGGAAAGAGGGGCACATAACTAAGGCAGAATATCAGCAAATAGCCAGAGCCTGCAAAGATGAAGTGAGGAAAGCTAAGGCTCAAAATGAACTAAGGCTTGCAACCAAAGTCAAAAATAACAAAAAAAGCTTCTTTCAACATGTAAAAAACAAGAAAAAAGTTAAGGAAATGTCCATTAGTGGGGGAAAGTGGCAAGAAGGGGACAAGCAACAGGGAGAAAGCAGAACTATTTAACTCATTTTTTGCATCTGTCTTTACACAAAGGGGAAAAAACAGTCCAACCTATCAAAAACAGTACCATAAAAATAGATTAGAAACACAAGTTAAGATAGGCAAGAAAATGGTAAGTGAGCACCTGTCCAGCCTAGATGAGTTCAAATCACCAGGACCAGATGGATTATACCCCAAGGTTCTGAAGGAACTGGCAGATGTGATCTCAGAACCACTAATCTATATCTTTCAAAGATCCTGGAGCACTGGGGAACTACCAGAGGACTGGAAAAGAGCTGATGTAGTTCCCATCGTCAAAAAAGGGAAAAAAATAGATCCAGGAAACAACAGACCTATCAGCCTGACCTCAATACCTGGGAAGATCCTGGAAAAGATAATCAAACAACGAATCAGCAAACACCTAGAGGCAAACAAAGTCATTACTAAAAGCCAACATGGGTTTGTCAAAAACAGATCATGCCAGACAAACCTTATTGCATTCTTTGACCAAGTGACAAAATTAGTGGACCAGAGGAATGCTGTGGATATAATTTACTTGGACTTCAGTAACGCATTTGATAAAGTAGATCACAACCTGCTACTTGATAAGATAGAAAAATGTGGGTTAGACAGCATCACCACCAGATGGATTCGTAGCTGGCTGACTGGCCGTACTCAGCATGTGGTCCTCAGTGGAACTGCATCTACACGTGTAGTGGGGTGCCCCAGGGCTCTGTTCTGGGCCCAGTGCTCTTCAACATCTTCATCAACAATTTGGACAAGGGGATAGATGGGGAACTCATCAAATTTGCAGACGACACCAAGCTGGCAGGAATAGCCAACACGCCAGAAGACAGGCTTAAGATACAGGAGGATCTGGACAGACTTGAACACTGGGTGCTACCTAACAAAATGAAATTCAATAGTGAAAAAAGTAAGGTTCTACATTTAGGCAAGAAAAACCAAATGTACAGGTATAGTATAGGTGGTACCTTGTTCAATAGTAGTAACGGTGAGAGGGATCTCGGAGTCCTAGTGGACAATCACTTAAATATGAGGCAGCAGTGTGCTGCAGCTGCCAAAAAAGCCAACACAGTGCTAGGCTGCATTAACAGAGGGATAGAATCAAGATCACGTGAAGTGTTAATACCACTTTACAATGCCTTGGTAAGGCCACACTTGGAATACTGCATCCCGTTTTGGTCACTGTGATGTAAAAAATATGTTGAGACTCTAGAAAGAGTACAGAGAAGAGCAACAAAGATGATTAGGGGACTGGAGGCTAAAACGTATAAGGAACGGTTGCTGGAATTGGGTATGTTTAGTTTAATGAAAAGAAGGAGTAGGGGTGACATGATAGCAGTATTCCAATATCTCAGGGGTTGCCACAAAGAAGAGGGAGTCAAGCTATTCTCCAAAGTGCCTGAAGGCAGGACAAGAAGCAGCGGATGGAAACTTATCAAGGAGAGAAGCAACCTAGAACTAAGGAGAAACTTCCTGACAGTTAGAACAATTAACCAATGGAACAACCTGCCTCCAGAAGCGGTGAATGCTTCAACACTGGAAGTTTTAAGAAGAGATTGGACAGTCATTTGTCCGAAATGGTATAGGGTTTCCTGCCTGAGCAGGGGGTTGGACTAGAAGACCTCCAAGGTCCCTTCCAACTTTATTATTATTATTATGATCATCACACAGTCAGCCAGATGTTCAGACTGGATTTGGCATTTTGTCTACCTATCGAGTCCTTACCAAGGACCTGGGATAGGCAGACGTGGATGTTTGATGGTATTACAGATATCGTCGCAGAAAAGAAGCAGTTCCTAGTAAGGCCGCCTTTTGCAATTGACTAATGGCGAATTTGTCAATGCCAATGGTGTTCAAGTGGTGCTCCAGTTGTTTTGGGATTGCACCCAAGGTGCCTATTACCACAGTCTTTCTATTTCTATTTGTAGGTCTTTGTATTTTGTTATCTTTTCCAGTTCTTTCTCGTCTATTCTGCTGTCTCCAGGCACTGTCACGTCCACTATCCAGACTTTTTTGTCTTTGTTATCGACAATTGTTAAGTCCGGGGTGTTATGTTGCAGTATTATTATTATTATTATTATTATTATTATTATTATTATTATTATTATTATTATTATTATTATTATTATTATTATTATTATGCATAGTTGTGGCCAAACAGTTCAGTTTTTGTTTCATCAGTTCAAAGCACTATGTTCCAAAATGTTTCAGGCTTATGAATGTTTTCTTTTGCATACTTTTAACAATGATCTGTGTTTTGAAGTTTCCTTCTGACAATTCCCCCATGGAGTTCACTATTGTATAAGCAACACTACACTGTGGACAACTATCAATTAAACTTCAGAAGTTTGTCTGCAATGATCTTTCAGTTCTGTTTTGTAGTTTGGGGTGAATTCTAACCAGGTCTTCTAGATCAGGGCTTTTCAACCGGTGGTACACATACCACCAGTGGTACGTTAGCACCTGGCTGGTGGTACGCGAGCCCTAGCCAAGTGTAGTGGGGGAGGGAACGAGCTAAAGTGGTGCCACACAGACCTGGAGGAGATCAGTTGGAGCTGCAGAGCTTGGCAGAATCCCCAGGATCGGCGCACATGACGACATAGTAATTGGAGCTTCCTGTGCACCCGGAAGAGAAAAGGAGGAGGAGGGCGGAGAGAAGAGAAGGTATAAAAGGGGCAGAGTGAGAAGAGGCTTTTCTTACCAAAGCAGTGAAGAGAGACAGAGCAAGCAGCCAGTTTTCGGAGGAAGGGTGAGTGAGCGAGCAGCCTGTTTAGTGAGCAGCGTGTTTTCAGGCGAAGGGTGAGTGAGCAAACGGCCTGTTTGGTGAGTGGCATGTTTTCGGGCGAAGGGTGAGTTAGCGAGCAGCCTGTTTGGCGAGCAGCATGTTTTCAGGTGAAGGGCGAGCGAGTGAGCTGGGCAGGAGCCCAGGATTGGCGCGTGCAGCTACAGCTGATCAGTGCTTTTGCTGAGCCGCCCAGAAGTGCTGATCAGCTGGAGCCCAGAGCTGATCCTGGTGCTTCTGCTGCGTTAGCAAGCAGCGTGCTTTCTGGAATTTAGGTTAGTTTGGGGTAAATATTTAAGGCAGCCACAGTTTATTTTCCAAATCTGGATGAAGGAAGTTTAGAAAGCTTCAAATGGGAGGGCTTCCTTGTTCCTAGATATCAGGCTGAGGAGGGATAGGAAAAACTTTTTTGGGGGGGGACAGAGGGGCTCCATTGGATGTGGCTTTGGGTGGCCTTTTGTGGGGGGAAGAGTGGAGGCTCTAAGGATTAAAATGGGGAAAATAGGCTACTAATCTCCTGGGAACACAAACAAAGGTGCTTGGAGTCATCTCTAATTATGGACTTGTCATTTTTGTCTTGAAAAATGGACTTGTAGAAACCCTGGAAAGATATCTGGATTCTTCAGAAGGACCCTGTTGCCTTTCCTGTTTTATTAACTATTACTGAGTTATTGCTAAGGCTCAGAGTTTGCTCATTGGTCCAGAATTTTTTATTTCAATAAGACAGTATGTTTTATTCTTTTTTTATTGTTGCCTTAAGATGAATTGGGAATCTCTGCCCAATCATATTTGCTGGGGTATATTTTCCCTCAATCTACACAGTATGGTGCTTCTACCTGTGGCTGTGGTATTGGAGTTCAGCAACAACAAATGTTATAACATTAATTCGAGAGGGTTGCAGCTGGCCTGTCTGTGAGAGTTGATCCTCTCTAGGACTTCTTTTCTCTGACAAAAGCAGGGAGGGGAGGGGTATGGAACCCTGAATGGTCTCTATGTAAATCAGGTGGTTTTGAAGAAGGATATCCATTGCTTTCTGAAAAGTACTTAGAAAGGTGCTTCCACCTTGAATAAAATATGTAAAATCCTTCAGTGCAGTTTTGTGGGTGGGAGCAGATGCTCCTATGTAGCTAGGAAGCCACATCAGTAAAAGGTCTGAAGCAGCAGTGCGTTAATTGAAAAATGAGCTCTGACTGGTAGGCAGCTCACTGAACACCTTGCATGTGGAAGTTGGTTGCACAACAGCTAAATTATTAGACATATGAATATTTCTGTGATAAGGTAATTGTTATACCTTCGGTTCTTTAGGCATTGAACAAGGCAGAGTGTTGAAACAGCAAACAAGTTTATTAACTCAGAACAGAAGCAGCCCTAAAGGTTGCTGCACAGCTATTTATACAGTTAGCCTCTAGGTGGCAACCAATAGGTTTAAAGTAACAGTTTCCCGCCCCAAACCTCATTATCAGCTTGGAGACAGCCAGTCTGGCTTTCAGTAACAGCAACTGTTAAACAATACAGCAATGTAGGTCAGACATTAAGCAAGTGATTTAAAACAGTTGTGTCCAATACATTACACCCCTTCCCACTAGATGGCTCAAACTCTCAATTTCTGGACATAGTCCTGCAGATATTTAGGTGGCCTTCTTGACTATTCTAAACATCTAGGGGTTGCAGGGGTCTCCTGGTCTACCCACTCGCCTGCCCGGCTGGGTAGACCAGAACTCTGAGGTCCAGTGAAGTCAGGTTGACTCGGGTCCCTTTGGCTGGCCAGTCCCGGTTGGCCCAAACCAAAGTCCAATTGTGCAGGGCTGTCCCTCAGCGCAGTTTGCTGGTCCTGTTCAGCGGATACTGTCTGTCTGTCTGGGGGAAGCTCTCCTATGGCCTTTTCCCCATCTCCCTGAGTAAGAGTTCTGCTGGAGCATGCAAGCTCCTCTGTTGGGCCGCTGTCGCACGACCCTTGCATGCGGCCCTCTTGAGAGGCCTGAGCCAGCGACTGGTTTGCTAGCCTCCGACATAGCTGGTCAATGTGCCGGCGAATGACTCGCCCATCTTCCAGGACCACCTCATAAGAGAGTGGTCCCCACACCTTAACAACCATGACTGCCACCCACAAAGCTCCTTGCCCATAATTTTGGGTCCAAACCCGGTCACCCACTTGCAAATTCCGAGGTGCCTTTGTCTGAGCAGAGTCCAAGGCAACCCAGTTGGGGTGCAGCCTGTCCAGCTCGGTTATCAAACGGCCACATCTGAGTTCGGCAGGGCTTCTGCCCGTGGCGGTACAGGGAGTTGTGCCTTGGCAGAGTAGAAAATCTGCCAGTCTGTGGTGCCAATCCCGTGACAATTCTTTTTAGTGATTCCTTTGTTGTGCGGACCATGCATTCCACTTGGCCGTTCGAGGCCGGGTGAAAGGGAGCCGATGTGGCGTGCCATATTAGATTTGCCCTGAGGAAAGACTGGAATTCAGAAGTGGTAAACTGAGCCCCATTGTCTGAGACTAACACGTCTGGAAGTCCATGTGTTGCAAAGATTCTGCACAGTTCCTGGACGGTCCTGGCAGTAGTCATAGTAGGGACTGGTGCGACCTCTAACCATTTAGAATGGCTATCTACCACTATTAGAAACTATTCCCGGATGACCCTCATGCAGAGACTCTAGGACCCTGGGCCTTAAAGAGCTCAGGACTATGACCCTACTTCCCCAAAGGATGCACCCCTTATGAGCTGAAAGCTCATCTTTTCTCATGAAGAAACTCTGAAATTCTGGCCCTGGACATTTGTCCAGCCATCCTGTGTGTACCCAGTTTAGCACACGACTCAGCGTTTTGTCAGCTGCTGTCTCAGCAGCTATGTCCCCAGCGTGAGGGGGAGATGCCGGCAAATCCTGGATAGCCAGGATACATGCAGCCAGAGCTGGATCTGGCTCCACATGTGGCAGTGGCAACCTGCTCAGGCCGTCTGAATGGCCCATTTCCTTGCCCGGTTTGTAAATCATCCTGTAGCTGTAGGCTGACAGGAAGATAGACCACCTCAGCATTCGAGGAGACAGAATCTGAGGTGTCTGTTTGTTTGTGGTGAACAACCCTAGGAGTGGCTTGTGGTCTGTGAAGACCGTGAACTGGCAGCCATACAAGTAGTCATGGAACTTTTTACCTCCGGCCACAATGGCCAGAGCCTCCTTGTCAATTTGTGTGTAGTTGCGCTCTGTGGACGATAGGGTCCTGAAGTAATACGCGATGGGCTTCTGCCTCCCATCAGCCATTAAGTGGCTTAACACAGCCCCAACCCCATACGGGGATGCATCACATGCAATGCAGACAGGCAGCTGCTCATTGAAATGAGTGAGAACTGAGTTTGATGACAGCAGTGATTTGACTGCTTGGAAGCTACTCTCGTGGACACTGGTCCACTGCCACTGAGCTTGTCTATCCAAGAGCCGGTGTAACAGCTCTGCCACTGTGGCCTTGTTTGGGAGGAAGGCATGGTAAAAATTCAAAAGGCCTAGGAAAGCCTGAAGCTCTCCCTTTGACTTCGGCCTTGGGGCCTGCTGGATTACTTTTAATTTTGATTCCGCCGGATGAATGCCTTCGGCATCGATGTGGAAACCAAGGAACTCGGTTGACTCTACCCCAATCTTGCACTTTTCTTTTTTTAGTTTAAGTCCCGCATCGTGGAACCGCTGAAGGATGGCCAGAATCAGCCAGAATCTCAACCGATTCCCCAGCAATGAGGACATCATCGTAGGGGCAAACCCCTGGAATTCCCTTGAGCGTGCTCTCTATCACTCCCTGGAACAGGCCTGGGGCTACACTCACCCCGAACTGTAGGCGCTTACCCTTAAAAGCCCCCCTATGGGTGACAATGGTCTGGGCTACCGCTGTGGCCTCATCCACGGGCAGTTGTTGATAGGCCTGTGCCAAATCTAATTTGGCGAACATGCGGCCTCCTTGCAATGATGCCAAAATATGGCTGACAACTGGCACAGGGTACACGTGCTGTTGAAGTGCCCTGTTGAGGGTGAACTTATAGTCAGCGCATATTCGCACTTCCCTGTTGGCCTTCAATGGCGTTACTATGGGGGTCTCCCACACCCCATTGTCTACGGGCTGCAATACCCCTTGTTCCACTAGCTTATCCAGCTCTGCATCGATTTTGGGGTTTAATGCGAAAGGCACTCTACGAGGCTTGATCCGTATTGGAGTTACCGTAGGATCAAACTTGAGGGCGATCAAAGGACCCTTGTACTCCCCTAGACTAGAACTGAAAACATCCGCGAACTCTTGGCAGACTGCAGACAGATCTGCTGCTTGTGTTCGGTGAATGCTGGTTACTTGAATGCCCAATGCATCAAACCAATCGAGCCCTATGAGGCTCGTGCGTTGGCCTTCCACCACTACGACATCTTGTGGCCCCTTGAACCCCTTGAATTCCACCGGAAGTGTGGCTTCGCCTTTGACCGCCACTCGGGAGTTTTGGAAGTCTGTGAGTAGTAGATTAGACAGCCGGAGCTTGGCCCATCTGTTCCTACGATGGCATAGGTGTTTGAATGTTCCTTGTGAAATGATGGACATGGCTGAGCCCGTGTCCAGTTCCATCTTGCATGGAACTCCGTAAAGCTTGACCTGTAGTCTAAGCTTCTGCTTTAGGGGGCGATGGGCACCAGTGCGGAATACGCTCCTTCGGCTGGAGCAGAACCCTACTCAGTGTTGACCCGGGGCCCTGGTACCTCTCCTGAATGCGTCTTCTTTTGGGCGGTCCCTCTGATGACCTCGGCAGACGGCAGCAATGTGGCCTGGTTTGCCACAGGCCCGGCACGTTGCAGTTCAGAATCGGCAATCTGCACATTGATGGCAGCCTCTGCAGACCATGCATCTAAGGAATGGAACTGCCTTCTCAGCTGGCTGTGGTCCCTTCTCCTGGTGCTTTCATAGCTGGTCGACTTCGTAGTCTGAGTCGGTGTCTTCCATCCACTCGGCGTCCTCGTGGTGGACGGCTTCGGTGCTTGGTGCACTTTTGGAGGGCCGCAGTGCTTTAACAGCCCCTCCAGCGGCTTCATCTGCCATGACCTCCTTCAAGGCCTCTTGTAGCGAGAGAGTCTCCTTAGCGAACAGTTTTTATTGGAGCTCTCGATTCCGGAGTCCGCAGACTAAGCGGTCTCATAGTCTCTCCTCCAAATCCACGAAATTGCAGAGTCGGGATGCTTGACGAAGAGCGGCAATGAATTCTGTTGCAGACTCGCCGGGTTGTTGTTCCCGCTGCTGAAAAGTGTGCCTCCATGCTATAATGGATAACTTGGGCTCGAAGTGGTCTTGGAGCTTTTTTTTCAAGTCTGCGTAGGTGACCGACTTGAGCGGCGCCGGGGCGACCAGGTTCTCTGCAATGTCAAAGGTGGTGGGGCCGCACACGCAGAGGAGTGTCGCGGCCTTCAATCCATCTTCGGCGAGCTGCTTGACGCGGAGGTAATTTTTGACATGGGAGATGTAGGACGCCCATCTCTCTGGGTGAGTTATGTCTAATTCCCAACCTTCGCCATGGTGGCTTGTTTCTTCGTTCAATGCCTTGCACTGCTGGCTTCTGTGTAGGCCCTAGGATGGATCCTTAGGGCGTGGTGGTCTCCAGCGTGGCTTGCTGGCAGACCGAGGGGGGGGACATAGTTCTTGTCAGGCTCTGTGCTGACCTCACCCCCTAGTGGCTTCAAGCTCTCTCAATGAAGCAGCACATCCCACCTTCATCGCCACTGTTATATCTGCAGTTCTTTAGGCATTGAACAAGGCAGAGTGTTGAAACAGGAAACAAGTTTATTAACTCAGAACAGAAGCAGCCCTAAAGGCTGCTGCACAGCTATTTATACAGTTAGCCTCTAGGTGGCAACCAATAGGTTTAAAGTAAGTTTCCCGCCCCAAACCTCATTATCAGGTTGGAGACAGCCAGTCTGGCTTTCAGTAACAGCAACTGTTTAACAATAGAGCAATGTAGGTCAGACATTAAGCAAGTGATTTAAAACAGCTGTGGTCAATACATTACAGTAATCATTACTAGAAAGGGATTAAGAATAAATTACTGATAAAAGTAGTCATCATTTAGTGACTGCCTCATTTAGCAACTGTTCAGAGTTAACAACTGATGGAAAATAACTGGGCAACCTATCCTTGCATTTAGAATCTTTGCAGGTCTGTAAAGCTGAACAGAGTTCATAAGCACAACAGTGGCATCTCTTAGCTACTGCCTTACTTAATGACCAAGTAACCAGTTCCAAATGTGGATGGTAATTGAGGATATCTGTATTGTTAAAACCCAAAGTGGAGCTATTTTCAGAATTAGTGACCAGGTACAGTAAATCTATCTGAAAAGCTTCTCAAATGTGGAGCATCTGTTCTCAGGCAGCAAGAGCCAAGGTGAGATATGATGGGAGCTGCTCTGAAGCAACCTCCAATTCATTTTCCTATCTACTGTTTGGATTCAGAGGACAACACAATGGTGTGTTTTTGGAGGAAGGGTGAGAGGACTCTTTTTGGAGTAAGGGTGAGAGAGAGATAGAGAGGGGGGGGAAGAACAGCGGGCCAGCCACCTGACAATCAAGGTAGTGGTGCATATTAATAAATATGATGGAGAAATTCATCATACGTTCATCAGTGCAAAAGGAAAGTGATTCAGGAAAGGAACCACCACTGAAGAAATTAAAACTGGCACCACATTGAAAATACAGTGAAGATTATTTGAAGTTTGGATTTTATTTCCTGGAAGAGAACGATCAGCAGCTTCTTGTTTGTGTTCTCTGCAATGAAGTATTATCCAAGCATTCCATGAAGCCTTCTTTGCTCCGGAGACATTTTACAACAAAACTTAAAGAGCACACTGAAAAGCCAGTAGCATTTTTTGTGAAGAAGAGAGATGAATTTATAAAACGCCGTGCTGTTTTTGTGAAGTCCACAACCATCTCAAAAAATGTCTGGAAGCATCTTATGGATTGTCCTTGATAGCAGCTAAACAAAATAAGCCTCACACAATCATTGAAGAAGTCATTCCCTCTGCCATTGCAATTGCTTTAATTCTCTTTGATGGAAAAATGGCTGATGCTATTCGTAATATTCCATGTTCTGATAACACCGTCCAAAGACGAATACAAGATATGGCCACAGATGTTATTCAACAAGTGGTGGAAAAGATCACAGCAGCAGAAAAATTTGCATTTCAATTGGATGAAAGCACTGACATCGCTGGTGAAACGCAATTAATTGTCTTTGTGCATTTTCCTGATTCGGACGATATACTGGAACACATATTATTTTGCCACCCCACTACCTGGCAGAATGACTGGGGAAGAAATATTCACAATAATTGACAATTTTTTCAGTGAATATGGAATATTATGGACTTGATGTGTAGGAATTTGTTCTGATGGTGCAGCAGCTATTACAGGAAGAGGTTCAGGGGTTATAGCATGAGCTAAGGCAAGAAACCGCTCCATTTTTTCAAATCATTGCATCTTGCATAGACATGCACTTGATTCTAAATGGATGAGCTCAGTGTTACATGAAACTTTGGAGGATGCTGCAAAAATAATAAATTTCATCAAAAGCCGGCCATTGAATGGACGTTTATTCCGGCAATTATGCAAGGATTTGGATTCTGAGCACAGCACTCTTCTCTTTCATACAGAACTATGTTGGTTGTCAAGAGGTGAAACATTATCAAGATTATTCAAGTTACAAGTTGAAACGCACCTGTTCCTGACAAATGTTTCATCACCCCTAGCAGAAAAGTTTGAAAATGTCTTCTGGGTATCCTGCCTTGCCTATTTGGCTGACATATTTAAAAAGCGAAATGAACTTAATTGGTCGCTGCAGGGCCATGGTCATAACATGTTTGTTATGGAAGACAAAGTTTGTGCCTTCCACAGGGATCTCTCTGTGGATAGGACAAGTAAAAAAAGGAAATATTGCATCCTTTCCCAATGTGTCAGACTTTATTGAACGAAATTCTATTGTTGACACTGAAGGCATTGAAACTGCCATCAAAAATCATTTGGAAAAATTGCACACAGAGTTTGCGTTGTATTTTCCATTCGTGTCAAGAGGATGTGATACTGGAATTTGCTGGGTTGCATCACCCTTCATCATGGACATTGTTGTGAACTCTGACCTTTCCTCTCAAGAGCAAGAGGCACTTCTGGAATTGACATCAAACCGCAATTTGAAGGAACTTTTTAATGAAAAAACATTGACCGAGTTCTGGAGCCAGGTTGCAAAACTGTACCTGGAAGTGGGGGGAAAAGCTACTGCAGCCTTACTGCCATTTGGTTCCACATACTTGTGTGAGAAGGCATTTTCTTCATCAACACATATAAAAACTAAGGAAAGGAATTGTCTTCAGCTGGAATCTGACTTAATTCTGTCAGTAAGCACTCTCCAGCCATGACTGCAAAGATTAATGGCAGAGAAGCAGGCACAAGTTTCCCATTAAAAGTGTGGTAAGTGGGTGTACTTTATCACTTCCCCCCCCTTTTTTTTTGGTCATTAGGTTTTGAGGTTGAAAAGCCCTGTTCTAGATCTTACCTTGATTTCAACCATTCCAAATAATGTCAATTTCTTAGCAATATTTCACACCGAAAGAACTGCTACCCGGTAGCTGCAAGTGGTTAGAGATTTTTATAGCCATCCCCTGCTTTCTTAGAATGAATTATCTCCATTTTCAAATGCTCAGAAGATGCTGAGAAGAACCCATGATTGCTTGAAAAGGGACAGAACAACAATTATAACCTAAGAAGTCAGAAGTGGCAGAGTAAATTTTACCTGTAGAATCATCTTCTCCTGGCTAATCATAGGCCTGTGTCAATCACCTTTTTGGGCCTTATTAACAACTTTACAAACAAAGAAAAAGTAGAACTGAATCAGCCAGAAGCATGTTCAAACTTCTGCATCTGCCATATTCACTGCTTTTTTATTTTGAATGTTTAAACAATTGCACATAAATACTAAGTATGTATTCCAATTTTTGGAAATATATATTTATGCCATATTTATTTTTTATTAAACTTGTATGCTGCCCATCTTGCCTAGAGGTGACTCTAGGCGGCTTATAGACATTCAATTAAAATACACTATAAAACATTAAAACGAATAAGGATCATAAATTTAAAATTTAATTAAAAGGTTGTAAAAATATTAAGGTTGTGTCAGCTTCTGTTCATTAAGGAATTCATTCAAACAATTTGATCAAACATACAATTTGATCATATACATGTGTATCAAATTATTTACTATGTCTCTCATAAATGTATTTATAATGCTCCTATGCAAATTCATATTCAACTACTACTGTAGATTTTTTAAAGTGATTTCTCTCCTATGGAAGAATTTTTTAATACAGGGATCAGCAGCCTGTGATTCCAATCTGCATGCACTTCTGAACCTTTTTCTTTGCCCCTCAAAGCTGTTCTGATCATGAATTCTGAGAGTTTAAAGGAATTTCTTTGCAGTTTGAGGTTGGGGAAAAATGTAATTCATGCCCTAGAGTACATCACAATTTTAAAAAACAAATAATCTCCTTAGAACTCTTTCATAAGGAGATTTGTCATATGTGATGTGACTTCACCCACTTTGTGACTGTTGTACTTAAAAAAAAAGTTAGGTGAGGCCCTTGGTCAGCTCAACATTGCCAGACTCTCTTCTAACAATACCAACAAGCTTAAAAAAAACTTCGTAATAGTTTTTGAAGTAATGTGACCACAGCAATTTACAAACTGAATTTTCCTTAATAAATAACTTTACATTTAGATTTATATTAGCTACATAGACTGTCAATAGACTGTCAAAAAGAGCATATGAAAATGATAAAGACATCATGAAAAACAAATAAGCTGATAAGCTATTAGAGGAGAACAGCAATTTTGAGATTAATCTATCAAATTGCTTTGCTCTATTGCAAGATTTGGAAGAGATGAACATTACAGACCAAAATGAACAAATAGTCAAAAACATCCTTGAATCTACTACATCTATAGCACCACTGGGAAAAAACTTTGTATAGTCAAAAATCTCTGATGAAACTATTGATTTAATGAAAAAACGATGGACAATGAAAAATACCGGAAGTTTCACTAATAAACTGGAGTATGTTGAACTTTGCAAGATTATAAGAAAACGTATCGAAGAAGAAATGCATCCGTTTAATGTGAAGCTTGTGAAAAAGACAATTGAAGAAAACAAAGTGATTAATAGAGCAAAATGCAAGCTTATAAACACAAGAAAGAAGGTTTTTGCATTAAAATGTGAAGATGGCTCTGTTATGTCCTGGGCCTGCTGAGTCATTCAGCAGGTGCAGGAGGTTGCAGAGAGGCCCGGGCAGACACGTGAATGCCCGGGACCAGACAGGCTGTCTCCCGCCTTGTGTGCATGCGAAAGGTGGGAGAAATGCCTTGCATTGATTGGCTGATACGGTCCCTGCAAAGGGGTATAAGACCAATCCACGCCATTTTGTTTTGGTTCTGTTGTGTATGGAATAAAGACAAGACTGTTTGTTACTCCTGCTCGTCTCAATGCCTTTTACTTGGAAACAGAAAATTGGCAATGAAGGTGGGATGTGCTACAAGGGAAACAATGAAAGAAGATAGGCTGACTCACCAACAGATGCCTGAAGCGCTGGGAAGTTCGGCATCTGGGCAGTGCGACTCTGCCTGCCAGTACAAGAACGCTGGATGAGAGTTCAGCAAAAGGACCCCTTCTCAACCTTGCAGCACGAGGCATTGACGAGGCTACCGGGCAGTAATGATGTCCAAACTAGGCCGTCTCTCTGAATTTGACACAGCTCATCTGGAACACTGGAGTTCTTATGTGGCCAGGGTAAAGAACTACTTTCGGGTAAACCAAATTTGAGAAGATGATCTTAAAGCTGCTACGCTACTGTGTGTCTGTGGGCAGGAGACTTTCGATATTGCAGAGAATCTGGTCGCCCCAGCACCACTTGAATCAATTGCTTATGCTGAGCTGAAAAGAATGCTTAGAGAACATTTTGAACTGAAGCTTTCAGTGATTGCATGGTGACACGCATTCGAGCAGAGGGACCAGGGGCCTGGTCAGTCTGCTGCGGATTTTATTGCTGCATTACGACAAGCAGCTAGGCCATGCGAATTCAAGGACCTGGAAGAGAGACTTTGGGATTGTTTAGTTTGTGGACTGAGAAGTCGTGAGTTGCAGCAGAAGATATTCGCAAAGGAAGATGTCTCGTTCCAAGACGCGTTGAGAGAAATTTCAGCAGAAGAAGCAGTGGGCGGAGCTGTGAAGGCCTTGCGGCTCACCAAGAAACCTCCGACGTCGATCTCCATCCATCAAGAGGTCGCTCAAGAAGACACCGAACAGGATCCAGAGATGGAGGTGGACCGACTACAGCAGCCAGCGAAGAGAAGACCTCAAGAACGCAGAAACAAGACAACCTCATTTCCTCGGTGTTTGGGATGTGGAGGACGCCACAAGTGCTCCGATTGCCGGTACCGCTCCGCCATTTGCCAGACATGTGGTAGGCAAGGCCACATTGCCTCTGTCTGTTTGGGTCACCAGAAGGACTGGTCTTCGGAAGAATTGCTTCAGAAAGGTACCAGGGTCCCCAGCCAGAACAGGGTGGGCTTTTGCACGTCCCGTAGAAGCATTTTTAAAACCGGGACCCATAGGCCGCTCAGGAAGAAGCTTCACATTGACGTGAAGTTGCAAGGGGTTCCCTTATCGATGGAGTTGGACACACGGTCCGCTTTATCGATCATTTCCCAAGAGACTTTCAACAAGATTTGTTGTAGAAGCAGCCTATGAGTTAAACTCAGGCCTTCAAATTGAATTCTTACTGACTTCCAGAATTCCAGAGTCAGCGTGAAGGGGGAGGCCACGCTCAAGGTGCAGCGTAGGAAGTTTGAAAGGCTGCTAGTTGGGGGTGATCGCACGAGTCTTATTGGACTCGATTGGTTCGAGGCTCTTGGAATCCAAGTGACTGGACTTCACAGTTTGCAAATGACAGGCCTTGTAGAAGTTTGCAAGGAGTTTGCTGATGTGTTCAGTTCAGAGCTTGGCTCATACAAGGGGCCTCCCATTGCTTTACGTTTAGACCCAGCCATCACACCCATTAAGATTAAGCCCAGACGAGTGCCCTTCGCGTTGAAGAATAAGATTAATGCAGAGCTGGACAAGCTGCTCCAGCAGGGCATCTTAGAGCCCATAGACAGCAGTCCTTGGGAAACCCCAATAGTCACGCCACTGAAGGCAAATGGGGAAGTCCGAATTTGTGCGGACTATAAGTGTACACTTATGCTGCCTTGCAGCAGCACTCGTACCCGGTGCCTGTGGTGAGCTACATTCTGGCTTCCCTCAAAGGAGGCCGCGTTTTTGCTAAACTTGACTTGGCTTAGGCTTATCAAAAATTACCAGTTGATGAGGCAACGGCTGAGGCCCAAACAATTGTAACGCACCGGGGAGCGTTTAAAGTTACCGTGTTTCCCCTAAAGCAAGACAGGGTCACACTTTCTTTTTACCCCCAAAAGCCCCACTATGTCTTACTTTCGGGGTACGGCTTATATTGATTGGAAAACAATTGTCAGTTTTATTTTAAGTATTTTAAGTATATTAAGTATTTTAAGTATTTTAAGTATTTAAGTATTTAAGTATTTTAAGCAGGAGGCGGAAGTGGGCAGGAGTAATATGTCTTACTTTCGTGGTACGGCTTATATTAGCCGACCCCCTGAAAACCCCGATACGTCTTACAATCGGGGGTGTCTTACTATCGGGGAAACACGGTAGAAGGCTGCAGTTTGGAGTTAATGTAGCCCCTAGCATCTTCCAGAGTGTGATCGAGCGAATGCTCCGCAATATTCCAGGTGTTTGCCCGTACTTTGATGATGTCCTCATCACTGGGGAATCATCTGAAAATCTGGCTGAAAGGCTTAGAGCTGTCTTGCTGCGTTTCCGCCAAGCGGGGCTGAAGCTAAAGCAAGACAAATGTAAAATTGGAGTCACTTCCACAGAGTTTCTGGGGTTCCGTATTGATGTTGAAGGCATCCATCCTGCTGAATCTAAGCTTGAAGCAATTCAGCAGGCCCCAAGTCCCAAGTCCAAAAGCGAACTTCAGGCTTTTCTAGGACTGTTAAACTTTTACCATTCATTCCTCCCTCACAAGGCTGCAGTGGCTGAGCCGTTACACCGGCTCTTGGATAAACAGGCTTCATGGCTGTGGACAACAGTCCAGGAAAGGAGTTTTGCAGAGGTCAAGGCCTTGCTATCCTCAAATGCGGTTCTAGCGCATTGCAATGAGCATTTGCCTGTATGCATAGCCTGTGATGCATCCCCTTATGGAATTGGGGCTGTGTTGAGTCACTTGAAGGCTGATGGAACACAAGTCCCTGTAGCCTACTATTCTAGGACCCTATCATCTGCTGAATGTAATTATGCACAGATAGATAGGGAAGCCTTGGCCATAGTGGCTGGCATAAAAAAGTTCCATGACTTTTTATATGGCTGCCACTTTACGGTCTTTACAGACCATAAGCCACTGCTGGCGTTGTTTACAACCAACAAGCAAACCCCACACATCATCTCTCCTAGAATGCTGAGATGATCAATTTTCCTGTCAGCATATGACTACACACTGGTTCAGAAACCGGGCAAAGAAATGGGCTATGCAGATGGCCTCAGCAGATGGCCTCTACAGTTAGTGGAGTCAGATCCTGCTTCAGCTGAAACAGCCACTGATCACACGCTTAAACGCGTGCTGACATGGGTGCTGTCAGGATGGCCTGACACGTGTCCTGGCACAGAGTTCCAGAGTTTCTGGAAGAGGAAGTCCGAGTTATCTACCTTCAAAGGATGTGTCCTATGGGGTAGCAGGGTAGTTATCCCAGCCTCATTGAGCACTAGAGTCTTGCTCTTTCTGCATGAGGGACATCCGGGAATAGTCCGGATGAAGGCCCTTGTGCACAGCCATCGTTGGTGGCCTGGGCTCGATAAAGAGATTGAGGCCCAGGTCCATCGGTGCACTGTTTGCCAACAGTCCAGGCCTGAAATGCCTCAGGCCCCTGTACGTAGGTGGGAGGAGACACATGCCCCTTGGTCGAGGGTTCATATCGACTACGCTGGGCCCTTTCAGGGGCAATTCTTCCTTCTCCTCATGGACAGCCATTCCAAGTGGCTAGAGGTCATTCCAGTCTCCTCCACTACTACTGCTAGGACCATCCAGGTGTTAAGAGGGATCTTTGCCTCTCATGGACTTCCAGATGTCCTTGTCTCCGACAACGGACCCCAATTCACTTCTTTTGAATTTCAGGCTTTTCTACAGGCCAACATGATCCGTCATGCCACGTCTGCACCATTTCATCCAGCTTCCAACGGCCAGGCTGAGCGGATGGTGTGCACAACCAAAGATGCTTTAAAGAGAATTACTCATGGGAACTGGCATCACAGGTTGGCTGACTTTGTCTTCTCACACCGCACCACACCGTGCACAGCCACTGGGAAGAGCCCAGCTGAACTCTGCTGGGGTCGCAGGCTCATTACTAAACTGGACAGGTTGCACCCAGACCGGGTGGCATCACAGGTGTCACAGCCGTGGGCACCTAGGAGACTACAGGTAGGCGATCCGGTCTGGGCAAGGAACTATGGACCTGGACATCTCTGGGTGACAGCAGTGGTATGCAAGGTCTCTGGGCCTCTCTCATACGAAGTGGCCTTGGATGATGGTCGGGTGATCCAGCGACATATCGACCAACTGCGCTGGAGGCTTCCCAGCCACACTTCCGCTCCTGGCTCTGCTCTCGGGGGAGAGGGAGGAGGACCACAATTACGATTGTGGACCACAGTCTCTCCGCAAAAGCAGAATTTCCTAGGCGCCAGTAGGGGAACTTGCCATGGAGGCAGCTCCTGACTCTGGCAGTCCTGACTCTGGCACCGGCACCGGGTCAATGGGACATTGCCTGCAAATGGTTTTTCAGGCCAATCCATCTGCTGGTCTTGGTCTCACAGGACAGTGCTCCCAAGAGGGGTCCATTGTGGACTTGGGAAATTCCACCCCACCAATGGACTTGGGGAATTCCACCCCACCAAGGAACTCTGGTCTGGGTTTAGAGGATTCAGCCAGTCAGCAGCATGGAAGGTTGCCTGAGTTGAGAGGGCATCAAAGTCCTGGTCTTCCTAGCCTGGCAGGCGAGCTGGCAGACCAGGCCATCACAACCACTCCAAGAAGGTCAGGGCAAGCCTGAGTTCCACCCAAGCACTTACAGGAGTATGTAAGACTCCTGTCAGTAGGGGGGCAGGAATAAGGGACTGACAAGGTATTAGGGTTGTAGTATTGTAAAATATTAAGTATTCTGTTTTGATCCAAGAGGGGAGGGGTGTTATGTCCTGGACCTGCTGAGTCATTCAGCAGGTGCAGGAGGTTGCAGAGAGGCCCGGGCAGACATGTGAATGCCCGGGACCAGACAGGCTGTCTCCCATCTTGCGCGCATGTGCAAGGCGGGAGAAATGCCTTGCATTGATTGGCTGATATGGTCCCTGCAAAGGGGTATAAAAGCAATCCGTGCCATTTTGTTTTGGTTCTGTTGTGTATGGAATAAAGACAAGACTGTTTGTTACTCCTGCTCATCTCAATGCCTTTTACTTGGAAACAGAACAGGCTCTGTGTATAGAACAAGACAGGAAATGTTAGAAATAATTGGAAAATTCTATTCAAAGCTATACAAAGATCAAGATCACTCAAAAGTAACAACACCCATGAAATAGGAAATGCCACATATCGTAGTGGAGGAAGTATCACGTGCCATAAAATCAATGAAAAATGGCAAAGCTTCAGGAAATGACTGTGTTACAGTTGAAATGCTGAAAGCTGGTAGTCACAGTTTACACAAGATACTAGCAAAACTATACTCAAGATGCCTCAGAGAAGAAAAAATAACCAAAGCATTGAAAAATGATAAAGTGATTCTTATACACAAGAATGGGTCACAAGGTGATTTAAAGAACTATCGCCCAATAAACCTTCTTTCAGTCATCTACAAAGTTTTCACCAAGATAATAGCAAAAAGAATATTGAGAACATTAAATGATGCACAGCCAAAGGATGAGGCAGGGTTCAGAAGTGGCTACACCACAATGGATCACATCTAGGTTGTTCAGCAAATCATTGAAAGGCACAAGTACACCATGCCTCTGTGCATGGCTTTCATTGACTACAAAAAGGCATTTGACTCAGTATTCCAGCAAGCGATAATTAATGCATTGTTCATCCAAGGCGTAGACACTGCTTACATAAACTTACTACAATCAATATACGAAAAAACAATGGCGACAATTTGCCTTAATAGTCTTACAGTGGAAATCAACATAGAACAAAGTGTATGACAAGGTGATACAATATCACCTATCCATTTCTCAGCCTGCCTTGAAGAAGTATTTTGCAAACTAGACTGGGCAAAAGATGGAATAAAAATCAATGGCACCTATTTAAATCACTTAAGATTTGCAGATGGTGTTATCTTCTCACAAGTCCCAGAAGAGCTACAAAGACACATACAAGAGCTGCACAAAGCAGGAGAACCATTTGGCTGAAAAATAAACCTGAAAAAGAGCCAGGTTATGTTTAATAAATTCACCAAAGAAAGAAACATTTTTATATCTGGAGAAGAACTAGATGTAGTAGACCACTACATATACCTTGGCCAATGGATCTCAATGGAAAATGGTACAATAAAGGAAATTGAATAGCATGTTAAATGTGGGTGGCAGGCATTCGACAAGCTAAGTGTAATTTTCAAGGGGTCTATGATGACTCACTGCAGGCAAGTAGGCGTGACTGGGTAGGTGTGGCCATCTGAGGAGGATGTCAGTGAGTGGCCATGGCCAGGTCGACATGAAGGATTAGGTGCAGCCCACTCAGGGCGGATGACTTGGAGTGGGTGGGTGGGTGGGCATGGCCAAGTGGATGCAACCACGTCAGTGTGGCTGGCTAGGGGGCTCCAGGTGGGCGTAGCCAGGTGGGCACAGAACAAGTCACCGCGGGCAACTGGACGTGGAGCCAACTCAGCACCCAGCCAAAATAAAAATCACCCAGAGACATGCTGGCAAACAGGAAGCAGGGAAGTGGCAACATTTGAAAGGCAAAGGGTGGATTCCTCCCCCTTTAGAGAAACGCTCCTTTTTTTTTTGCTGCTTCCTGAGCAGAGATTTCTCTGAATGGATGCCCCCCTACCCCATTTGGTGAAATGGAGCGTTTTTCTTGCTGCTTCCTGAGCAGTGATTTCTCTACTATGTTTGGGGGGCTGGTTCACAACATGGAGCACGTGAGGATGATCAATGCTGGATGTAACTTCTACATTTCTTTAGAGTTATAAATCCAGAAATCTCACTGAATCAAGGAAGGGATTCATCACTCCCCATTTGGTCAAATCCACAGAAATGGGGAAGGGAAGGGTGGAAATGGAGAAGGAGGAGATAAACAGAAGGAGGGGAGGGTAGATATTTTATATTTTCAGTAGTTTGACATAGAGACTGGACAACCACTTATCTCAAATGGTATAGGGCAGTGATGGTGAAGCTTTTAGAGACTGAGTGCCCAAACTGCAACCCAAACCCCACTTATTTATTGTTGGGTGCTGGGTGGGCATGGCCCACTGGGTGGGTGTGCCACTGGATGGGCGTGGCCGCAGTGGGCGTGGCCGGGGTGGGGTGGCCACCTCGATGTTGCTCGTGAGGAAGAGATGCCTGTGGGGCCGGGCAGGGTTGGGGGAGATCCAGGGGGTCTCTGGCGGGTGGGACGATGGGCAGGAGGTGGGAGAAGGGCACTCTGTGAGGGTTGGGTTGGGGTGGCGAGAGAACAGTGCTCTGCGAGGGTTGGATCGGGGCAGCCAGAGAATGGCGCTCTGTGAGGGTTGGATCGGGGTGGTGAGAGAACGGCGCTCTGCAAGGGTTGGGTCACGGCGGTGATGGAGTGTTCTGTCGGGGGGAAGTAGTGGCTGGTGGCGGGGCGCTTCTCACTGCGTTTTTCCCCCTGGACATTTAAACCATTTTTAAAAACACAACAAGAGTTATATGTATCATGGAAAAGCCAACCCATGGCTGAATGGAATACGACAGCCTCCTCGAACTTACCATCTTATCGCACATCAAAGCAAAGCCTTTCCTGCTAACAATAACTAAGATGGGTGTTCCCCGTTTTAAAGTAACAACCCCACAAAACCCCCACCCTTTCCCCCAAAAACATGACCTACACGCCTCTGAAGCCAACGCTTAATCAGAAAGTTGCCCAACCCCCCCGCCCCGACCCAACCTTTGCAGAGTGCCCTGCTCTTGCCACCCCGATCCAACCCTCGCTGAGCGCCCTTCTCCTGCCGCCCTGACCCAGTTCCTTACCTCCGCCCGGCTTGTTCCATGGCCTCATGGCAGCGGCATTGGGCAGGATGTGGCAAACGGGGCTTGCTGAGGATCGAGCCGCATTTGCAACCACTACCGCTGCTGCCCTCGGAGCTGGCAATCAGCAGGGCCCCGTCACAGGAGGACTCGGGGGCACCGGTGTCCAGCCCTACAAAGCCCACCTTCTTTGCCGAGTTGCCTGGATACATGCCCCCGTTGCGTGACTTCTGCAGCGGCGGCACAGAGGTCGATCGCGTGCTCAGAGTTGGTGTGAGCAAAGCAGCCGCGCAGGTCAGAAGCGCTGCATGGGGCCAGAGCAAAGCCAGGCAGGATTGGAGGGGCAGCAGCGGCAGTGCGGAGGCCAATTGCAGGCGCGAGCGGGACAGCTGCGCAGGGCAGAGGCGCTGCCTGGGGCCAGAGCAGGGCAGCGGCATGGTAGCGGCAGAGCTGGGTAGTGGCGGCAGCGATGGCTGGGTTGCTTTGGCCAAAGCAGCAGCAGCAGCGGCAGCGCAGAGGAGGCGAGGAGTGGTGCCTGCAATCTGCCCGGCCTCCCCTCTGCCTGCTTTGCACAGCTCCTTCTGGGCCTCCCACACCCGCCGTTAACCCTCCCGCCACCATGCAGGGTAAGGTTGCTGCCCCTGCCCCCGCCCAGATGCCCTCGCCTCCCCCAAGCATTTTTTTACTAACCTGCCTTTCAGCTGCATTCCGTTTCTCCGTTCACTTCTCAGCCTTTGCCACGTGTTTTTGGGACTATCGGTAGATCTTGCGAGAAGTTAGAAAGTCTCATGGAACTTTTTTTTTGTCCCACAAACACGTGGCGAAGGCTGAGAAACGAATGGAGAAACGGAATGCAGCTGAAAGGCAGGTTAGTAAAAAAAACGCTTGGGGGAGGTGAGGGCATCTGGGTGGTGGCGGGGGCGGCAACCTTACCCTGCACGGCTTCGGCAGGTGTCTGGCAGGGGGAGGGAAGCAACAGGCCCTGCCCCACCCCTCGCATGGAGCACCCTGCTCCCGCTGCTCCCGCCGCTCCCCCACCCCCACACGGCACCTTTGTTCCAGCTCCAATGCGTCACTTCCTCCGCCGCTGTGTCGCACTGAAAATAAAGTTCAATCAAGCAATTCCAACTTTGTGAGATCTTTTTTTCCCACGAGAAATTAAAATTGATTGATTGAATCTTTTTTTTTTTTGCACATGGCAGCGGAGGCCTAGGACTGGGGCGACGGCGCGCGTGCCCACAGAGAGGGCTCTGCGTGCTACCTGTGGCACACGTGCCATAGGTTCACTACCATGGGTATAGGGTCTCCTGCTGGAGCAGGGGGTTGGACTAGAACAGGGCTTTTCAACCTTTTCACCCGTTGTACCACTTTTAGGATATGGCAATATCCGAGTACCACCAGCCGCCTAGCAAGGTGTCAAAAACTTGATGACCCAAAAAAAGGAAAAAAGTGATAACGTACAGATGGTCCTCAACTTACAACAGTTCTCTTAGTGACTGTTCGAAGTTACAATGACACTGAAAAAAGTGACTTATGACCATTTTTCCCACTTATGACCATTTCAGCATTCCCAGGGTCATGTGATTTACATTTGGATGCTTGGCAACTGATTCATATTTATGATGGCTGCAGTGTCTCAAGGTCATGTGATCCCCTTTTGCAACCTTTTGACAATAAAGTCAATGAGGAAACCAGATTCACTTTTTAATTTATTTTATGATAATAACAACCTTTTATATCAGTGGTGTCAAACTCAATCTCATTGAGGGCCGCATTAGCATTGTGGTTACCGTGGGGGGTTCCTTCCTTCCTTTTTCCTCCCTCCCTTCCTGCCTCCCTCCCTTCCCTCCTTCTCATTCTCATTCCCATTTCCTTCCTTCCTTCCTCCCCTCCTTCTTTTCTTCCTTCTCATTCCCATCTCCTTCCTTCGTTTCTTCCAGCACTGATCCTGGCGCTTCTGCTGAGCCCTGACAGCTGATCGGCACTTCTGCAGGGCTGTCAGGGCTCAGCAGAAGTGCCAGGATCAGTGCCAGGCTGCAGCTGATCAGCGCTTCTGGGCGGCTGAGCAGAAGCGCCAGGATCAGCACTGGGATCCAGCTGATCGGCGCTTCTGGTGGACTCAGCAGAAGCGCTGATCAGCTGTAGCTGCGTGCACTGATCCTGGGCTCCTGCCGAGTCCCCATAGCCCTGCAGAAGTGCACGCCAATCCTGGGGCTCCTGCCCAGCTCACTCACTTGCCCTTCCCCTGAAAACAGGCCGCTTGCTTGCTCACACTTCCTCCGAAAACAGGCTGCTCGCTCGCTCGCCCTTCCCCCCAAAACAGGCCGCTCGCTTGCCCTTCCCCTGAAAATAGGCTGCTCGCTCGCTCACTCACCCCCATCTCTTCCAATGCCGCATGCTCGGTTGCTCGCTCATCCCCGTCTCTTCCAAGGCCGCACACTCGATCACTCGCTCACCTCGTCTCTTCCAAGGCCGCATGCTCGCTTGCTCGGTCTCACCCTTCCCCCCAAAACAGGCTGCTCGCTCTGTCTCTCCTCACTGCTTTGCTAAGAAAAACCTCTTTGCTTCTCGCTCTTTCTCTCCCTCTCCTGCTAAAACCTGCCCCTTTTATACCTTCTCTTGTCTCTGCCCTTCTCCTCCTTTTCTCTTCCGGGTGTGCCGGAAGCTGCAATTACCATGTTGCCACATGCGCCGATCCTGGGGCTTCTGCCAAGCTCTGCAGCTCCAGCTGATCTCCTCCAGGTCTGTGCACTGCTGCTTTAGCTGGTTCCCTCCTCCGCCACACTTAGCTAGGGGTCGCGTACAACCTGCCAGGTGCTAAAGTACCACTGGTGGTATGCGTACCACCAGTTGAAAAGCTCTGAACTAGAACACCTCCAAGGTCCCTTCCAGCTCTATTCTAATTGATTGATAAAGTGAGAACTTGATATCTATGAGAAAGCCACCCCACTAGTTGGCTGAATGTTTAACCATCCTTACTAACAAATATAAACAAAACCTATCTTACGTGAAGTTGGCTAGTTCCTTTTATGGCTGTTTGCTGATGGGATTTGCCACATTTTTGTTACCAGATTTCATTGTCTAACCATGCACAATATGTGAAGAATTACTTGGTTATGAGGTTTTTTTGGGTGGGCAGGGGAAGAAAGAATCTACCTTAATTCTTTTTAATCATATGAACTCAATTCCAGAAATAGTAAAGAGTTATCTGTCTGCTGTCTCCTACATACCATACATTTTTATATTCCCATTGTTTGCCATTTTTCTAAACTGAAGGCCTCCAAGTTTCTGTCATTTTCAGTTAGGCAAGTTGCTTCAGCTTCTCAGTCAATTTTGCTGTCCTTTATAAAGTTTCAGTATACAGGCAATATTATTTATCAGGTGTTGGCCATTGGAGCATGACCTAGCACCCCAATGTCAAATCTCAAAGTAACAGTTTGGGGGGGGTATATCTTAAAGTTTCTTAAAGTTCACTACTGGGAATTTTGTGAAAGATTAGAATATATGCTTTCAGTGAGAAAGTCACAGAAACCTGTGCTTGGTGATGGGTCATTTACAAGGATGTAGGCCTAATTTTCTGCAGTTGTTAGACTTGCAGTGTATGCATTTTTTCTCATCCCTGGCGAGAGGCAAAGCCAGTGTCTTGCAACCTTGGTCATTTTAAGATGTGTGACCTGCAACACCCAGAATTCTGGCTGAGGAATTCTGACAGTGGTCATCAGCACATCTTAAAGGGGGTAAGGTTGAGAAACGCAGGACTAAACATCCAACTACTACACTGGCTCAGCAACTTGGAAAACAGGATGTTCCAGGACCAGATAATGTTTACAGTACTGTAGTAACTGAAATGCACTACTCAAATGGATCAAGGATCTATCCATTTCTGCTATTGTCCTGCTGTATGTGCACCTGCCATAAATACTAAATACAAAAGGAAGAAAGTATGCATATTAAAGAAAATCTGGGTAATGGATCCAGCTCCATTCCCTCGGTTTTCACAGTGCTCAGGCATACACAGACACACAACACACACACTTAAATTATTGGACAGTATATAAATATGGTATTTATTTTTATTTATTTATTTATTTTGTTTGGACTTATATGCTGCTCCTCTCCGAAGACTCGGAGCGGCTTACAACATATATATAAAACAACAATTACAATCTAAGTCCAAGCAAAAAAATTTAAAAATAAAACCACACACATATTCATCAGTCACACTACATTTATCAAGAGAGATCATCCTCACTACCAGAAGGAATCTGGATGTTCACATTGAGAGAAGAAGGCTTACATGCCTATAAAATAGCTACAACCACCACCACCACCCCTGCCAAAGATTCTACTGTGCAACCAGGTAAAATGTTCTTCTATAGTATTTAATGTGTACAGCTACACAGTACTTTGGATTGAGTTACACAGTAGTGCTCTGAAGAGTGTTAAACATGCAAATATAATACCTATAGGCAACTCTTCTAGCCATGTGTTCTGGTTGCATATGGCAGTCTCAAAAAGTAGCCATCATAAATACATTCCAGCTGCCAAGCTTCTGGATTTTGATCATGTGACGACATGGATGCTGCAATGGTCATAACTGTGAAAAATGTAGTGTCATTTGAAGGGTCATTCAATGAATGGTTTAAGTCAAGGACTACTATACCATGCAAATTCTCTAACATCAGTTGCTTTTTTCACAATTCAGTTGTGAGCATCTCTCAAAAAAAATTTCCATGCTGATATCCTTAAGTAACACTTTTATTTCACTATTCACTGAGGAAACTAAAAACTAAGAATACAGGAACTATTGGCATCAGTGTGACAGTTTCTTTTTTTACTCTCACAGCCTTGTCTTTGCAGTTTACATTCCTCAAACACAGGGACATAAAGCATAAAGAAATCCAGAGACAACTTGTATAGTAGTGATGGATTATTGATTCAATCAAGAACATATTGGAAGTCAGCATCTACCTACCCCTGAAAAGGAAACATCTTTGGGAAATATTAAACAGACAGGAACCATAGGAAAAGAGGCAGAAAGCCTAGCCCCAGAAACCAACTATTACAAATACGGAAGGCTGCTCCAAAAGAAACATCCATTTCCCTTCTCTTGGAAAAGTCAAGCCGAAAAATAAAAGTACCAGAGAAGAGGGTTTTTTTCTCTCTCTCCTCTCCCTTCCTCCCCTGCCCAGCTCAGTTAATAGCCCCGGGCAATAAGCGCTAGCCTTGAATAAACAAAAAAAGAGCTGACAGGATTGCCCTATATCAGGGGTAGGCAACCTATGCTCTTTTATGACTCATGGACTTCAACTCCCAGAATTCCTGAGTCAGCTATACTATGGAGTTGAAGTCCATGAGTCATAAAAGAGCCGAGGTTGCCTACCCCTGCCCTATATACACACATAGAAACCAATAACAGGATTACCCCAGACACACACCAGAACCTATGACAAGATTAACCTAGACACACAAAAACTTCATCAACAAGTTATTTCCTTCCCTGGGTGATAGGATTAATCAATCCTCCTGACAGGAAAAAACAGGCTAGGAAGTTAAGAAGAACAAACTTCTTACAAATCTCATCAAGACTTAAAATAGAAAGAAAGAGTATAAATTGTACCATGTATATAGGTGATTTTTACTAGCTAGTCCAGAACCCATTGCTGAGTCACTTCTCTGGCTTCTGTAATAAAATCCACTTTCTGGCAGCTTGCTTCGCTCAGTGTCGATTTTTTTCATTTGTGCTGAAGGCTTATTCCCAGCTGGAGAAACAAACCCGAGATATTTTCTTCTCACAGTAGCCATCCTGGTAATTTTATAGAAGGATGTTGGTTGAGATGTATTAATATCCACTGTGGAATTGATAATCTATGATGGGAAGATGATTTGTAAGAAAGGTGAGGGATGAAACAGTGGATGAGGGGAAGGGGGAGAAGGAGCAGGAGTTGCCCCTCCCAGGGATTTGTGGTATGTTAGTGAAGGAAATACAAGTGTGTTGCATGGTTTTATGACCCGAGGAACTGGAGGAAATAACTTTGTCTTATCTCCTACCTATATCAATTGGAATTTTTCTTTGTAGTGCATATGGTCCTTGACCTATTTTGTTATAGGAAATATGGGATAGGTGTGAAATCTCATGCCCTCTAATTTGGTTTGGCTCCAGCAATTAGTCCCTCTCTGTTTTTATTTCTTTGTAGTACCATCTCCAGTTCTCTGTTTCTGTGTGTGCAATGTTTAAAAGTGGTGAGCGCAGGTCTCCAACCCCATAAAAGCCCTCTAATAGCACCCACCTACCAACACTGACAGGGCAAAGCATTAGAATAGTTTTCATTGGCATCCAGATACCTTGATAACAATGGCTACATGTGAGATTCCCACTACTATTCTAAGCCAGAGAGGAAGAGAAAAAAATTGTTCTGATGGCTATCTCTATGAATTTGAAAGACTGAGTGCAGTTGATTCTTCCATTAGATTTTGGCACTGTGACCAGCGGGAGCAATGTAAGGCCAGAATTCACACCAGAAATAGAGAAGTAGTTAAAACGATCAATGATCATTCCCACTCTCCTTTAGCAGTGTATGTGGAAGTACCAAGGTTCCTCAGTGGGATTAAGCACAGAACTGATTGCACAGTGGAGGGGACATCCCAAGTTATCAACACCTGCCTGGCCAACCTGAACCCAGCGGTCTACGCTGCAATACCTGCAACTGCAGCTTTGCGAAAAATTATCTGGCAACAGTGAAACCAAATACACGCAGCACCTTCAGACCCAGGCAGCCTTGATGAGCTTGTATTACCTGAGGAATACAAGATCTACTCACCAGCACCGGGCATAAAAGAGCCATTCTTATTGGGCGATTTTGGAGATGGACCTAGGAGGATCCTAATATTCAGCAGATGTACTTGGCTTTACATTCTGCAGACATCTGACACCTGGTATGTGGATGGGACTTTTGCAATTGCTCCCAATCTATTTGCTCAGGTTTATGTCATTCTAGCAAAGAAGTATGAGGGAGTGCACCCTATTTTGTATGCACTTCTGCCTAACAAACAATGCAGGACGTATAAAAGATTATTCCACTTCATGAAAAACCTGGTAGCTAACACCCACCCCCGTTCCATTTACTGCGATTTTGAAATGGCTGCCATGAATGCCATCAGAGAATGCTTCCCAGAAGTCACTTTAAAAGGCTGTTTCTTTCATCTTGCGCAGAACACGAGGAAGCATTTAGTAAGAACTGGAATGGCCCATGACTTCAACAATGATGTGGAGTTTGCTGTGAAGGCAAAAATGGTTGTGACTTTGGCATTCGTGTCTGTCCCCAACCTGGAAGAATACGTTGCTGTACTAGAAGACTATTTGCCCAGAGAACTGCAGCCTGTTCTGAACTGGTTTGAGGACAACTACATAGGTTTTCCAGGCAGGAGAGGACAAGGAAGACAGCCACCCTTATTCCCAATAGCCATGTGGAATGTGTTCAAACGCATGCAGAGAGGAGAGGTCCGTATAAACAATCACTCAGAAGCTGCTTATCGGCGGCTGCATGCCCAACTGGGTATGTTCCATCCAACCATCTGGAAATTCATCAATGGTGTGAGGGAGGTCCAAAAATGCATAGGTGCATTTTATGAACAGCTACTTTCTGGACATGGCCGTCCCCTGAAACTCAAGAAGTACCGCATGGCAGATGAACACATTGCCAGGATTGTAAGCGAATATGGCAATCAAAACCCTATTGACTATTTACATGCCATAGCATACAATTATCAAATTGCTTAATAAAAGTTTTTTTTATTTTGTACTCTCATGCCTTTTTATGATTTACTGATGTCACAATGTGGGGGTAACTCTAATCAAGGAGGGAGGGAGGAAGAGAGAGACATAGACAGAAAGTGTTGGAGTAAGAGGTCACTTTTTAGCCCCTGGCAGTGGGAATACACCACCCCAAAAAAGGGAGAGTTTTACCAAATGGGGTGGGGGGAATCCACTCAGTCCCTCGCTTCCCTGCCAAAGTTAGCAGAGAAACCTCTGTTTATTTTTGTTTATCTATATTTGTTAGTAAGGATGATTAAATATTCAGCCATCTAGTGGGGTGGCCTTCTCATAGATATCAAGTTCTCACTTTATCAATCAATCAGAATAGAGCTGGAAGGGACCTTGGAGGTTTTCTAGTCCAACCCCCTGCTCCAGCAGGAGACCCTATACCAGCGGTTCTCAACCTGTGGGTCACGACCCCATTTGGGGTCGAACGACCATTTCACGGGGGTCACCAAACACCGCAGTCTGCCATTTTTTATTTTTTATTTTTGGGTTGGCCATTTTTTTGGGGGGGTCGGCCATTTTTTTCCCCTTTGCGATATGACCCGTCGAGCCCCGGAAAAGGTTGCGAACCGCTGCCCTATACCATTTAAGATAAGTGGCTGTCCAGTCTCTTAGAATGCAGGATAGGACAAGGCTTGGGCTATCACTGTGTTTTTTCATATTCTTATGATTTATGTTCTTATGCTACTCTTGCTTGTAATCTTGGCAGGATGGCCAGATAAGTATCTCTTGCCTGATAGGTCCAAAGGAGTGATGTGCATAGGAAGACATACACCAATAAAGTCAGGAAATCAGAACAAACTGGTACATCTCCTAGGCACTGTGACTTTCCCAACACTACCTGTGGAAGCAGGGCAAGAGAAATAAATGGCTGAAATAAGAACCAGGAAAAAAATATTGCCTTTTATTAAATGCATTGTGATAATTTAAAAATTTAGTACCCAGATAAAGCATAACACACGGTTTATAACTGTAAAACTAGTTTGCCTCATATTCCAAAAATAATACCAGAACGTAGAGATGGATGGTGGTATCCAAAATCAAATTGTTAGGGGGTTTTTTTGGGGGGGAGGGGAAGAGTCACAGCAAAATCTATGTCAAACTACTGAAAATATAAAATATCCACCCTCCCCTTGTTCTGTTTATCTCCTCCTTCTCCTCCATTTCCACCCTCCCCTTCCCCATTTCTGTGGATTTGACCAAATGGGGAATGATGAAACCCTTCCTTGATTTAGTGAGATTTCTGGATTTATAACTCTAAAGAAATGTAGAAGTTACATTCAGCACTGATCATCCTCACGTGTTCCATGTTGTGAACCAGCCCCCCAAGCATAGCAGAGAAATCTCTGCTCAGGAAGTAGCAAGAAAAACACTGTATTTCACCAAATGGGGTGGGGGGGCATCCATTCAGAGAAATCTCTGCTCAGGAAGCAGCAAAAAAAAAAAGGAGCGTTTCTCTAAAGGGGGGGGGGAAATCCACCCTTTGCCTTTCAAATTTTGCCACTTCCCTGCTTCCTGTTTGTCAGCACGTCTCTGGGTGATTTTTATTTTGACTGGGTGCTGAGTTGGCTCCACGTCCAGTTGCCCACAGTGACTTGTTCTGTGCCCACCTGGCCATGCCCAACTGGCGCCCCCTAGCCAGCCACACTGACATGGCTGTGTCCACTTAGTCATGCCTACCTACCTAATCCTTCTCATCAACCTGGCCACACCCACTCACCCATGTCCTCCTGGCGGCACTCAGATGGCCATGCCTACCCAGTCACTCCCACCTGGCTGCAGTGAGTCATCCCATTCCCGCTTTCAAGAACAACCTCCCCCTATGCCTAAAGAGAAAAGTTTTTGATCAGTGTGTGCTACCTGCTCTAACATATGCCGGTGAAACATGGACACTAACCTCACAATTGATACAAAAGCTATGAGTGGCTCAAAGAGCCATGGAAAGATACATGCTCAGCATAACAAGACAAGATAGAAAGACCCACACATGGTTTAGAGAACAAACGAAAGTATACAATATCAAGAGAGTAAAAGAATTTAAATGGAAATGGGCTGATCACATAGCAAGAAGAACTGATGGCAGGTGGACCAAGGCAGTCATAGAATGGATCTCACTTGATAAAAAGAGTCCACAAAAGAGACCTAAAACAAGATGAATCAACAACATCAGCAACTATTCTGGGCCCAACTGGCAAAAGAAAGGTCAGGCCTTCATCCTGCAGTGGATAGACAATGGTTGAAATGATGATGATGATGATTAGCTACATAATTATATTAGTTGCACTAAGTCTGGAAGAGTGGAAAATCTGAGTCATTTTGATATGAAATGAAGGATTTCCCAATCAGTAGAACATGAAATATAAAGCCATTAAGAATGACTTTCACATATATACATGAGGAACAAGAGACAACAGTTCCATGTATAAAGAAAGAGCCATGAGTTTGTAAGATTACTAACAATATATCTCCGCATAAAACAATTATATGGAAACAGAAACTTCTCTTTTTGCCTTTTAGCAAGACATAAAATGTTCTGGGGTGGCTTTTTGTATAGACTATGTCTGCTTGGATATTGTACAGTAGAACAGACTGGAGAAACTATGGCCCTACAGGGAATTGGACGCCAATTTCCACTGACCAGAGGTAGTAAGCTAATTTAGTCCCAGAAGTTGAAAGGCCATGTCAGGACCCACTTCAATACCTCATCCCAAGAAAGCAGAACTCATGGAAGCAAGCTCTTCCAAAAGGAACTTTTATTAGGAGAAGCTGATAGCAGGCATACTAGACAGGATCTGAGGTTTTCCCACGCAGATCAATAGGTTAAAGTGTCCCCAAGCAAACCCCACCCCATAGCAATTCAACTCCCAGTCTCCTGTTGATGGTCCCAAAGATAATACCAAGATGGTGGACAGGCAGCAAAGGCTGTAAAGAGCTCCTCCAAAAGCTAAAGTTTTATCATTAATATTTTCTTTTATTTTTATTTTTACCTTTAATTTTTGATTTTTAATCTCTTTTAACATTGCATTTTTAACTTACCTATTTTTATCCTATTTTAACCTATTTTTAACCCTTTTTAACCTATTTTGAACCCCTTTTAAACCTGGTTTGACCTTTTTATAATAGTCAAAGACTTTTATAAAGCATATATACCAGAGAGGCCAGTATATATTGGAATCAGAAGTCACCTGGAAGAGGACGGAGTCATGGGTAAAAGAAGGAAATGTCATGGTACCAGCCCGGGATCTCTCATACCAGCGAAGAATGCAAAACAACCAAAAATTGAGGAGCACTTTGTTGGCAAGAGACTTGTAAGTAAAACTATCTCTCCCCCCTCCATTTCCAACAAGCCAGAGAGCCTAGAATGGGACCGGCAAAGAGATTTGACTAAACAGTAGTTACTGGACTTTCCCAATTTGGGGGGAGGGGAGCAAAATGACAGCCAGCTATTTTCACAAATAACGAGTCTAGATACAACCGGCATGGAGCCTAAGATAAAGACTAAGAAGGCTGACAACAACAATTTAACCCAAAGCGAGGAGTGCTTACTGTGGGAGAATACAACAGAATTTATGGCAAAGCAATGTCTTCTCACAGCACAAACTGTAGTTTCAATTTTTGAACAGCTAATAACCATCCAACAGGATATAGAGACACTGAAAAAAGATATAGCTGTTCTGCTCCAGGCGCAGGATTGGACTACAGGCACTTCCACTGGAGTCTTTGCAGCAGACATGGGTAGATTGAGAAATCAGGAGAAGGAAGTAAGAGGGGAGGAAAATGAGCACAGGTCCTGGGGGACAGATAAAGAGTCTGCTAGAAGGTGGCAGCTCACTCGGAAAAATAGTCCTTCTCCAGATAAGGCAACAAGAGGAGGAAGCATCAATAGAGAAATTTCATGGGAAGATAATAAAGCACCCCATTTACAATTACATCAATCATATCAATCACGTCGTTCACTGCAAACACATCAGGTGGTGCTGAGAATCCACATGATCAGGGTTAATTATGGCCGTTGGAACTCCAAGAATGCTATACTACATTCCCTAAGCCAGCTTCTGCACTGTCACTGGGGGCAGATTGATTTACATACTGTGGAGTGGCTTCCTGAGCCCCCTAACTGGAAGCGGATATTTCTCTCCTTCAAACAGCCCACCATACCACTGATGCTATTTAAGATGAAGGCTTATTTAGCCTCCTTTCAAATCTCTCCCATCAGAGTTTTCCACGAGGAAAGAGTTAAACCTTTAATTGTTAACAGGCGAGCTCCCAAGGTTGCTGTCTCTTCCACATCCTCAACCCAGAGAAAAGGAGAGGGAGAAAGTGGGAGTAAGCCAGCACTTACAGAAGAAGTACTTAATAGCACAGAAACTGGGCTCATTAATGCCTTTGGCGCTCTCCCAAGGAATGAACAAGATAATATATTATGCAAGTTGGAAAATTTAAAGAAATCCTTATTGGTCACAAGTGATACAGCTGAACCGCTTATTGATTTGGTTTCCCCTATAATTGAGCCTCTTACTTCCCCCCCCACGGGGCATCAGTTTGCAAGAATATGAGTACATGGAAAGCAGAAGCCAAGATACACAGGGGCCAGTAGAGGCCCCAAAAGAGAAGGAGATGCTAGCATCCTTACGGGACTTCTCGATGATACCTTCTGCAACATATCAACTTCTTGAGAGTGGGCCCCTGTCAGTGCCATCATTGCAAAGCCGAATGGAACATGACCTAATAACCCCCTGCTTTACACCTAGTAAAGAAGTTTCAGAATTGCAAACCTTGTTAGCCGGTGCTAAATCTTCATACCCCAAACTCTGACTGGCTCCCTATCAGAGATTAACTCTTCTTGCATTGTGAGATTTCCCCCTCTCACAATCATGGCCCTCCACTCTATCAAGAGCCTATCTCGAGGATGGACTTTGGAGTCCTGAGAGATGGCATGCGTCAAATAAGGGGCTTTGGGGTTTTTTAAATCGCTTTTTAACTAAAGTTTTAAGGGAGGGTAGAGGTGGGGAAGGGGTGCTTAGGGCGGGGGAAGAAATTGTTGGAGGGGAGCTAGAAGATAGGCCCGACAACGGAAGGGGACGTAATCCTGTGGGTTCGGATGGGGAGCTGATTAAGACTGATTTAGTTCCAATTAGTACCGTAAGCGGGAGGGGCAGATATGGTGGGAGCAGGGGCCATATCATAATAGGGGAGCGCGTACCCGCTGTTTACAAGTGGTCATGCGCTCCGACCCCCAAGGCTCTACCTGTTCTCGGGGTTATTCAGAACCACAGGGCCCGGGCTGTAGGCTGATGTTGTGCAATGCCAGGTCTGTGGTAAACAAGGCCCCCCTCATCCAAGATTTAATTTTAGAGGGGGGAGCAGACCTGGCAGGTATTACGGAGACCTGGTTAGGACCGGAGGGCGGTGTCCTTCTGGTGGAAATGTGCCCACCGGGTTTCCTTGCATTCCATCAGCCGAGAGCACAGGGCAGGGGTGGGGGAGTGGCGGTCGTGATTAGGGAAGATTACAGGCCGAGGGAGGTCACTGTTCCTCAGACGGCAGGCTGTGAATCCCTCCTGGTGAAGTCGGACCTTGGAGGTCCGAGGGCGGTGTTGATTACGTACCTGGCTCCCTGCCACGTGTCAACTGCCCTGCTCGAGTTCCTGGACGTTGTCGCCGCAGTGGCGGTTGAGGTCCCCAGGCTAATAGTCATGGGTGACTTCAACCTGCCATCTGTGGGCAGGACGTCCGGGGGAGCTCGAGAGTTCATGGCTTCCATGGCAGCCATGGACCTGACCCAGGTAATTCAAGGCCCCACACATACAGGGGGGAACATGCTTGACCTGGTTTTTGTCTCTGGACAGTGGCTGAGTGGTCAGAATATAGGGGATATAGTTATTGAGCCCCTGCCATGGTCTGACCACTCTCTCCTTCGCTTGGACTTTCTGACCGCTGCACCCCACCGCAGGGAGGCGGAACCAGTGAGATGGTACCGCCCCAGGCAGCTAATGGAACCCGAGCGGTTCCAGATGGAGCTTGGGCCAATTCCTGAGGCTCGGATACACGACTCGGTCGAAGAGTTGGCGGCAGCCTGGGATAGGGCTGCGGCCAGTGCTCTAGATCGGGTCGTGCCTTTGCGGCCTCTGATTCGACGTACGTCCCGATCGGCCCCTTGGTTCACTGAGGGGCTGAGAGAGATGAAACGCCGGAAAAGACGCCTAGAGAGCAGTTGGAGATCGAGCCGTGCCGAATCTGACCGAACACTAGTAAGAGACCATATTAGGTCCTACTTAGCGGCGATAAAAGCAGAGAAGTGTTCTTACTTCACTGCTCTTATCGCGTCATCAGATAACCGCCCAGCCTCCTTGTTTAGGGTGACCCGCTCCCTCCTTCAGCAGGAGGTGAGGGGAGACCCCTTAGAGGGTAGAGCTGAGGATTTTGGAAAATATCTGTATGATAAAATCGCTCAGATACGGGAAGGCTTTGATTTCAACTGGGTATGTCCGGTGGGAGAGACGGAGTCTGGTCTTGAGACTGCTATCTGGGCTGAGTTTACCCCGTGACTCCCGAGGACATGGACAGGTTGTTTGGGGGACTTAGGGCGACCACTTGTTTATTGGACCCGTGCCCCTCCTGGCTGGTGTTGGCATCCCGGGAGGTGGTACGAGGCTGGTTCCAGGCAATTATTAATGCTTCGTTGAGTGAGGGTGTCTTCCCTGCCGCCTTGAAAGAGGCGGTAGTGAGGCCCCTCCTCAAGAAGCCTACCCTGGATCCAGCCGTTTTATCAAATTATCGTCCTGTCTCCAACCTTTGCTTTCTTGCAAAGGTTGTCGAGAGTGTGGTTGCCCGACAGTTCCCGCGACACCTGGAGGAATCGCTATACTTGGATCCATACCAGTCGGGCTCCAGGCCTGGTTACAGCACGGAAACAGCATTGGTCGCATTGGTGGATGATCTCTGGCGGGCCCGGGACAGAGGTTGTTCCTCTGCTCTGGTGCTATTGGACCTCTCGGCGGCTTTTGATACCATTGATCATGGTATCATGCTGCAACGGTTGGAGGGGTTAGGTATGGGGGGCACTGTTTTGTGGTGGTTCTCCTCCTTCCTCTCCGGCCGGATGCAGTCTGTGTTGACAGGGGGCCAGAGGTCGACCCCGAGACCCCTCGTATGTGGGGTACCTCAGGGGTCGGTCCTCTCGCCCCTACTGTTCAACATTTATGTAAAACCACTGGGTGAGATCATCCGTGGTTTTGGTGTGGAGTACCATCTGTACGCTGATGATATTCAGCTGTACATTTCCACGCCGAACCACCCCAACGATGCTCTTGCCGTGCTGACCCGGTGCCTGGAGGCCGTCCGGGTTTGGATGGGGAAGAATGGACTCAAGCTCAACCCTTCCGAGACCAAGTGGCTGTGGCTACCGTCGTCCCGGTTTAGTCAATTGACTCCTTCGTTGTCCATTGGGGGCGAAACAGTGGCCCCCGTGGAAAGGGTTCGCAATTTGGGAGTCCTCCTGGACTCACGGCTGTCTTTAGAGGACCATTTGACGGCCGTGGCCGGGAGGATGTTTTATCAGGTTCGCCTGGTATGCCAGTTGCGTCCCTTCCTAGACCGGGACTCGCTATGCACAGTTACTCATGCCTTCGTCACTTCCAGGCTGGACTACTGTAATGCTCTCTACATGGGGCTCCCCTTGAGGTGCACCCAGAGGCTTCAGCTGTCCCAGAATGCGGCTGCACGGGTAGTGACCGGGGCGCCATGGCGTTCCCATGTAACATCGCTCCTGTGTGAGCTGCACTGGTTGCCGGTGGCCTTTCGGGTGCGTTTCAAGGTGTTAGTGACCATTTTTAAAACGCTCCATGGCATCGGACCCGGATATCTACAGGACCGCCTTCTGCCAGCAAATACCTCCCGCCGTCCGATACGCTCCCACAGAGAGGGTCTCCTCGGGGTGCCGTCGGCCAAACAATGTCGGCTGGCGACCCCCAGGGGGAGGGCCTTCTCTGTGGGAGCTCCAACGCTTTGGAACGAGCTCCCCCCCCGAACTCCGTACGATGACGGAATTGCGTTCCTTGCGTCGGGAATTAAAAACATACTTATTCCGACAAGCCGGCCTGGGATGATAGCTCCAGCTCCAACAATGGCCATAACTGTTTTTAGGGGATTGTGTTTTTAGTTGGGTTTTTAAATATTAGGCCAAATTGTTTAATTTATTTTTAATAATTTTAATTTTTGTGTGTTGTTGTTTTAATTGGGCTGTACACCGCCCCGAGTCCTTCGGGAGGGGTGCGGTATAAAAATTGTAAATAATAAATAATAATAATAATAATAGTTCATCCGGACAGTTCAAACCCGGCCAATCGCCAGGTGTTAAGTCCATCGTGGGAAAGGGGAGATAACATTGGGCTGGCTCCGGTCATAGCAGTGATGTTTAGACGACTCTTTGCACCTTCTCTTGAGAGCAGAGAGATAAGCCAGTTGCCGGAGGTTGCATTCCTTTCTTCCTCCCCCTTTGCTAGCTGACAGTTTAGGGAGAAGAAAGTACAAAGAGAAATAGTGCAGGAAAGCAAAGTGTTACATTGTAGCGAAAGAGGAAGCTAAGGCAATAAACCCGCAATCCTTCCCCCCTCCCCTCTAGGAGTATGGCAGAACCCAGGGAGAGAAGAGAATGGAATTTGGGTTAGAGAAGAAGAGCAAGGAAAGTATGAAATCAGATAGATATGGGTTCTGACAGGCCACAAATTTCTCACCTGGCTATAGAGATTTCATGAAGATGGCAGCTTAACTATACCCCAAATCAGTCTAAATAGAGGGGGCATACTCAGTGGTGGGATTCATCCAGTTCGCACCAGTTCTGCAGAACCGGTAGCTAATTTTTTGTTGCCCCGGCCCAGAATGGACTTCCGGAAGCAGCATCCACATAGAGAACCGGTTGTTCACATATTTGAATCCCACCACTGGGCATACTTCACCAACTTACTCCATATTGGGATGTCTATGACACATCTTACCAATCATCTTGTTACATCCCATTTAACACAATTACATTTACTAGTCCCTACCTTTGATTTAATTCAGCCTTATTGACATGTTTTTATCTGATTTGGAAGACTAGAACACAGTGTTGTTGGTAAAATCACAATGCTAAGCCTACTGTGAAAACACCATATTTTTAATGTTCAATAATGAGGCCTACTGAAAAGTATTAAAGGGCAATATATGGTATATATAGCAACAGTAGCAAAGAATAATAAAGGGGAAAATGAAGGAGAGAACTCTGAGCAGACAAAAACAGCAACTAAAGGATTATTACAGTACCAAAAAGGTGTTAATACACTGCAACTATTCAAATGGAAATATCTTCCAATCATTTGTTCCAGTAGAACAAATAGGCAATATTTTTGATAAATATCTTTAAAAATATTCGATATAGTCCTAACTGGTACATCACTTGCATAAAGATCAAAAAAGTAATAGCATGTATCCTCAAAGTTTCATTTATATCCTTTCAGAAATATATTACAATGCATTCTAAACAGCATTCGGAAGCTTCAGGTGGTGCAGACTGCAGCAGTGTGGGCAGTCTTTGGGGCCCCTAGAGTGGCCCATGTTACACCACTGTTCCATGAGCTGCACTGGCTGCCAGTTTGCTTCCAGGTGCAATTCAAGGTGTTGGTGATCACCTTTAAAGCCCTGCACGGCATGGGTCCAGGTTACTTGAGGAATCATCTTACCCCTATGGGAGTGGCCCGCCCCACCCATGCTGGCAGAGGAGGCATGCTGCAAATCCCATCAGTCAAGGAATTCCAGTTGGCGGGTCCAGGAGAAGAGCCTTCTCTGCTGTGGCCCTGGCCTGTTGGGACATCTTGCCCCAAGGTGAGATTGGTTCCCACCCTCCTGACCTTCTGCAAGAGCCTGAAGACCTGGCTCTGCCAGATGGCTTAGGGTCCCAATGGGGGAGTACCACACTGGAGGTGGTTGATCAACTAATAGCAGTTCCCACCTCTTCCCCCCCCATACATTCTGCTCCTTTCCTCCCCATCTTTTAGTTTTAGTTATAATTTGTATTTTTATTACAATTTTATTGTGATTTTATATGTTTATACAGTATATATATTTATGATTTTATTTTGATGTTGTAAGCCGCCCAGAGTCACCTTGCAGCAATATGGGCGGCAAACAAATTTAATAAATAATAATAAAATGCATGCTAGACATGTGTAATATACTATTAAATACCACACTTTAGACAAGTCCATAGACAGAACTGAAACAATGGCAACACCACTCACAGATTTCTGACTTGACCTGTCTGCTCTTGGTACTAGGCTATGTGACATAATTAAAGAACATCTAGGAAGTGATATGAAAGACCCTTGCTTATACAGTATTCAGTATGAAAAAAATTACACAGCAGTTAAAAAATGTTTTAAATTTAATCAGCCACATATGATCACTCAAAGTGACATATAATATTAGCAAAACTAACAGTACATTTTCCACATCGTATCTGGTATTTTTTTTAATGACACTGCTTCATATACTGAAATATTCAAACATAAATGGTTATAAGTTTAGGTACCTGACTTCCATTGGCCTGCATCTGTTTCGGTGTTTCTTGAATTGTAGGGTTAACTGTGGCTGAATAAGTATAAGCTACCTGTGGGATAAGAATGGTTTGCTTTTTGGCAGCAAGAGCTCTTAAGCATGGAACACTCTTTTGGTTAGCAATGGCGAGAATTGTAGGTAACTGGGCAGTAACTGTAGGAATAGCAATATTAATAGGATTGGCACTTGGTGGGATTACATTTACAACTGGTTCAGAGTCTGTAATACTGTTGTCCTTTTGTGGTTCTTTTTTTGCACAAGTTAAGTTCAAAGGTTCTTCCTGAACAGAATATGCACTGTTCTGGTAAACACTAGATCGTTCCAATGGTTCTCCATGTTGCTTTGGTAATGACAGGTCAAGAGGTTCTCTTTGTGGCTCTTCCTGGACAACCTCATTAAGGTACAAGAAACCCTGTGCATTTTGGGGTGGTATGTTATGCTGCGAGCCATTGTGAGCTGATCCTGTTGATACAGTCAGTGGTTTATCAGCCTTAAGAGGACTTACAGCTTTAGACTGGTTGTCTTGGTGTTCATTTGCAGCTGTAGGTTCAGTGTGGTCATCATTATTAATAGAGTTTTTTAATTTGTCAGGTTCAGGGGAAGCTATTCCAGATGATGTTATAGAAATCTGGCCAGCCTGCATTTTTTCAAACCACTTTTTAACTGCATCCAATGGCAAATTTACTGAATCAGCAATTTTGGAGAGCTTGTCTGAGCTTGGTTGTGCATTTAATGCGTAATAGGCTTTAAGGAGGGATAACAGGCTTTTTAAAGGAGGTTGACCATGAGATGGGTTAACCTTCCCTGCTTCTGATAAAACAGAGGATTCAGACTTCTTAACTTCTGCACTTTTGATATCATGGTGCTTTGATTCTTGAAGTGCATTAGGTTCCCCTGGACAGTCATCACAAAGAAGGCAAGTGCTATTATTGGTCTTTCCTTCAAAACATTTTTCTTTTTCAGATTTCACTCTGAGATCTAGTAGTTTCTCAGTTTTGCAGATTTTATTTGGGGCAGGGTTTTCTTTTTTCAGATTCTGTGGTACAACCTGAAGAGGGCTAGGTTGCTCCAAACTATAATTAATGATAATTTTGGTTGTCCCATCTTGATCAATCAAAGGAAGACTAATAGCTGAAATGAGGGAATGTCCAGCTTGTTGTAGAGGTGCAGTGTTGATTGTTTCTTGTTCTTTGGATGTAAGATTGGTGTGACTGTTCTCCAATACTTGCCTTATAACATTACCATCCACTGAAACTTCAAGTACATTTTGAATATCACTTAAGTTTATGCTTATTGGAGATACCAAACCAACAGTTGGCAAAACAACAGCTTGCACCACACCCTGAGTAGAACTGGTTGCCTGTAATGGGCTACCATCACTAAATACCCCGTTTTGCAAAGGGTCTGAACAGTTGATTCCTGATGCAACCACTATAGGCTTGAATTCACAATCCACAGGTTCAGTTTTGATTTGGTTTACAGGGAGCTGTTCTTCTAAGGGCTTATTTTCTATCTTTTGTCGTACTTGTGGTCTTGTTGTGCTACTGGGAGATGCAGAACGAGGAGAAGAGCACTGAGATGTCTTGATCCCTGATCGTGCTCGGCCATTCACAGCCACCACACCAATACATTTCTTACTGCTTATGTGGGAACTGTAGGAACCAGAATGGGAAAAACATTTCTTGCAGTTTGGGCACTCATATGGCTTCTCTCCTGGATACATACATATATAGAAAAGAAACATCATTATAATGTAGAAATCTTACTTAAGAGGTTATAGAGTGGATTTACAAGACCAACACTGAAATAGTTCTATGAATAAAAGATAGAAGGAAACGTCTGTCCACCCTGATACCTATATAACAACTTGTTCAGATTTCCAGATACAAAATTAATATAGACTTATTGATATGTTTGTAATGGACACTGTTTGATTTGTAATGGATGCAACCAAACTCCCACCCTCTGAAAGGAATGGTATTTATACATTCATGGTTCACCTTCTTTCTACTGACTATGAAAGGGTTCCAAATTTTTCTGCAAATGATCTTGATTTCTTGTGTACATACAATTTGTACATTGCATAGAATATTTTCAATGCAATTGTCACTTCACAATTTAACCTATAAAGTAGTTATAAGGTTGAACTGCTTCAGTATTGTTAAGGGAATCTGAACACTAACACCCTGCTTAGTTTTGTTTATGGAATGTTATTCTGTTTTAAGTACTCACTGAAAAATCATATTCAATATCTCAGAATAGACAAAATTTATACTATGACCAAAAAGTAAAAAACATGTACACTGACAAGCAAAATACTAGGATACTTACCACTGTGGATTCTTAAGTGTTCCTTTAAGTGATGTTTATATTTGAAAGCTTTTCCACATTCAGTGCACTTGAATTTTCGATGTCCACTAAATTGTGCCACATGTCTCTATACAACAAACATGAAGATTAATGAGAAGACTAAACAGGAATAATGAAGCTTGTATGTGTGAGAAATTTCTTATTTTTAATAAGATACAGTGAAAATTAACACAGTTAAAAATCATTAGATGATTGAAGAGATTGTGAAAAAAGGAAGGAAAGAAGGAAAACAGGTAAGACATATTAGAAAAAAGCCACAAAAATCACTTTATCCTCTATCTGAATTTCAGGCAGAGATGGTTTTGCAATTTTACATGCCTAGGAAATTCCATAAGGCATTCTGTTATATAAAGAATCTGAGTAAAGAAACATTATAAACATTATAGAAACATTATTTTTAATTCTTTGATTTGATTTTTCCAAGCTTCTTCTTACTGTTGGCCTTGAATTCCTTTATGCATCCACATCATGAGATTGTTCCAGAGAAGATGTTCCAGTAACAAATATACTCAGACACAAATTATTCTCCAAATAAGTGGTCAGAAATCTTATTTCAAAAGTGAGTACAGTTCAAGATTAATCAGTATTCCTAAACAATGCTGAAGTGACTTTAGCATAATTTTTAAAAAACACCTTTCTGCAATATACAGAATGTAAGTTTTTGTGACCTCCTTTTCTGCATGAAATAGGAGAATCAATTTTTTTTAAAAAAACCTAGTAAGGAGACTCACACATTTACATAAAGTACACAGAACACACACAATAACAGTGTTGGAAGGGACCTTGGAGGTCTTCTAGTCCAACCCCCTGCTCAAGCAGGAAACCTTATACCATTTCAGACAAATCATTGTCCAGTCTCTTCTTAAAAACTCCAGGGTTGGAGCATGCACAATTTCTGGAGGCAAGTTGTTCCACTGATTAATTGTTCTAACTGTCAGGAAATTTCTCCTGGTTCTCTCCTTGATAAATTTCTGTCCATTGCTTCTTGTCCTGCCTTCTGGTGCTTTGGAGAATAGGTTGACCCCCTCTTTTTATTTTTATTTTTATTTATTTTGTGATTTCTATACCGCCCCCCTCCCGAAGGACTCGGGGCGGTGTACAGCCCAATTAAAAAACATCAACATACAAAAAGTAAAATTATTAAAAATATAGTAAATAATTTGGCCCAATCATTTAAAAACCCAGTACATAATCTTAAAAACTCAATCCCCTAAAAACAATTATGGCCTTGTTGGTACCGGAGCTACTATCCCAGGCCGGCTTGTCGAAAAAGATGTGTTTTTAATTCTCGACGGAAGGAGCGCAATTCCGTCATCGTGCGGAGTTCGGGGGGGGAGCTCGTTCCAAAGTGTTGGAGCTCCCACAGAGAAGGCTCTCCTCCTGGGGGTTGCCAGCCGACATTGTCTGGCCGACGGCACCCTGAGGAGACCCACTCTGTGGGAGCGTACTGGACGGCGGGAGGTATTTGCTGGCAGAAGGCGGTCCTGTAGGTATCCGGGTCCGATGCCATGGAGTGCTTTAAAGATGGTCACTAACACCTTGAAATGCACCCGGAAGGCCACCGGCAACCAGTGCAGCTCGCGCAGGAGCGGTGTTGCATGGGAGCGCCATGACGCTCCGGTCACTACCCGCGTGGCCGCATTCTGGGCCAGCTGAAGCCTCCAGGTGCACCTCAAAGGGAGCCCCATGGAGAGAGCATTACAGTAGTCCAGCCTGGAAGTGACGAAGGCATGAGTAACTGTGCATAGTGAGTCCCGGTCTAGGAAGGGACGCAACTGGCGCACCAGGCGAACCTGATAGAACATCCTCCCGGCCACGGCCGTCAGATGGTCCTCTAAAGACAGCTGTGAATCCAGGAGGACTCCCAAATTGCGAGCCCTTTCCACGGGGGCCACTGTTTCGCCCCCAACGGACAACGAAGGAGTCAATTGACTAAACCGGGACAACGGTAGCCACAGCCACTCGGTCTTGGAAGGGTTGAGCTTGAGTCCGTTCTTCCCCATCCAGACCCGCACGGCCTCCAGGCACTGGGTCAGCATGGCAAGAGCATCGTTGGGGTGGTTCGGCGTGGAAATGTACAACTGAGTATCATCAGCGTACAGATGGTACTCCACACCAAAACCACGGATGATCTCACCCAGCGGTTTTACATAAATGTTGAACAGTAGGGGCGAGAGGACCGACCCCTGAGGTATCCCACATACGAGGGGTCTCGGGGTCGACCTCTGACCCCCTGTCAACACAGACTGCATCCGGCCGGAGAGGAAGGAGGAGAACCGCAAAACAGTGCCCCCTATACCTAACCCCTCCAACCGTTGCAGCATGATACCATGATCGATGGTATCAAAAGCCGCCGAGAGGTCCAATAGCACCAGAGCAGAGGAACAACCTCTGTCCCGGGCCCGCCAGAGGTCATCCACCAACGCGACCAATGCTGTTTCCGTGCTGTAACCAGGTCTGAAGCCCGATTGGTGTGGATCCAGGTATAACAATTCCTCCAGGTGCCGCGGGAACTGTCGGGCAACCACGCTCTCAACAACCTTCACAAGAAAGCGAAGGTTGGAGACGGGATGGTAGTTTGATAAAACAGCTGGATCCAGGACAGTCTTCTTGAGGAGGGGCCTCACCACCGCCTCTTTCAAGGTGGCGGGAAAAACACCCTCACTCAAGGAAGCATTGATAATTGCCTGGAACCAGCCTCGTACCACCTCCCGGGATGCCAACACCAACCAGGAGGGGCACGGGTCCAATAAACATGTGGTCGCCCTAAGTCCCCCCAGCAACCTGTCCACGTCCTCGGGAGTCACGGGGTCAAACTCAGCCCAGGTAACAATCTCAGGACCTGACTCCGCCTCTCCCACTGGACATACCCAGTTGAAGTCAAAGCCTTCCCGTATCTGAGCGATTTTATCATACAGATATTTTCTGAAATCCTCAGCTCTACCCTCTAAGGGGTCTCCTCTCACCTCCTGATGAAGGAGGGAGCGGGTCACCCTAAACAGGGAGGCTGGGTGGTTATCTTATGACGCGATAAGAGCAGTGAGGTAGGAACATTTCTCTGCTCTTATCGCCACTAGGTAGGACCTAATATGGTCTCTTACCAGTGTTCGGTCAGATTCGGCACGGCTCGACCTCCAACTGCTCTCTAGGCATCTTTTCCGGCGTTTCATCTCTCTCAACCCCTCGTTATACCAAGGGGCCGATCGAGATCCACGCCGAATCAGAGGCCACAAAGGCACAACTCGATCCAGAGCACCGGCAGCTGCCCTATCCCAAGCCGCCACCAGCTCTTCGACTGAGTCGTGTATCAGAACCTCAGGAATTGGCCCAAGCTCTGTCTGGAACCGCTCGGGCTCCATCAGCCGCCTGGGGCGGTACCATCTCACCGGTTCCGCCTCCCTGCGGTGGGGTGCAACGGTCAGAAAGTCCAGGTGTAGGAGAGAGTGATCAGACCATGACAGGGGTTCAATAACTATATCCCCTATATTCTGACCATTCAGCCACTGTCCAGAGACAAAAACCAGGTCAAGCGTGTTCCCCCCTGTGTGTGGGGGGCCTTGAATTACCTGGGCCAGGTCCATGGCTGTCATGGAAGCCATGAACTCCCGAGCCTCCCCGGACGCCCCGCCCACGGACGGCAGGTTGAAGTCACCCATAACTATTAGCCTAGGGACCTCAACCACCACCGCGGCGATAACGTCCAGGAGCTTGGGCAGGGAGGTTGATACGTGGCAGGGAGCCAGGTACGTAATCAACACCGCCCTCGGACCTCCAAGGTCCGACTTCACCAGGAGGGATTCACAGCCTGCCGTCTGAGGAAGAGTGACCTCCCTCGGCCTGAAATCTTCCCTAATCACGACCGCCACTCCTCCACCCCTGCCCTGAGCTCTCGGCTGGTGGAATGCAAGGAAACCCGGTGGGCACATTTCCACCAGAGGGACACCGCCCTCTGGTCCCAACCAGGTCTCTGTTATACCCGCCAGGTCTGCTCCCCCTTCTAAAATTAAATCTTGGATGAGGGGGGCCTTATTTGCCACAGACCTGGCGTTGCACAGCATCAGCCTACAGCCAGGGCCCTGTGGTTCTGAATAACCCCGAGAACAGGTTGAGCCTTGGGGGTCGGAGCGCACGACCACTCATAAGCAGTGGGTGCGCACTCCCTTATTATGATACGGCCCCCTGCTCCCGCTATACCTGCCCCTCCCGCTTACGGTACTAATTGGAACTAAGTTAGCCTTAATCAACCCCCTGTCCGCACCCTCAGGGCTCCGTCCCCTTCCATTGCCAGGCCTGTCTTCTTGCTCCCTCCCAACAATTCCTTCTCCCACCCTAGACACCCCTTCCCCACCCCTTCCCTCCCTTAAAACTTTCATAAAATACTTATTTTAAAAACCCCAAAGCCCCTTATTTGATACATGCCATCTCTCAGGACTCCAAAGTCCGTCCTCGAGATGGCCCCTTGATAAAACAGAGGGCCATGATTGTGAGAGGGGGGAATCTCGCAATGCAAGAAGAGTCCTCCTCGAGTAAACAGCCAGTCAGGTAAAGTGCATCGATGGGGTCTGGCAAGAGAACCAGGCAGTCCAATCTAATTTTAAAGTCCAAATTCCAGGTTTCCATCAGGGTGATGGTAATAATAATAGCAGTAACAACAATAACAATAACAATGATGATAACAATGATGATGGTGGATTTTAGGTGGTCCAGGCAGGAAAAGGCCCCTATGTTGTTCCATCCTGCTCCATCTAATCCACAGTCCACAGATTCGCATATGTGCTGCTGGGGCAAGGACCAGGTCTCTAAAAAGGGTCCATAGAGGCAGCACCAGGGTCAGAATCTGGGATTCTTTCATCAGGGCTATTTACTGCCCCTCCTGATAATGCTCGGTTCCACTTTCCTTCCCTCATAAAACTAACAGGGTGGGGGAGGCCACTGCAGTTCTCCCATTTGGCCTCACCATTGGCCACTCGTCCACCAGGGAGGGGGAGGCATGACGACGTTGTTTCTCTTCTTTGTGGCAGCCCCTCAAATATTGGAACACTGACATCATGTCACCCCTAGTCCTTTTCATTAAACTAGACATACCCAATTTCTGCAACCATTCTTCGTATGTTTTAGCCTCCAGTCCCCTAGTTGCCTGGAGACCACATAGATGATGGTAAACTCGCCCTTATGCTGTGAGTGACAAAAAAGACTTGCAGGCAACAGACATCAGAAACAAACATACACAGAGGCGATCTGTTGGCTTGGTCTCTTGCTAGTTCTCCCAGGAGTTGCCAAACCCTCCTCCTGAAACCTGCTGCTCACCCCCCCACACACCTTGTGGTGCAAGTTGACTAGAGAGGCTGCCACCAGGTACTTCACTTGAGAAAAGTCTTCTCTGCCACTGATTTACTAGGGAGAAGGTAAGTGGCAATCTCCTTCCTCCAGTAACCTGAACACTCAGTGTACTTAGAGGCTAGATCCCTTACCCAGCACCAGCACCTCATTAAGAATTTAGCTTGCTACCAGTACCTCAATTCACTAGATTTCAGCCTGGCTGCTGTTGGCTGAGGCTTTGCCCTTACATGGTTTTCATAACCTTGAAAGAGAAAAGACAAATGTACAACAACGATAAAATGGGGCTCAGCCTGCACTCTTATCAACATACATCTGAGAGGTGAAACCCACCTCCTGATTGTGTCTTCATTGCTTGCTTTTCCCAGACTTCCCTGCCAGTTTTCTGAATTAACCTTTGCATTTCTGAACATCCTGAAATGGAACACCTTGACATTCACTATAGAAGTGTAGTCCTTTCTAGGGCTGTATGGTATCTTTTATATCTGTATGACATTATCCCAGTGTAAATTTGTATTTTGCATTTTAGTGTATTGCCTCTCTCCCTATATTTTAAACTACTACAATGTTATTCAAATTTGTTAGTCTCTCTTGTGTATATTGGTACAGTACACAAGACCAATAATATTAATTGGTCTTGGTAATAATATTACTAAATATCTAGTAGAACTATCATAGTTTGCCATTTCTGGATTGTCTGGTTTATGTTCTATGTTCTAACCCTGTTTTATTTTTTATTTTTTATTAGTATATAATATAAAATACAAAAATACAACTGGTGGACTTATGGTCAAATAATACCTTTTAATTTTGGTGCTCCTATCCTCAAATCTAAAGAGGAGTTAGAATCAGAAGGACGTATCTGTCATTAGTTTACATATTTACAATTGAAAGAAAGATTTAAATCAGACAAAAAGAGTTAAGGGTTTGACTTTGTGAAAAATAAATTGGAAATGCTACTGCATGGTAATTATGAATATATTATTGCTAGGTCTATAAATTATTGAATTTGAATTTGGAAAATGAATATGTAAAGCATTGCATGATTCAGTGGGTAAGGAACTTTGGATATAATGTAATGCTTGAACAATGGGAGAATATGTGGATGAAAGGTTTTAAAATTTACACTAAATTATAATGTAAAAGAAAATTTCTATAAGATGGTGTATTGTTGGTATTTAACACCAGACAAGTTATCCAGAATGTATAAAGGCATTTCAAATGAATGTTAGAAATGCAAATGTAAACAAGGGACCTTTTATCATTTATGATGGACATGTGACAAAGCAAAGAAATATTGGAGTAGGATCCAAATCCTAATACAGAAGATTCTCAAAGTGAATATAAAGATAAAACCAGAAACTTTTCTTTTGGTTATAATGGAAAAAGACTTGGAAAAAATTGGAACTTTGATGTTATATTGTATATGTTGATGGCAGCAAGATTACTTTATGCACAAAAATGGAAGGACACTTTGATTCTCACAATGGATGAATGGCTGCAAAAATTGATGGAGTTAGCAGAGATGGCTAAATTGACTGCTTTGATTAAGGAAATTACTTTTGTTTCTACTTGGAAACAGCTTCTGGACTTTGTGCTTGAGGTGGATTTTGGGTTTTACTGATTAGATAGTTTTGTTGTTATAGAAATGGCTAGTTTATACTATTATGTGAAAGTAAAAAGGTGAGGTTTGATGTTATTATCTTATTCTACTACACCAAAGGGATTCGTAAGTCAACGCCTTTTCTTTCTTTTCCCCCCTTTCCCTACTCTAACCCTGTCCTAGACCTTCTGGGATACAGATCAACTTGACTTATCAGAAACTGTACTAGGGTGTATAGATCAGTAAACTTCTCTTCAAAAATTAGCAACCGTTGATTAATTTGGATTACAGCTATTGAGAAAATGTCTTCCTAATTTATCTTCCATAGGAATATCTAAAATGTTATTCTCAGAATACTTTGACAGGTAAGACTGAAAATAAACCTATTATTAATATTCAATTTTAGATCAGATTTACTATGTCCCCCCCATATTCATATGTGTGCATTACATGACTGACTCTTATGTATGTGAATATTTGTATTAAACTTGCTATACTTATTATTGTATGAAAATGTAATTATCTTCTGTTTTAAGATATTTCTTTAAACATATTGAAATGCATTTAACTAAATTCATTGTATTCTAAGAATTATTCCATAAACCATCTTTATTCTTTATATCTGAAGAAAATGACAACAATGTATCAAGTGGCTTTCCAGTTCAATAATTCATTATTATCTGAATCAATAAACTTGGCATTTCTCCAAATTCAAAGATCCCTCCAGGGATCAGATATGTATTTTCTGTGGTCTGATAATATATTAGAATGAAGGACTGCATGAAGTCCATGCACTAGATGCAGTTTTATTTTCCAGTGTATGGCAATTACACTTCAACTGCAGGATATACTCAAAAAGATCTATTTGTAGAGAGAGTAATGGAGTACTACATAAAGAAAAGCTGTTCAATTCATGTCAGTAGTCAGAAACAAATTGCACTTAAATGTTCATATAGGGGAATAATATGGATAACTAAGTGTTGGCTACAGTAATTACTTTTCATATACAGATACATTTAGTTCCTCTAGTTAATATTTAGTAGAAGTTCAAATTGGTATGACATTTTAACTGATTAGTTATTCTCTTCAACGAAACCTGTCAATTCATATGATGATTTCAAACAACAGGTATTTTGAATAAGTCTACATGGAATAAGTCCTGCCTAGGATGTGTATACAAATCTGGACACTGGGGCCAGAGGGCACTGGCAAGGCTACAGTATAGTGGAAGAAGGGAGTGAAGCAGTGAAATGGAAAAGTAGGACAGAGGCTTTGGAGGCTGGTGGTAAATTGGGGAAGGAATAAAGGAGGTGTGTTTGGATCAGAGACTATTGTGATTTTGAGGATGAGGCAAGAGATTGGAATTTGGAAGGTAAGGCCAGAGTCCAGACATTCAGGGAGAGGCTGTGGTGGAATGGATAAAAACACCAAAGCTGGGAATTTGGGAAAAAATGAAGAGAATGTGAGGATGGAGTGGGAAAGGCAGATGGATGGAGGCACGTGGAAGAAAGTTATTGAAGGTTATAAGAAGTAGTAGTGTAGGAAGCATAGGATGTAGGATTCATTTAATTAAGTGGAGGAGTGGAAGTGTAATCTGTAGTGAAGGGCACAGTAATGAAGGTGTAGACAAGATTAAAGGCATTCAGATGTGGTTACTGGGAGTGACTTCATCTTTTTTATTTATTTTATTTATTAAATTTTTATGCTGCCCATCTTCCCTATAAGGTGACTCTGGGTGGCTTACAAGTTATAAAAGAGGTAGAAAAATAATTAAAACATTAAAACTACACAGATTAAGATTACAAAAACTATACTAAAACCAGAGCTAAGAGATGAACAGGATGGGGATGAGGTCTTCTTACCCTGTCTGCCACCTCCAACAGTGAGTGCCCCCCTCGGGCCCCAGGCCAACTGGCAAAGCCATGTTTTAATACCCTTCTGGTAGACCAAAAGGGTGGGAGCAGTTCTCACCTCTGGTGGTAGAGTCTTCCACAGAGTTGGGGCCACAGCGAAAAAGGCTCTTCTCCTTGAACACACCTGCAGGAATTCTTTAGTAGACGGGATCCATAGCAGGCCTCTTCTGCTGGCACAAGTGGGGTGGGCTTGTCCCATTGGGGAGAGACAGCTCCTCAGATACCCTGGACCCATGCCATGTAGGGCTTTAAAGGTAACAACCAACACCTTGAATTGGATCCAGAAGCAAACTGGTAACCAATGTAGCTTATGCAGTAGTGGTGTAATATGTGCAGCTCTAGGGGCTGCCAGGACTGTGTGCACCACTACATTCTGCACCAGCTGCAGCTTCTGAATACTCTTCAAGGGTAGCACTATGTAGAGCGTGTTGACTAGGGCATGAGTGACCATGCGCAGGGACTCATGGTCCAGGTAAGGGTGCAACTGGTGCACAACATGAAGTTGCACAAAGATCCCCTTACCCACGACTACCACCTGCTCTTTGAGCAGGAGTCGTGACTCCAGGAGGACCCCCTAGTTACACACCAGATCTGTCTGGGGTACTGCATCCCCACAGAGAGTTAACAATGATGAACAACCAGATCCTGAGATCCCTTGCACCCACAACCACTCTATCTTGCCTGGGTTCAGCTGAAACCTGTTGTCCCCCAGCCAGATCCCTACAGCCTCCAGGCACACAGAGAGGGCAGCCACAGGATTACTTAGATGAACAGGGATGGAGATGTAAAGCTGTGTATCATCAGCATACTGATGATATTTCATCCCATGGTGTTGGATGATCTCATCCAGCAGTTTCATGTGGATGTTAAAAAGGAGTGGAGAAACTACAGACCCCTGTGGTACCCCACAAAAAAGCGGCCATGGGCTGGACCTCTCACTCCCTATTAACACTAACTGGAATCAGCCTTGGAGAAAGGAGCTGAACCAGCACAATACTGTGCTACCCAGTCCCAAACCCCATAGCTGGCCCAAAAGGAAACCATGGTCTATGGTATCGAAAGCTGCTGAGAGGTCAAGGACAGCAAGAATGGATTCATTACTCCTATCCCACTCTCGCCAGAGATCACCCACAAGCACAACCAATGCTGTTTCTGTCCCATAACCTGGCCTGAAACCCGACTGAAAGGGGTCCAGGAAATCGGTTTCTTCCAGGACCCTCTGCAGCTGCAAGGCAACAACATTTTCCACCACCTTCCCTAGAAAGGGGAGGTGGGAAACTGGACAGAAATTGTCCAGAGAGCTCGGGTCCAATGCTGGTTTCTTGAAGAGGGGGTGCACCACAGCCTCCTTAAATGGTGCCAGAAATGCCCCTTCCTGTAGTGATGCATTAATCACTGTTTGGACCCACCTGCAGGTCACCGTCCTGGAGGTTCCTGCCTACTTCCTCAGGTCCAAGAGAATCAAACCGTTCCCAGATAATCTGGCAAGTCTGTTCCCCAGGCATCTCCAATGGACCTGCTCCACACTTTGATTCAAACTGGAGCATAGTGGGCTGGTGGACAGGGTGAGCAGCAGTCAGAGCCAAGCCATTTGGCCAGAATGATAGTGGTGGATGGGTATGGTAACTGAGGAACTTAAACGAGGCACCCTATGGCCAGAAAGACTCCTAATGAGAATCTTGCTGGCTGCATATGGCACAATGCAGCCTCAGGATAGCTGCCTGGACTATTGCCTTGGACCAGATCTGAGTCATTCACTGGGTTTATTGGAGATGTGTACCCTTAGTGAGTTTCAGCCCCACTAGATAGACCAGATCAGGAAATCTATTCCACAGGAAGGCTAAAACTACTTTTATTGAGATTGGCTAAAATAACACACTTATATGTTTTTATTATATGATATTCCATGACTACAGAGCATCTCAAGGCTTCCAGATCAACAACTACTGTCATGTCTTTACAAAAGATCTGCATACCAATATTTGAGGCCAGGTCTATTTATACACCATAATTCCCCTTGAACCCTGAATTAACCTGCACAATCACTAAACCAGTTGAAAGGGTCAATGAAGTAGAGACAAGTCACTAAATCATCAGCCACTTTGCTCCTTTCCTGCTCTTTCCACATATACCCCCCCTCCAATATGGAGGAATCCATGGCATGTGCATATATCATATTTTAGAGATGCTCTGGCAGTGTATAAAAATAGAAACAATATACAATGTTATTCAGATTATGTAAACTTGTGCACATTGCTATCCATTCAACATTTCCACTTTTTATTAAAATAGTCATATTCTCTCTTTCATGGCAAAGCCTTTTCAGTGGACATTTCGCTTCTAAAAGGTAATAGTTTAGAGCAATTATGAAATACTGTACGTGAAGACCACTGGACTCCTGTGACAGGATATTTGAAATTCTATATTCATGATTACAAGCAATATTACAAGCCATTATAATCTGCCATGTGTGTTTTACTCTTCATCTTGCCATTTCAATTGTTTCTGCTTCACAAAATGTAAACTTCTAACTGAAAAATAAAATTAATCAATACTGCAGTGTTAAATAGCAACAGCACTTAGATGTATATACCGCTCCATAGTGCTTTACAACTTTATAGCACTCTCTGACCGGTTTACAAAATCATTACAAAATCAGCATATTGCCCCCAACAATCTGGGTCTGCATTTTACCAACCTCAGAAGATAGAAGGCTGAGTCAACCTCAAGCTCATCAGGATCAAACTCCTGACTGTGGGCAGAGTTAGCCTGCAATACTGCATTCTAACCACTGTGCCACCAGGCTTAAAAATGGACAAATTAATAATTGTTCCAAAATATTTCATCAATAAGAAAATACAATATGTAATATGTAAAGTTATGGGAAGTACCAGAATACATAATACAGATTTCCCTTGTTTTATGCTACCGGTAGGAATACATTCTCTGAAAATCTTGCATGAAGTGAATTCAAAGAAACAAAGAAACTGATCTAGAGGAAAAAAAAGGAAGGTTTGGGGATATAGTGTCAAATTTTATAATCCAAACACTTTGACAAATATGCTCATACATTTAGAGCCTTGCTCTTAAACACTACATTATTCAAACAAGTTTTCTTCCTTGTTTCATGACCTACTGTATGTAAAGTGAAAGCATTTTCTTCATCTTTTCTATAGCTGGATTTCTAATGTTATCATAGTAGACAAAGGTAGAATGTATCACAGCACTACAAATTTTATTAGCATTCTTTGTAATGTTGCACAGGTTAAAGATTTTCCCAAGTTAAGAGCTCATCTAGGGCTCAGTGTATTGAGCCCTAGATGAGCTCTCAATATTATGTCCACCTTTGTTTCTACTGTTAAGAGGTCTTCTTCCTTTTGGATAAGGAGATTGGACAAGATGTTGATGGTCATTTTGGACCCATAGTAACAGTGGTAACTACTGTAGGTAGAGAAGTAAGTAGAAAATAGATAAAACAACCACACAACAACATGGTAAATGTGTGAGTGCAGACAGAAGGGTTTTGGTAGGGACTGTTCAAGCAGTTTTGGTGGCAAGAAGTCTTGGCATATTTCCAGACCTTTAGTGCAAAATGATTATGCTGGGATAAATCAAGCAATAGTGACTTTTTTGTTTGCCTAAAGCAAATTCCTGGATGAAAACGATTAATCAAATAATAGTGATTTCATAGAAAGCAAGATAAACTTTTACAGTATAGTGAATTGACTCAGTGGATTTGCATTGACTGAAGCTTGGCAGCTGAAAAAGTTGGCATAACACTGACTGAAAACACCTGTGCATAAAATATAAAATACTGCAAGAAAAAACCTTTTTGTAAGAAGTCAAATTCAAATGTAAACAAAATGAAATATATCTAAAGCAATTAATAGTATTGAACAGAATGATCACAGAATTCATTACTCACTTGATCTCTTCCTGATTTATGTGATGTCATATGGTGTTCAAGTTGTGTTTTATATGCAAATGTGTAACTGCATAAGGAGCAACCAAAGTGATCTTCATTGTTTTCATGGCGATATTTTATGTGTTCTTTCAGAGAGGAAAAGCGTTTATACCCTCTATCACAGTAAGGGCATGTCAGTAGCTGCGAAAATGCATCTGGTGTGCCTGAGTGAGAATAAGAAAGTATTATTTTGTTGGTCATTATTAAAGCATTGTATTTTGAAATTGGCCTTTTCTTTTCATTAGTACACCTCCAGTCAGTTTATAAGATGGTAAGCATATCTATTCATGCTACACAGGTATACTAAAGCCCCCTGTCATTTATTTAAGTTTAAAAGCCTAAACCAATCTTTTGCAAATAAAACAGCAAAATCAGTGACAGCTAATGCCTGTAGGAGCTGATGGAATATAACTGAATATCTAACTACCTGATTAGCCTCTTTGGCCACCAGTCTCAATTTCTTCTCTAACAGCTGAACAGATTGATTTGAACTACCTTCCATGCTGTTGAGAAGAAAACTGTAAGATTACCTGCTTGTCACCAGTGGTTAAAATTGACTTAACATGAAATCCCCCAAGATGGCTGCTGAACAGTAGGAATTTTTTCCCTTTCCTGCCAACAAGCTGCTGATTCTGCTGCCAGAGCTGACTCTCTGGCAGTGCTGCTCCCTGGATTTGAATGGGAGCACTCACAAATGACCCAAAGCAACTTTTGGACAGCTGTGGACCCATTTGGGGAGTCTTGAATATTCCAGTTCCCTCTGGAAGTGGTAGGAAAGTCACTGAGTATATCCATCTTCCTGTCAGCATTTTGTTTTCTTAAGCATACATGGGCTTTTAACTTTCACTTTTTGAAAGTATTGTTTTACTTTGTTTTTTGTTCTTAAAAGTTGAATGCTGATTTATTTCAACCCCTTTCTGGACTCTTTTTTCTTTTTCTTTCCCTTCGAGTTATGCTGCTTTCAATAACCATTGTTCTTTCCATATGGAAGCACAGCTGTGTTTCTGGATGTTGAAGTGCTTTCATTTGATTTAAATTAATAGCGGACTCTTACCACAGGATTTTTGTACTTTTTGAATTTGCAAAATATTTGGAGTTTATCTCTTATAAATTTTTCTTTTAACCTTGGATTGAAATATCCAGAAAATATCGTGTTACCTTTTGCTTCAGTGCTTTGTTCCCTGATCAAGTTACACAAAGTAACAATGTATATGTCATTTTCGATAAAGTTTTACAAAAGAACCTTGATCAGACAGCTGCAGACCAAAGAGATATCCCCACAGCTGGAGAACTGACTGAGTCGATCCCATGTATTTCTTTGAAGTTCAAGCCTGCATATCCTTGCAATACTAGGAGCCTGACGGAATGGGGAAGTGAGAAATTCTTTATTCCTACAAAGACTGAGGGAGATTCAAGAATGGATTTATTACATCTAACTGGAAACCAGTTCTATTTGGACTTTGTTGGGATGATAGATCCACTTTGGAGACTAAATTTATTATATTTAATTATACAACAATTGATAAGAGATGGCATTAAGAAAAAATGTGGATATTTGATCCAGGATGAATTACTTTTAACTTTTGGAATGATTTGGGATAGACAGGATGCTGTGGCAAACTTTCTATGAGTGGATTACAATAATAGTTTGTTAGCAGTTTTGAAATCTTGTATTTTCTTCTTCTTCCTGTTAACTATCTTGTCATTAATATAGTATATAGAAGACAGGTCATTAATTTGCAAATAGATTTACTACACCCCCCCAAATAGATTTTTTGGGGGCCTGTTTCGCAAGGGTTGGGAACCAACATTTTAATAATGTATTAATCAGTATTCAATTAGGGGATAATATGTATATATGTGTTGGGTTTTTTCTTTTTGATGGACTTTTTTAATGTCTTGACTGTTTTGTATTTTTTGTTGTCCTATTTTGGATTCTTCTGGAGTTTTGTATTTTTCTTTTGAATAAAATAAACATTATGGGAAAAATATTGACTTAACATGCTACTTTTGGAGATATACTTGGGGCAAAGCTCAAGGCTACCACTGTACCAGTGGTTGAGCAGATTTGTTTTATAGCTTTGTGTACTAGTTGAACCCTTTCCTGGATCATGATGCCCTGTACACAGTAACTCTTGTCCTGGTCATCTCCCAGTTGGATTACTGCAACACACTCTACATGGGGCTACCTTTGAAGAGTATTTGGAAGGTATTACTGGTACAGAATGCAACAACATGGATAGTTCTGGAGGCACCTTGGGTGGCAAATGTGACACTGCTGTTATGTGAGCTGCACTGGCTGCCAGTTTGCTTCCAGGTCCAATTCAAGGTGTTGGTCATCACCTTTAAAGCTCTTTATGGCAGGAGTCCAGGGTATCTGAGAAACCTCCTTATCCTGATGGGACTAACCCAGCCCACTCGTTCCAGCATAAAAGGCCTACTTTAGATCCTGTTGGCCAAAGAATTTCACCTGGTAAGATCCAGGAGAAGAGTCTTTTCTGCTGCGGCACCCACCCTCTGGGATATTCTCCCATCAGAGGTGAGATCTGCCCCCACACTCCTGGCCTTCTGCAAGAGCCTAAAAACCTGGCTCTGTTGCTTGGCCTGGGGCCCCAATAGGGGCCTGCTAGATTGGGGGCACCTGACAGGGTAGAGAAATTCTCATCTCCCCAGGCTGCCCATCATCTTGGTTCTTAACTTTTTATCTTTTTATTCTAATGCAGGGGTGTGAAATTGCTGGCCCACGGACCAGATGCGTCACCAAGAAACCATGCCCACCCCATTACTGGCAATGGGGAAAAAGCTCCGATACGTTGTGCAATGTCATGTGACGTCGCGAGTTTGACATGTCTGTTCTAATGTAATTTTTTTAGCACTTTTAAACTTTCTATTATATTGTAAACTGCTTAGAGCTGCTGTATTAGAGATATGGGTAGCATAGAAATTTAATCAAACAAATAAAATAGTATTGGATTAAAGGTAGCCCTTGCTTAATGACTGGTCTCTTAGAAACCATTCAGAGCTATGATAGACTCCCCCCAAAAGATACTTACAACCCAGATTTAAAGTTCCGATGGCCAGCTCCTGCCCCCCAGTCGCATGTTCATGTAGTATTTTGGGCACTTGGCAACTGGACCACATTTATGGCCATTTGCAGTGTCATGCAGTCACATGAGCACAATTTATGACATTGTTTTGGCAGGAACCAGCATTTACTTCCTTAACGACCATAGCATTTGCTTGACCACAAAAATGTCATTAAATCAGGTTGGTCACATGATCACCTGCTTAACAACTGGCATGACTTATGACTATAATTCCAGGCTGAATTATGGTTGTAAGTTGATGACTACCTGTAGCTGGCTGGTAATGTTGCCAGTACTTCTATTGTCCTTGCTAGTTTTGTGCAAAACTACAAAAGTGTAACAGTTCAATGACAGGACAAAACCTTCTCTCAGGAAATATGGCAAGTGACCCTGTTCTTTTTTTAAAAATTCTTATCTGGTTTTTGAAAATGTATATCTGTGTGAAACCATAATGCTGTGTGGGAGCACAAGGACACTAAATAGCTTAGAGCAGTGCTTTTCAACCTTTTCACAGATTGTACCACTTTTAGGACATGACAATATTTGAGTACCACCAGTGCTTAGCAAGGTGTCAAAAACATGATGACCAAAAAAAAAGAAAAAGAAAAAATACCGGTTTTAATTTCTTCAGTGGCGGTTCCTTTGCTGAATCACTTTCCCTTTGCACTGACGAACGTATGACAAATTTATCCATATTTATTAATGTGCACCACTACCTTGGTGGTCAGGTGGCTGGTTGGCCCTTCTTCCTCTCTCCCTCTCCTCTCTCTCTGTCACAGCCTGTACTCCTTCATTGATCCCCCTACTTGTCTCACAGAAGCTTCTCCTCTTCTCTCTTTCTCCTCACTGCTCATCTCACAAAAGCCTCTCCTCTTCTCCTCTCTTTCTCCTCTGCTTGTCTCACAAAAGCCTCTCCTCTTCTCCCTCTCTCTTTCTCCATCTCCATCCCCTTCTCTTTCCCCGTCATCTTTTTTTTTCTCTCCCTCTCCCGCCAAAACCTCCTCCTTTTATATCGTCTCCTCTCTCTCATTTCCTCCTCCTTTTCTCTTCCAGGTGCACCACTCTCTAAGGCTCAGGGAGAGCTCCAGCATCGGTCACTACCCAAGTCTCGCTCCCCCATGCACTCACCAACTCCCTGGCTTGCTATTGCACACAGCACTGATCAGCTGGAGCTGTGCACGCTGATCCTGGGGCTTCTGCAGCTCCAGCTGACTCTCTCATGCCAAGGCCTGTTTGCTGCTCCCAGTGATAGCAGAGGCTGCCAGAACTACCGATCAGCTGGAGCTGTGTGTGCCAATCCTGGGCACTCAGCAGAGCCCCAGAAACACTGCAGCTCCAGCTGAATCTCTGCCCAAAGACTGCATGTGGCTGCCAGCCACCCCCCAGGCTGCCAGAAGTGCAAGTCAACTGGAGTGGCATGGGCCAATCATGGCCCCTCAGCAGAGCCCCAGCAACACCGGAGCCTATAGGGCAGTGGTTCTCAACCTTTTTCAGGTTGAGACCCCACTTGCCCCGCCCATGCGCACCGTGACCCTGACCCGGGTGCGTGTGCGTGCGGGCCGGGCCGATCCGCGCATGCGCGGGGCGCACGCGCCAAAAAAAAATAAAAAAAATTTAAAAAACCAAAATGGCGGACTGCGACGGGCGGATCCACGCATGCGCGGCGCGCACATGATGGGCCGATCCGTGCATGCACGGCGCACGTGCGCAAAAAATAAATAAATAAATAAATAAAAAACAACAAAATGGCGGACCGCGACGGGCGGATCCGTGCATGCGCGGTGCGCACACGCGACGGGCCGATCCGTGCATGCGCGGTGCACGCACTCCCCCCCAAAAATAAAAAAAATAAAAAAATTCAAAAAAAACAAAACAAAATGGCGGACCGCGGTGTCCGGCGACCCCCGCGGAACGGTCGTTCGACCCCAAATGGGGTCGCGACCCATAGGTTGAGAACCACTGCTATAGGGCATCTTGATTCCTTCAGTTTTCACAATTTTTCCACATTTGATGGCAAGCATGGCATATCTTGGCTGTATATACATGAGGTGGGATAGTCTGGCAGATGTTTTTGATGTTTGATAGCCATGGTCTGAGCTATTCAGTATTGTTGACAGAGGAATCAATGCAATGAAAAACAGTAGTACTGATAGTGAGTCTCTTTGGAAGATTCCTCTCTTGATATTAATATCTCCCATTCTATCTACATTGACCAGCAATTGTGTCTTTCATTGTGCCATTGATCTTTGCACAAAGCTTCTGATGTTTCTACTGGCTCCTGATATTTCTTGGCACTTGAGTATCCAATCATGTGGCAGGGAGCCAAATGCCTTCTTGTAATTAATCCATGCTACATTGAAGTTGGACTTCCTTCTCTTGCAGTTTTCCAAAACCATATTGTCCATTAGGAGTTGATCTTTTGTTCCTCTGCTGTTTGGGTGGTTTTCTTTCTGCTCAGGTGGAAAGAGCTTGTTTTCAACTAGATGCTCTTGGACTGCATCAGCTACCACATCAATTAGCAATTTTAAAGTTGTTGATAAGCAGGTAATTGACCTGTAGTTGCCTGGTGCTGCCCCTTTTGCTGGATCTTTTATTACCAGGTAGGTTTTGCCAGATGTTAGCCACTGTTCAATTTCACCTCATTGGAGTATGTAGTTAAACTACTTGGCAATAAGTGGGTATAGACAAGTCAGATGTTTCAACCAAAGAGCATGTAGTTCATCTTTATCTGGTGCTGACCAATTCTTAATCTTCCTTGCTCTTTTCTCCACCATTTCTGCTATTATTACAAGTTCTTTCATTTCAACATCTTTTTTATTCTCATCCACCTCTTTAACCAATCTGCATTCTGGTTGTATTTCTTTGGTTTATCCCATATCTGCGCCCAGAACTGCACTGTTTCTTCCTTGTCAGGTGTTGACTGATTCATTGCAATCTCTCTGTTGATGGATTGGTAAAAATGTTTGATTCGATTGGAATTTCTGCCTATAATTTCCAATTTGAGCTTCCTATCTGCTGATCTTCTTGGCTATAGCTGTTATTTGCTGCTTTATTGTTTCCAGTGCTTCCTTTTTTTTTTGAAAAATATTTTATTGGTTTTATAATTTTAACAATAAGTACTTAAAGCACACCGTGGTGATTGGGTAAGCAAAGATTCCAAAATAAAAACACACATAAACAGTTCAACTTAGTACATTCACTTTCATCTTTCTATTTCCCTCAAGAGAAACATATAAATTTAATGTATTCCATTTCTATCGTAAATTTCTTTTACTACTAAACCTATTTTAAAACTTTATCAATTTCAATTACCATAGTCAAATATTATTTTATATCAACAGATTAACGTTTCAAATATCTCTTCCACATTTATTCAAACTCTTATCCTCTCTCAACCCTCTTTTTGTCTTCAATCTTAATTATTTCTTCTTCTACTAATAAATAACTTATAATTATATAGCCATATATATAAAATCTAAATATATATTTTTCCCTTAATAAAGCCCATTTTTATTGCTTATGAAGATCTTTGAATTAATTCATTTCAATTCGTTACACAAAGTCCAAATTCCATCCAATTAATTATCATAACCTATCAAATCATATTACTATACACAAAATCTCTTAATTAGTTAAGTTTCACTCTAAATTTAAATTTCATATTTCCATATCCGACAAGTTTCGGTAAAACAATGAAACCTCATCAAACTGAATTAAGCATACATATCTATAATTGCCATTTTCATACTTCTAAATCTAAATCATTATCCTTAAAACAATCCATGTGTCCAACATTGCCTAAATTTCTATTACTACTAATCCTGTTTTAAGAGTTTATCCATATGTTTATATTTCTATATATCTATATTATTATTATTTTTCTCCTTAATATTATTCATAAAACCCATTTTATTGGTTATAGTGATCTTTGACTTAATTCATTTCAATTCATTACACAGACTCCAAACTCCCTCCAATTAATTATCATACCTTATCAAATCATATTACTATACACAAAAATCTCTTAATTAATTAAGTTTGACTCCAAATTTAACTTTCATATTTCCATATCAGACAAATTTCCATATATCAATGAAAAATCATCAGATTAAATTAAACACACATTATCCTTATCCTTAAACCACTCTCAATTTTCACAGTTCTAAAGCTGAATCATTATCCTTAAAACAATCCATAAAACCAGTATTGCCTTTTAATCCATTAAACAATTTTAGATTTCTTTTTAAATCTAATTCTGGGTTTTCTTCTATAGTAAACAGGCTTCCATAGTAGCGCTTCCTTTTCAACCAGTATATCCATTTTTATTAATTGTAGAATTCTTTGAAAGAATATAAATCTTTCCCTCTGCAATAGAAATCTTTCTGTGTTCTTCTTGGAGTGTTGTTGCTTTATAGTTTGAGATCTTAGTCTTTGATTCTCTAAGTTGCAGATGAAAGGGTTGTCAAGCAAGATAGGTTCCTCTTCTGTCTCTGTAGATTCCTCTTCTGATATATTTGAATTTATATCATAGTCAAATGTAGCCTGGGCATCAATTTGCAGAGGTGTAGTAAACTCTCTAAGTCTTGATTCTAAAGTACAGCTTTTTATTGTAGCACAAATGTCAACAGTGGCCTCATAGATCTTTTCCAATATGAGTGCATAGTTCAATTGTAGCTGAGTCTCCATATTAGATGATAATACTTAAAAAATACAATCTCTTTTGTGAATGCTATATTTAACATAAACAACATCCACCTCCACAGCTGCCACAGCTGCACAGCTTATCATTCCAAAAATATTTAAAGTTCAGTGTTCCATCTTTAACTTACAGTCTCAAACTTTTGCCACTAGATGTCCTCAGTAAGTTAAAAAAGAAAAAACAATCCGTTCCTTTTTTTTTTGTCCTTTAAAATGTAATATATAGGGGGGGAAAGAATACAGTTCTTACCAAGAGAGAGGAAAGAAAATAGCCTTTTCCAACTTTTTTCCTCTTTTTTTTTGTATATCCACAAAAGATAAATGTAGAAATAAAGTATAGTCTGTTTCAATATTTTAAAAAACGCCTTTTTCCCCAAACATAGCAGAAGCCGCTTTTCCAAGCCAGGGAAGTAATTCCGAAAGTTCTTGTAGGTGTTCAAATAAACAAAGGATAGAAAGGACAGTTGCAAAGTTCTCACCCGAGCTCACCACGGGGGCATTCACAGCTTAGATGTTGTTTGACTTACGGTCTGAAGCGGCTAGGCGATCGGCCATTACTTCTCTGTCGGCCCTTTGGAGTTTCATCCAAGCAGCTGGAGGAGCCGCCGCTCCTCCGCCATTGGATCGCAGCCTCCTCATCGGAAGTCGCACCCTCCAGGGCGACTTTGGATCCGTATAAGGGTCCACCGATGGAGGGATATCTAGTCGGCGAGGAGAGAAGTCTCCCCGCCCGACTAGCAACGCCATGACCCGGAACCGATTTCCAGTGCTTCCTTGATCCTCCTTGTTTCTAAGTGCTGTTTCTTGATTAGGTATTCTTTGGTCTTCTTGTTCAGCTTTTCTTTCATCTGTTCTACCTTGCTTGCATCTGATCTCAGCTATTCTCATTTCTTTTTAAGATACAAACTGGCAGCTCAATAGTACTGTAGCAGCGATGAAATGCCACAATTCAGCCATGTAACTGCAATGCTTCTGCAATATACAGTGCAAATCTTACAGTGCATAACAAGAAATGCTACCTTTTAATAGTAAAATTAGTCAATCCGTTTAAAAGTAATGTTACTTTCATAATACCTTATGACAGTTAATCACTATTTCATTATAACATCCATACAAAGTGCTGAATTTTTAGTGAAATGTATTGCCATAAGAAATCATTAATTTTAATAATACCCAAAATATAGTAGATGCAGCATTTGACAAGCACTATGCCTATAATCTTACAGCTAAGAGCCAAAAGATGTGAAATTGAAATTTCCTAACAATCTCACCCTTTAAAGCAGCAGTTCTCAACCTGTGGGTCGCGACCCCTTTGGGGGTCAAACGACCGTTTCACAGGGGTCGCCTAAGACCAGGGGTTTTTTTCTCATAAAACGCTCAAAACCGCATTCCGCCACCTTTTTTTGATGGATTTTTTTCAACTTTTCCATGAGCTGTGCTACACCCTCTATTCTATTGGCTTTCGAAAGCCAATAGAATAGACTCTATTGAATAGACACTTAATCTATTGAATAGATTAAGAGTCTATTCAATAGACTCCATTCTATTGGCTTTCGAAAGCCAATAGGAATTGTCCAGACCTGGTCATTAATGGCTGTCTCTGCACTGCTGAGCGCGCCAAAAGACCCAGCCTGCAAACATTGCACATGCAAGTTGTCTGCAGCAAAGGCAAGTTTGCAGGAACTTTTCACCTCTCCCTGCTGAGCAACTACGCCATCTCCTACTTGTAAGTAAAAGAGGACCAGGGGTGGGAGGTGGGGAGCAGCACTTAATTCTGCCCTGCCAAAAAAGCGGAGTCCATGTGCACTCCTGCCTCGTGCTCACCCGTGTCAGCCAAGCTCTCCAGGGTCACGCTGCAGCATGGAGAGCCTGGCACTGAAGCACGGAAAACATGTGCTCGCCTGCCTCATACTCACCTCCTGCGCCATTGGTGTGCATTGCGGCAGCTGCTGTGGGAACCATGGGGCCCGCTTGACAAGTGGAGCTGCACGGGAAAGGTGGCGGCGGGGGTGGTGCTGGCGGGGCAGCGGTGGGCGCTGGGTGCAAAGGTGGCGTGCGGCGGGTGGCTTACCTTCCTTGGGCCGGGCCAGCTGGTGGCTTAGCCGGTGCTGGACCTGCGCCACCGCTGCCTCACCCTGTGTGCCTACATGGCCACCCTGGAGCGCCTGGCCCACGACGCTTGCCGCCGCCTCGGTCTGCCCGCAGCCCGCGCCCTCCCGCTGCCCTGCACTGGCGTCTGGCTCAGCAGCCGCAAGCTCTGCACCTTCAGTGTGGTATGCAGCTGGTGCTGTGGGAGCTGCGGGGCCCGCTCTACACGAAGGGGCTGGCAGGGTGAGCGGCGGGGCAGGCGAGGCAGCTGCAGGCGGGGGTATGGGGGCAGAGGCGGCCGGTCCAAGCCGAGCTGGGTCTGGGCCGCTGCTGGCGCTGCCGCTGGGCTGCTCCGCCGCTGCCGCCGCTGACTGAGCTGAGCTGCGGTGCCGAGCCTGTCCCCACACCTCCTGGTTGCCCAGCTGCGCTCCGCCCCTGGCTGCCCTCCGTGCCGGAGCTTCCCCCCGCGGCACCTGGCCCACCTCCCTCACCGTCGGAGGCCGCCCCAGCCTCCCTCCACGCTGGAGCTTCCCCCCGTGCCACCCGGCCCACATCCCTCACCGTCGGAGGCCGCCCCAGCCTCCCTCCACGCCGGAGCTTCTCCCCGCGCCACCTGGCCCACCTCCCTCAACGTCGGAGGCTGCCTCGGCCCTCTGGCGCCTGGCGTGGCCCTGGGGCTGGCAGGCAGGAGCAGCTCCTTCCCGGCTTGCCAGGCTCCAGGCCTTGGAAGCAGCCAGGCGGCGGGGAAGAGGGCGATGCCCGCATGTGCGTCGGAGGCCAGCCAGACAGGCCAGGAGGGGAGAAGTGGCGCCTTCCGAGTGGGAGCTGGTGCTCTGGCTGCACCCCTCTTGCATGTGACAAGTCGGGGAAGGGTTTGGCAGTGAAGGGCTGCGCAGCGTGGAAAGGGGCTCCCACGATCCCACCGCTGCAATGGCGCTCAGGAGGCTGGAGGGGCGGGCAGGTCCCGGGGGCGGCTGGGAGAAGGCAAGAGGTGCCGGGATGAGGATGGGGGGCTCCAGACTACCATCCCCAGCAGCCCTAAAAAGCACTGTGGAAGAGTGGGGAATGCTGGGAGTTGCAGTTCATCACCATTTCGGAAAACATGACTCTCCAAAGATCCTTCCTTCCTTCCATCCATCCATCTCCTTCCCTTCCCCTTCAATCTCTCCTTCCTTCCTTCCTTTCCCCTTCAATCTCCTTCCTTCTCCATCTCCTTCCTTTCCCCTTCAATCTTCCTTCCTTCCTTCCTTCCATCTCCATCCCTTCCCCTTCAATCTCCCTCCTTCCTTCCTTCTTTCCTTCCCCCTTCAATCTCCTTCCTTCTCCATCTCCTTCCTTTCCCCTTCAATCTTCCTTCCTTCCTTCCTTCCATCTCCATCCCTTCCCCTTCAATCTCCTTCCTTCTCCGTCTTCTTCCTTTCCCCTTCAATCTTCCTTCCTTCCTTCCATCTCCATCCCTTCCCCTTCAATCTCTCTCCTTCCTTCCTTCCCCCTTCAATCTCCTTCCTTCTCCATCTTCTTCCTTTCCCCTTCAGTCTTCCTTCCTTCCTTCCTTCCATCTCCAACTGCATCCATTCCCCTTCAATCCCCCTCCCCTTCCTTCCTTCTTTCCTTCCCCCTTCAATCTCCTTCCTTCTCCATCTCCTTCCTTTCCCCTTCAATCTTCCTTCCTTCCTTCCTTTTTTCCTTCCCCCTTCAATCTCCTTCCTTCTCCATCTCCTTCCCTTCCCCTTCATCCCTTCCCCTTCAATTCCTTCCTTCCTTCCTTCCTTCCTTCCTTCCTTCCTTCCATCTCCAACTGCATCCATTCCCCTTCAATCCCCCTCCCCTTCCTTCCTTCTTTCCTTCCCCCTTCAATCTCCTTCCTTCTCCATCTCCTTCCTTTCCCCTTCAATCTTCCTTCCTTCCTTCCTTTTTTCCTTCCCCCTTCAATCTCCTTCCTTCTCCATCTCCTTCCCTTCCCCTTCATCCCTTCCCCTTCAATTCCTTCCTTCCTTCCTTCCTTCCTTCCTTCCTTCCTCCTTCAATCTCCTTCCTTCTCCATCTTCTTCCTTTCCCCTTCAATCTTCCTTCCTTCCATCTCCATCCCTTCCCCTTCAATCTCTTTCTCCTTCCTTCCTTCCTTCCTTCCTTCCTTCCTTCCTTCCTTCCTTCCTTCCTTCCTTCCTTCCTTCCTTTCCCCTTCAATCTCCTTCCTTCTCCATCTCCTTCCTTTCCCCTTCAATCTTCTTTCCTTCCTTCCCCTTCCCTCCCTCCCAACATTTTTGAGCAAGGAAGAGTAAGCTTCTCCAGTGAGCATTGCTATATTGTTTTTGTAATTCATCACTATGCTTTCATTATATTCAATTCACAACAATGAAAATACACCCTGCATATCAGATATTTACATTATGATTCCAAACATATGATTCGCGGCATTAGAAAGGTTGAGAACCACTGCTTTAAAGTAACAAAGGGAAATAGGAGCTTAGTTTTCACCAGAACATTGGCATTGATGGACATAGTGTTTCCAGAGCTAATTTAACAAATTCAGATATCAATTCTGCTATTTACTATTCAGTGGGGTGAAGAGCAATATCATTAGAACAAGTCAATGAAGCAGTTAATATAACAGAATAACAGAGTTAGAAGGGACCTTGGAGGTCTTCTAGTCCAACCCTCTGCTCAAGCAGGAAACCCTATACCATTTCAGACAAATGGTTGTCCAATCTCTTCTTAAAAACCTCCAGTATTGGAGCACCCACAACTTCTGGAGGAAAGTCATTCCATTGATTAATTGTTCTAACTCTCAGGAAATTTCTCCTTAGTTCTAGGTTGCTTCTCTCCTTGATTAGTTTCCATCCATTGCTTCTTGTCCTGCCTTAAGGTACTTTGGAAAATAGGTTGACCCCCTCTTCTTTGTGGCAGCCCCTTAGATATTGGAACACTGCTATCATGTCACCCCTAGTCCTTCTTTTCATTGAACTAGACATACTCAATTCCTGCAACCGTTCTTTGTATGTTTTAGCCTCCAGTCCCCTAATCATCATTGTTGCTGTCCCAAATGTGCTGTTCAAAAGGCAACTGTCAACTTTACAACAAACCTGGCTGCAGCCATCTTGCTCATTCTAGGTTGCCACATGAATGGGAGGGGGTGCGGAGGATCTTTGGTAGTCTAAACAATTCTCTGTCCCGTGGGAACCAAGGTCATTCTATCGGTTATGCTAAGGGGTTGGGCGGTATGTTAGAAAGCCCGCCAAACTATTCTATTGGGGAATGTAGCTGATTACATAGCACTGGGGTGGGAAGTTTAACTTTGTAATACTGTAACTCTTTGGAGGGACTTTTAGACTTGGTTTCACTTTTGATTGTGGCGATATTTTGTATCCAATAAATATGTTCTTTGAGGAAGCTTCTAGCCTCGGAGTTCTGATTTATTTGGCTCTATCTATTGGAACCATGACATTAAACCAAGTCTCCTAAAAACTTTGTTTTCTCTGGGGTACTGAGCCCCAGCCGCCTACCCACTGCCTTTGGGAGGATGGCAAAGACTCAGTGAAGATTTTTTTTTTGTAAAAAATTCTTTTATTGAAACAATCAACATCAAACATAAGATTGTATTAGAAAGCAATCATCATATAACCTGCAATACAACACTAAGGATTAGTCTTTGTAAACGTCACTCAGCGAAGATTTTGAGATGGAGAAGAAAGGTGAATCCACCGCTGCTCGCAGCAGCTTTTCAGGTGTCGGAGTGCAGGGGGCTGCTCTGGCTACTGAAGAAGTGCTACTGGTGAAGGCCCAGGTGATCCAACCTGCAAAGTCGGTACCGCAGGAGGGATCTATACTCTTGGCAGACCTCTATCAGCCAGAGGCAGCCCCTCACCGCAGAAGCACCCCTAAGACTGCTGAAGAGGAGCTCTTACTGATTCTCTCCCACAGTACTTCATCTGCAGCGCCTAAAAAGGGGAAGGGGTCAACTGGATGGTATGACTCTGTGGAGTGGAAGTACCAGATGGCAGTCCACAGCCCCTCAGTGGAACAGCTGAAGGAGAAATTTGATTGTCTGGAAGTCAAAGAAGTGACTCCTACCACACAGTATGTGTGTTTGATGATGGGAAGGCAAAAACCTACCCATCGCTTCAACCCCCTTGCTGGAGCCCCGGTCCCATTGCTGGAGCCCATGCTGCATCTCCCACTCCCCAGTCAGCAGTGATGTCAAGCCCCGGATCCCAACCAAGCCCTCAGCGGCAGCATCAGCCTGTGAGCCCAGGGGTCCAGCAGGGTGGTACGGACATGGCTCCAGGACCGACAAGCTGCCCTGCAACCAGTGTACTTGGCACCACAGCCTATGGAGCCACTTCCTATCAAGCCCATGTTCGAGGGGGATCCTGAGAAGCTGCCTTTCTTGTTGAATCAAGTGTGGGCCCACTTCGACCGATGAGCTTATGTGTACCTTGATGATGCCATGATGGTGAACACAGTGGTGGCCAATTTAGAGGGAGAAGCAGCTGAGTGGGTGACCAACCTTCATGATGAGGGGGCCCCTGAGTTGCTGGATGTGAACTTATTCATGGAGCAATTGAGAGCACAATTTGAAGATGAATCCCAAGCCCTGCAGGTGGAAAAAGAGATCCACCGTTTGAAGCAGAAGGGCCGTCTGGCAAAAGAATGTGTTTGGGAGTTCCGGCGGGTTGTTGGTCAGTTAGGACAGTGGCCAGAGTGATTGTTGATCCACTACTTCAAGGAAGGACTGGACCATGACCTACTCCAAGCATGCATCTACTGAGGGATTCCTAATCAACTACGAGATTGGTATAGTATGGCAGTCACCCTGGACATCGTGTTAGATCGAGCAAAGAAGCCAGCTGCTGCCAAACCGAAGTCGAACCAAGGTCCAGAAAAGTGCCTGTTTGGTCGACATCCCCAGACTACCTCGACAGCCAGCACTTTACAAGCACCCACTGGGGTTCCCATCAAGTTTTTCAGATGTGGACAGCAAGGTCACCGCGCCGCTGAGTGCCTGGCTCCTGCTCCCAAGTTAAGAGCACACCTACTTCAACCGTTAAGCCCAGGAAACCCCCATGGGCAGAACAAGAGAAGTCAAATTGGGCTCATCAGGAGCAGACCATCCAGATCTCCTCTCCTTCCCAGGCAGAAGCAACAGCTTCGCCTGAACACCTGCCAATGCTGGCTCCTTACGACAGTGATGAGGAAGGCGAAGACGATCTGATGGCAAGACAAGCCATCCCACCATTCGCTATTCCCGCCATGATTATAGTGCCAAAAGCAGGGGCCCAAGCAGACTTAAAAGTTCTAATAGATTCAGGTTGCACCAGGTGCCTAATCAACCTCCCCACAGTACTTAAGCTGGGGGTTCATGCCAAACTATTGCCCCTAGCCATGAAATTTGAACAGGCAGATGGGTCTCTTATTGGAGGTTCCCCTGCAATGCAACTAACCGAGCCAGTGCACTTAGAAATGGGACAGCACTGGGAAATCATCTGTTTTGTGATGATCCCAAAAATGACAAGAGACTGTGATTTTAGGTTTGGCTTGGCTCGATAAGTGGCATCCCACCATTTGGTGGGAGAAAGGTGTGAGAACTTTAAGGTTAGTGACGGGACCCCTTCCACCTTCTGAAACCAGTGAGATAAAGGGAGCTGCTGCAGTAGGAACCCAGGGGAAACCTCTTGAGATGTTAAAAGCCGCCATCGAGCAAATACCGGGCCTTTAGTGAAAAGGAATGTGACACGCTTCCACCTCACTGAGCCACCGACTGTGCAATTGAGTTCCTACCAGGTGCCAAACTCCCAAAGCCCAAGATGTACTCTATGACACCCAGGTAGATGAATGAACTGAGAGAATACATCAACAAGAACCTGGCCAGAGTGTTTATCCAGCCCACTAAGTTGCGTGTGGCTGCCCCAGTGTAATTCAAAGGAAAGAAAGATGGGTCTTTGAGATTGTGCGTGAACTTTAAAGGGTTAAATGATGTCAGCATAGAAAACATGTACCCCCTTCCTCTGATGAAAGACATGCTAGCCCACCTAGCAAAAGGGAAGATCTTCTTGAAACTAGACTTAAGGGAGGCTTATTACCACAAATTAAGGAGGGGGATGAATGGAAGACAGCCTTCAATTGCCCCTTGGGAAGTTTCCAGTTCAAGATGATGCCTTTTGGCCCCCAAGGGGCTCCTGCAGTGTTTATGCAGTTGATTAACCAGGTGCTACATGATCACCTATACAAGGGAGTTTTAGTTTACCTCATCTACACTGAAACCATGGATGAGCACATTAAATTAGTTCACAAAGTGTTCAAAAAGCTGCTACATGCTAAACTCTATGCTAAGCTTTCTAAATGTGAATTCCATCAGACGAACCTCAACTACATGGGATACCGAATCTCTAGTGAGGGGGTGGAAATGGACTCTGCCAAAGTCAAGGCAGTGCTAGAATGGCAGCCTCCATGGACCCACAAGTTTTGGGGGATTTGCAAACTTTTACCGGCAGTTCATCCCCTCCTTTGTGAAAATAGCTATGCCAATTACTGAGCTATTGAAACTTGGAAAAAGGGGGGGGGAAAGCCCTGACCTTGTCAACCTTTACAATGGACCATGGAATGCCAGGTGGCATTTGAGCAATTAAAAAGACTGTTTGCCGCAGAACCAGTTCTAAAACACCCTGATCCTGAGGAACAATTCATCATTCAAGTTGACGCAAGTGATGTCGCAGTGGGCACTGTCCTCCTACAATGAACAATAAGGGGGACCTACAACCTTGTACCTATACTTCAAGAAAGCTCACAGACACGGAGAGGAGGTGGGCTGTTTGGGAGAAGGAGGCTTTTGCGGTAAGATGGGCATTACTAACTTGGTGCCATTTCCTGGAGGGGAGCAAAGTGCCTTTCAAGGTATGGACTGGGCATAACAAATTAGAGGCACTAAAGACCCCTCAAAATGTATCCCCTAAGCAAGTTCGCTGGGCACAGTATTTCAATCATTTTAATTTTACTCTCAAATACCTCCCTGGGGGAAAAAACTTTCTGGTGGATGCCTTATCTAGAATGCCCCAATATAAGAGTCGCCAGGAGGAAGTTATTAATTCCATCATTCCTCTACCACAGTCATCCTTTGAGGTAACCTCAAGATGTCAAACACAGAGAAAACCGACGAGCCTGATAGTCATTTAACACAGAAGCTCAAGGAGAAACTAAAAACAGACCCCTGGTTCAGGGACAATAGACCTATTGAGATGGGCTAGCCTGGATGGGGTCTAAGCTGTATCTTCCAATTTCCCTCAGAATTCAAGCCCTTCAACATAGTCATGATGCCAAACAAGCTGGTCATTTTGGTTTTCTAAAAACTTTGCATTTGGTGCGGTGGCAGTTTTGGTGGCCAGGAATGAAAAAAGACATTGAAAATTATGTAAAAAGCTTTGCTACCTGTGCAGCTATGAAAAAATGCCCTGGTAAACCTCCTGGTCTGTTGCAGCAGGTAGCAGATCCTTCCCAACCCTGGGAGGAGATAGCCATGGATTTTATTGTGGAATTGCCTGAGAGCAAGGGAAACACAGTAATTTGGACTGTCATTGACCTGTTTTCAAAGCAAGCCCATTTCAATGCTTCTTTGGGGCTTCTGTCTGCCTAAAAACTACCCAGGCTATTTTTGAAGCACATCTATTGACTCCATGGAGCCCTGAAAATAATTATATCAGACAGGGGAGTCACTTTACTGCAAAATTCTGGAGGGAGTTTGTAAAATTGATTGGGTCCACCCAGGGACTTTCATCTGCTTTTCATCCGAGTATGAATGGATCGGCAGAACATCTGAATGCAATGATAGAACAATACCTCAGATGCTATGTTAACTACCAACAGACTAACTGGGCAGACCTCCTACCATTTGCCGAAGTGGTGTACAACAATACAGTAAACAGTAGCACTGGATTTACTCCATTTAAAATAGCTACTGGTCAGGATTTTGTTCCAATGCCTGAATACCCCCAGGAGCCTTCTCAGACCCTTGATCAATGGGTGACCTCTTTGCAGAATGTTTGGGCAAACATAAAAAAAGCTTTAGCCCAAGCCACTAAGACTTATAAAGAGCAAGCGGATAAGAAGCGATCTCCCCAGAGGCCATTTCATGAGGGGGAGAAGGTTTATCTCTCTACTAAATACCTAAGACTAAAATTGCCTAGAAAAAAATTGGGACCTAAGTTTCTTGGTCCTTTCCCTACAGTCAGAATCATAAATCCTGTCACAGTTTAATTAAAGCTCCCACAGCTTTTAGGGAAAGTTCACCCCGTTTTCCATTGTACTTTATTAAAGCCAGTCAGAGAGTTGTCCTTGAGAACCATTCCCAAGAAGGCGCCTGGTGCCATTCTCGTAGAAGGAGAAACCCACTATGAGATCAAACACATTCTTGATTCTAGATTGTATAAAGGAAAATTACAATATTTAGTGCAGTGGGAAGGTTACCCCTTGTCAGAAGCTACCTGGGTGAAAAGTGCAGATGATGATGATGATGATGATGATGATGATGATGATGATTATTATTTCAAATTTCTATACCGCCCCTCTCCCGAAGGATGTGAAGGTAGACAGGTTAATAAGATGGTTTTATGACAAGCATCCTCAGAAACTCAGGGGGGATTCCTAACTTTTATTTTTGTTTCCTCTGCAGGAATTGCTTTCTTCTTGGGGGGGGGGTGTCTGACTGTCAACTCTACAACAAACCTGGCTGCAGCCATCTTGCTCGTTCTAGGTTGCCACATGAATGGGAGGGGGTGTGGGGGATCTTTGCTAGTCTAAACAATTCTGTGTCCCATGGGAACCAAGGTCATTCTATTGGTTATGCTAGGGCAGGGGTGTCAAACTGCCAGCCCACGGGCCATGCCCACCCCAGCTCCGGCAATGCAAAAAAAGTCGCGATACATCGCGACACATCATGTGACGTGGCGAGTTTGACACCTGCGTGCTAGGGGGTTGGGCGGTATGTTAGAAAGCCCGCAAAACTATTCTATTGGGGAACATAGCTGATTACATAGCACTGAGGTTGGAAGTTTAACTTTGTAATAATGTAACTTTTTGGAGGGACTTTTAGACTTGGTTTCACTTTTGATCGTGGCGATATTTTGTATCCAATAAACATGTTCTTTGATGAAGCTTCTAGCCTCGGAGTTCTGATTTATTGGCTCTATCTATCAGAACCATGACAACAACTGGACTTTCTTGGGGTTTTTTTCCTTGAAAACGTTTCACTTCTCATTCAAGAAGCTTCTTCAGTTCTGAATTTTGTCACTTTATCAAAGAATGCAATAAGGTTTGTCTGGCATGATCTGTTTTTGACAAACCAATGTTGGCCTTTGGTTATGACTTTGTTTGCCTCTAGTTATTTGCAGATTCATTGCTTCATTATCTTTAACTTGGCAACTTTAAAATGTGTGGCATACTGGCTGGAGAATTGAAATCCATACATTTTAAAGTTGCTAAGTTTAAAAAACAATGATCTTGGAGCAACCTCTACAGCTCCTTTTTCTAATGACTCCATTTTAGAAATTATAGGAAAAACTGAACAGTGCTTACCATTTTCATCCTGACCACCAGTCTCAGGTGTGCCTTGCTGCTGATTCTCCTCAGGTGCTTCAGGGTAAATAATTGCTGTATCTTCTTGTTGCAGAAATTCTTCAACATTCAGGTCACAATTATCTTTATTTTCTTCATCAGAATCACATTCATCTTTTACTAGAAATAAGGATTGATAATATTCTTTACTTTATTTGCATTATGCCTTTAAGCTGAGTATGCAAGATGACTAATAACAAGGTAAAGAAACAAAATAGTATTTAACATTAAGCAGGGGTGGCTGTGGGTTGTGTCAAAAAAGTAAAGATGGTAGCGTTCATCATGCAATCAAAGTTAAAATGGGGAGGGGCTGTCAAAGTTCCAGCTGATGATCCCAATGAAGTAAGCACACCTGCGACATTACAATATCTAATGCAAAACTTTATTGAGCACAACATACCGGCATTAATGAATGGAAAACCAGCTTTGGCAATATGGTGCCAGAAAGATAGTTAAAAGAGTAAATCCTTCCCTTCCCTCTCTGACACTTCAGGTCACATTGCCCAATTAATCTTCAGGCTTTTGTTATGAGAAGAAAGCCTCTGCTCGCCATAACATATCTTCTGTGACCTTGCTTCCCATATGGATAGAAACCACCTGTGCATTCCATACATTCCCCTCCCCCCTTGGAATTCTTGGCAAGCTAGAAGCAGCATGGCTGTCCTAGCACAAGCAATCTTTGTAGCTTGACAGGCTGGCCCACTTACAAAGTTGGGAGAACCTGGAAAACAAGGAATACACATTATTACTTGCTAACTTTCTCTTGCAATGGCCTTGGCTTCTGGCGGTGTTTATTATGGAATCGCTCCACTAAGCGATCCGGTTTCACATTGTGAGCCTTTACCCATCTGGCTTCTGATATCGGGTAAACTTTCCATTAGATTAGATACTGTAACTTCTGTTTGTGGATCCTGGAGTCTAGGATCCACTTAGCTTCGTAGTGTGTCTCCCCCCCCCACACTATTATTGGATCAGGGGCTGCTTTCCCCGCTGGCCTCATCCTAGAGCTCTGAAATGGTTTCAGTAGGCTGCAGTGGAATATTGGATGTATTTTACCCAGTATTCTGGGCAGTTTGAGTTCTACCGTCACCGGATTGATGACTTTCACAATAGGAAAAGACCCTATGTACTTTGGACCTAGCTGTTTGCAAGATTGTTTCAACTTGCTGTATTTTGTGGACAGATACATTTTATCTCCTACATCAGACATGTCAAAATCGCAACGTCACGTGACATCGTGCAACATATCGGGCCGGTTTTGCCATTGCCGGCAATGGGGTGGGTATGGCTTCCAGATGATACGTCCGGCCCATGGGCCGGCAGTTTGACACCCTTGTCCTACATGAAACGTCCCTTGGGAAGCTTGCTTTTTATCTGCCTGATTTTTCTGATTCTCAGCTACTTTGGCCAATGCTTTCTTCATGTTGCTCCAGACATTCTGGAATGAATCTACCCACTCAGTTAAAGTACCTGAGGAGGGAAACTCCTGAGGGCATTCTGGCATGGGCATGAATTCCACCCCCATAGCCACCTTAAATGGGGTGAAACCTGTACTGCTGTGTACCACGTTGTTATATGCTACCTCCACAAATGGCAGAAGCCCTGCCCAGTTGGTTTGCTGGTAGTTTACATAGCAATGCAGGTACTGTTCCACCATTGCACTGGCTCATTCCGCGGCTCCATTTGTACTCAGAATTAAGCCCCTGGAATGACCCAATCATCCTGACAAATTCCCTCCAGAACCTAGCAGTAAGCTGGACCCCTCTGTCTGAGTTGATGCATTTGGGCACCCTGTGCAGTCGATAGATGTGCTGTAGGAACAGCTTTGCTAGCTTCTGGGCTGAGGGGAGGCTAAGACACACAATGAAGTGGGCTTGCTTGGAGAATCATGGTGTTCCCCCCACTCTCAGGCAATTCCACGATAAAGTCCATAGCTATCTCCTCCCAGGGTCTGGCTAGGTCAGCAACTTGCTGCAGCAATCCTGGGCTCTTCCCTGGCAGTCTCTTGCTGGCTGCACAAGCTGTACAGCTTTTCACATAGCTCTCAATGTCTTTCTTCATCTTTGGCCACCAGAACTGGCAGTTGGCCAAATGTAGAGTCTTTAAGAACTCAAAGTGGCCAGCTTGCTTGGCATCGTGGCTGCGCTGTAAGACTTGCACTTGCAGGCTGTCTGGGACATATAACTTGTCCCCTTTCCATGCCAAGCCCCCTCCCCCCAAGGTTAAATCTCTTTGGTGAGCTCCAAACCATGCGTCAGATTGCAGTTCTTGCTTCAATTGTTGGGCAAAGGCATCCGTGGGGGCTGAACTCCTTTTATTCTCTTTCTGCCTTGTAGTGGCTTGTACTGCTTGTTGTCTTGTGGGAACGATGGAACTCACCACCTCTTCTTGATTGCTTTTGTACTGGGGCATGTGGGACAGAGCATCTGCCAAGAAATTCTTTCTCCCTGGAATGTATTTCAAATCAAAGTCAAATCATTTAAAGTACTGCACCCATTGGACTTGTTTGGGGGAAAGCTTATGGGGAGGTTTCAGGGCTTCTAAATTTTTATGGTCAGTCCACACCTCAAACGGGGTTTTACTCCCCTCTAGAAATTGCCTCCAGGTCAATAGCGCCCATTGCACTCCCACACGGCCCACCGTCACTCAGTCTTGTTCAGCTTACGGGACATGTATGCGCATGGTTGCAAGGGCCCCTCCTTGTTCCTTTGTAGGAGAACTGCTCCCACAGCTACATCGCTGGTGTCCACTTGAATCATGAATGGTTCCTCTGGGTCTGGATGCTTTAAGACTGGCTTGGCCACAAACAGTCCCTTCAATTTTTTGAATGCTGCTTGGCATTCCATTGTCCAGTTTAAGGGCTGATTTGACTGGGGCTTTTCTCCCTCTCCCTTCGTTCTCAGCAACTCTGTGATTGGTAGGGCAATCTGGGCAAAAGAGGAGATAAATTGCCTCTAAAAGTTTGCGAACCCCAGGAAGCTTTGTAGTTGCTTCTGGGTCTGGGGAGCTTGCCACTCCAACATGGATTTCACCTTTTCTGGATCCCTCTCTACTCCTTCACTTGACACTCGGTAGCCAAGGTAATCTAGGCTGGTTTTGTGGAACTTGCATTTTGACAGTTTGGCATATAGCTTAGCGTCCAAAAGTTTTTTCAGCACCTGTTGTATGAGTTTCATGTATTCATCCATCATCTCAGAGTAGATGAGAATGTCACCAGGTACACTAAGACCCCCTTGTATAAGTGCTCATGCAGCACCTCATTTATGAGCTGCATAAATACAGCTGGGTCTCCTTGCAGTCCAAAAGGCATCACTCTAAATTGGTAGCTCCCTAGCAGGCAGTTGAAGGCAGTTTTCCACTCATCTCCTTCTTTGATCCTCACTCAATAGTACGCCTCCCTCAGGTCTAACTTGGTGAAGACCTTCCCCTTGGCATTTTAGATTGTTGATTCCAGAAGGGCTACTGATTTTTTTGGGACTCAAAAAGATATAGACTGGACACCCCATTCCAAGCAGAGGAATTTTTCAATAACCACAGAGCCGTTCTGGAGAAAGGCGATATGGAATTTAAGAGATCAGAGGGAACGCCTACTCCAGAGACTTCTAAGCAAACAATAGAGGAGATACCAAAAAAGACGCAATCAGAGGAAGACATCAGACCTAAAGATCAGAGACAGCTAAGCTCACCTAGAAGATTGAGATCCCGAAATAATTAAAATTATGGAGGAAATTGGAATATACTCAATAAATATAAATGGTCTCAATTCCCCATCAAAAAGGAGTAAAATATTTCATAGGCTACAGAAACTTAAAATGGACATAATTTGTCTACAAGAGACTCATATTAAGAGACAACACTCTAGAATTTTAGAACAGCCAAAACTAGGCAAACTTTATTTCTCCTCGACACTACAAAAGAAAAGAGGGAAAGTGATATATATAAAAGAAAAGTTGAATCCAAAACTAATTTATTCTGATGAGGAAGGAAGAATAGTAATGGTGGAGATTTCATGGAATCAAAAGCAAATATTGTTGGTGGCAATATATGCCCCCAATGAGAAACAAGAGCAATTTTTTCAACAACTATACGACAAACCTGTGGACTTAAACTATCATAGTCTTTGTATATTGGGAGACTTTAATGCAATTGTGGACGCAGTTCGAGACTACAAAAGCCATAAACAAGGGAAGAAAGGAAGTAATCTAAATCTTGTTTAAAAATGAAAGATGAACTATGTTTGCAGGATATATGGTGAGAGATGAATCCAGGAAAGACACAATATACCTTTTACTCTAACAGGCATAAATCTTGGTCAAGAATAGACATGATATGGATCTCCCATGACCTGAAGACTATGATACAGGAAGTTGAAATAGAACCAAATATTTGGGCAGACCATAAGTCAATTAAAATGACATGGAAAGGATCTAAGAAAAGATTGAGATGGTCTCTGAATAAATCTATTCTGAAGGAAAAAGAATTTTTACAATTAGCAACAAAAGAAATGGAATTTTTTTTAAGATTAATAAAAAGGAAGACACTTCTATTCAAAATGTTTGGGTCACGGCAAAAGCATACTTTAGAGGCTTAGCTATAACCTATGCTGCTAAAAAAGAACAAAGAAAAGAGAATCACACAGTCCAAATTGAAAAAACAGCTTGGTATATTGGAGCTGGAATTACAAACTGATCCACAAAAGAAAAATTTGAAGATACAAATGGACTTAATAAAACATAAATTAAATCTACTTGAGACTGATACTACGGCACAACAGATTAAACGAGCCAAACAGAACTTTTTTGAAAATGCTAATAAACCTGGTAGATGGCTTGCATATAGACTGAAAAAAGAAAGAGAAAAAAGCTCAATAAGTAAATTACAGGATGAAAAGAGTGAAATACACTGTCACAATGATGGTATCAAAAAAATTGTTAATTTATTCACCCAGACCAAAATGGCTTTCTTCCTAAAAGACAGATAAAGAACAACTTAAAGATTATTTTAAATATTTTGGAGTATTATGAAAATCATCCAGGGAACCAGATGGCGCTCATATTTCTTGAGGCACAAAAAGCATTTGATAATTTAAATTGGCAATGTATGTTTCAACAACTACAGGAAATGGATTTTGGTGAAAACTTTATTAAAGCAATCCAAGCGATCTACAAGAAACAATCAGCAAGGATACTCATAAACGGAGATTATACAGAGAGCTTTGATATTAATAAAGGTACGAGACAGGGATGTCCACTCTCACCCCTGTTATTTATTTTTACTCTGGAGGTATTGCAATGGTACAGATTGTTAGGGTTTGTAATGAGTGTGTCAACACTGCTAATATTGAATATTCTTGCTTTGACAAAATATGCAGAACTGTCTGGTATTTTTAGAGTTAATTCAGATAACAGAGAAAAGGGAGGGGAAATAACAAAAGCCCGGGAAAAGGAACGGAAGTGAATCTCTGCCCTCTGGGCTAATTGGAAGATGTGACTTGTGGCTGCAAGATAAGGGAGGGGGTTAGCAAGAAAAGTTAGATGCCAGCAAGAGGAATTCAGATTCTGGCATAAACCTCCATGATGTGCCATCAATTTGTAACACTGTTAATAAAGGCTTTAGGATAAACATGCCTGGAAGTTCTTTGAAGTGTTTCATTAGTCGGAACCATGACTGACAGCTTGTTCACTGAATTACATATTTACTGTAGTTATCCACACCCTGTCCCCTTTATCCCGATTTTCCTGTACCCGCACCGACCCCACCTTTCGCCTACCCATATAAAATCTAATAAAATATATTTTAAAATAATAATAATAATAAAAAGACCTTCCCCTTGGCTAGGTGTCCCGACATATCTTTCATGAGGGGGAGGGGGTACATATTTTCCACACATACTGCATTAATTCCTCTAAAATCCATGCACAATCTCAGCGACCCATGTTTCTTCTCCTTAAACAAGATGGGGGCTGCCACTCGGGATTTTGCTGCTTGGATGAAACCCCTCACCAAGTTCTTGTCTATGTAGTCTCTTAGCTCTTTCATCACCTTGGGTGTCATGGAATACATTTTTGTCTTTGGGAGTTTAGCTCCGGGCAAAATCTCTATCACACAGTTTGTGGGGCGGTGAAAGGGCAGCACGTCAGTCTCTCGCTAAACACCTCCCTGAGGTCCCAGTACTCTCTTGGGATGGGCTGCTGCTCCTCCCCCTGCTCTGATGTTGCTTTACTGCATTGAAAGGATTTCCTTGCCTCCCTCCCCAGCTTGGCCTTTTCTTTCTCCCCCTTTGGGAGGAGAATGGGACAACTCACTGCAGCCAGGTGGGTGTGACCGGGTAGGCGTGGCCACCTGAGTGCTGCCAGGTGAGCGTGGGTGAGTAGGCGTGGCCGGGTTGATGCAAAGGATTAGGTGTAGCCCACTCGGGGCAGATGACTCGGGGTGGCTGACTCGGGGCAGGTGGGTGGCCGTGGTTAGGTGGACGCAACCACGTCAGTGTGGCTGGCTAGGGGATGCCAGGTGGGCATGGCCAGGTGGGTGCAGAACAAGTCACCACGGGCAACTGGACGTGGAGCCAACTCAGCAACCTGCCAAAACAAAAGTCACTCGGAGACATGCTGGCAAACAGGAAGCAGGGAAATGGCAAAATTTGAAAGGCAAAGGGTGGATTCCTCCCCCTTTAGAGAAATGCTCCTTTTTTCTTGCTGCTTCCTGAGCAGAGATTTCTCTGCTATATCTGGCAGGGAAGGGAGGGACTGAATGGATTCCCTCCCCCCCCCATTTGATTCTATACCTCTGTTTACAGTATGTAACCAAGGATTGTATTATTTATTTATTTATTTATTTATTTTATTCGGGCTTGTATGCCGCTCCTCTCCGGAGACTCGGAGCGGCTAACAACATGTATATAGAACATCAAATTTCAATACAAGTCCAAACAAAAATATCTAAAAACAAACTAACACCCACTCATGTTCACCATTCAATCCACAATCATCCCCAGGCTTGCCGGCAGAGGTAAGTTTTAAGGTTTTTACGGAAGGCCAGGAGCGTGGGAGAAACGCGGACTTCAGGAGGCGGTTGGTTCCAGAGGGCAGGCGCCACAACAGAGAAAGCCCTCCCCCTAGGGCCCGCCAGCCGACATTGTTTCGCTGACGGGACCCGGAGGAGGCCGACCCTGTGTGCTCTCACCGGTCGTAGGGAAGTATGTGGCAGAAGACGGTCCCGTAAGTATCCTGGTCCCATGCCATAAAGGGCTTTATAGGTAATAACCAACACTTTGAATTGCGCTTGGAGACCAATAGGCAGCCAATGCAGCATGCAGAGAGTTGACGAAATGTGGGCACGACGGGGCTGGCCCACAACCACTCGCGCAGCTGCATTCTCCACTAATTGTAGTCTCCAAACACTCTTCAAGGGTAGCCCCATGTAGAGAGCGTTGCAGTAGTCGATCCTCGAGGTGACAAGGGCATGTGTAACTGTGAGGAGGGACTCCCGATCCAAGTAAGGGCGCAACTGGTGCACCAGGCGAACCTGGGCAAATGCCCCCCTCGCCACAGCCGACAAGTGATGATCCAATGTCAGCTGTGGATCGAGGAGGACTCCCAAGTTTTGTCCCAAGAGGACAAAAACAGGAAAATAGCAGAGGTTCAAAGCTATGTAGGAACTTTGCACCCCTTCCTGCTACCCAACTACACCATCTCCTAGTTAGTCCTGAAGATACCTGGAGGAGACTGGAGCGGCGACGCCATGGTAACTATCATGCCATTAGACCCAGGTTATCCATTTTCAAAGAAAACAACAAAGCTGAATGGAGGCCTGACCAGAGCAGAGACGAGCACTGAAGCACATACTTAGTTTTGGTTTGTCTATTCTGACTGAAAATGAAATTCTGAATGGTAAATACAAGTAACAGCAAAAAGAAGACTATTACCAACCAAAGAATTAAGAATTACTATAGAACAGCAGGCCTTCATCCCTCGGAGGGACAACTGCATCCAGTAAACCAGCATTCAGTAAACCAAAAGCAGTAAAGCAGCAGCAACAACTTACAGCCAAAAAGCAGCAGAGCAACAACTTACAGCCGAAAGGCAGCAGCAGCAGCCGTACCGGTGAACCAGCATCCAGTAAACCAACAGCTATCAACCAGCAGTCTGCAACCTGCAACTAGCAGCCTGCAACCTGCAACCGGCAGCCTGCGGCCAGCAACCGGTGACCAGCGGCCAGTGACCAGCAACTGGCGACTGGCGACCAGCAAGTCCAGGGGGGCTTGGAGCCGGCTCGCCTGTCGGAGGTGTCCATCTTGTCCTTCGCTGGTTCGCCCCGCTTCTGCCATTGCTGTCTGGCTTTATGTGGCTTTTTGGGGATTTTCAAACAGGAGAGTTTTTTTGGTTTCCCTGCTTTTTGCCACCAATTGTTTCTCGGCCTCTATTTTGCCGAGTTTTGGTCCCAATGCTGGCTTGTCGGTGGAAGTGTATGCTGGTTATCAGGGGACAATAACCAAGATACTATTTATGATAAGGATGAGGAACTGGGAACTTGTACAGCTTTGGTCGGGGGGGCTTGATTATGTCCACTGGTTGCTGCCCCCACTCGAGAGCCTTTTTACAGTGGAAGAGAAGATGTTGTGGGACATGGTTGTGGAGTTCCCGAGAGCAACTTTTAGTGAACATTTTTAGTTGACCTTCAAGCTCACTCTGTGCCCCTGATGAGGCATTTTGGGGCGACTGGTTTATTTCTTGTATCTCTGCTTGTGGTTCTTTTAATTAATATGTTTTATACTGTGGTTTTTTAAATTTAATATGTTTATACGTCTGTTTTTAAATTTTTAAACTTTTAAATTTAAATTTTTAATTTTTATCAAATTGGGGGGGGTGAGTGATGTATGTATGGGACGGGGACATGCTTGAAGAATGTATGATAGATAAATGGACAGGCCTGCCGAGCTTGAGGGAGGCCGGGGACTGGGGAGATGCGGACTCTGGAGACAATGAGGGTTGGAATATACCGGTCATTCAGGGAAGAGGCAGGTATGGCGGGAGCAGGAGGGTAGGCCGCACACGGGGAACTCGGTCCTGCTGTCTCGTAGCAGTTCCTTGTTCTGCCCCTTCTGAAAAAACTTGCTCTCCCCACGATTCTGGTGATGGGTGTAGCTCGGGCCCTGGGCTCAGGCTATTGCTGCTTAACGCCAGGTCGGTTAACAATAAGGCTCCCCTCATTCATGATCTTCTCATGGATGAGGAGACCGACTTGGCGTGTGTGACTGAGACCTGGTTGGGCCCTGAGGGGGGAGTTCCCCTCACGGGCATGTGCCCATCAGGTTATCAGGTATGGCATCAGCCGCGACCCCAGGGAAAGGGGGAGGAGTGGCTATTTTGGCCCGGGAGAACTTCAGTCTACGTAGACTCACTGTTTCCGAAATTCCGGGTTGCGAGTCCATCCTTATGACGCTGGACCTAGGGGTCCAGGTGGGCTTATTGCTTACGTACCTGCCTCCCAGCTGCGTGGCATCAGCCCTGCCTGTGCTACTCGAGGAGGTTGCTGGGCTGGCGGTGGAGTTCCCCAGGCTTATAGTCCTGGGGGACTTCAATCTGCCGTCGCTTGGCGAATCCTTGGGATTGGCACAGGAGTTCATGGCCGCCATGACAACCATGGACCTGACCCAAGTAGTGCAGGGTCCGACGCATGAGGGTGGACACGCCCCAGATATGATTTTCCTTTCGGAGCAGTTGGGTAATGATCTGGTTTTAAGGGGCTTAGATATCATGCCTTTGTCATGGACCGATCATTTTCTGCTTCGACTGAATTTTACGGCCCCAATCCTTCCCCGCAGGGAGGCGGAACCGATTAGGTGGTTCCACCCCAGACGCCTGATGGATCCAATTGGCTTTCAGACGGCGCTTGGGGAATTACCGAGCTCCCTCATTCACAGTCTGGCGGAGTCCCTGGCAGCAGCATGGAATACGGCCGCGAAGGGGGCTATTGACCGGATTGCGCCTTTGCGACCTCTCCGTGGTGCTGGCCCCAGGAGGTCTCCTTGGTTTACTGAGGAGCTCAGGGGGATGAAGCGCCATAAGAGACGTCTAGAGAAGCGATGGAGACAAAGTAAGTCCGGATCTGACCGAACCAGATTGAGCTTATTTATTAAAGCCTATCTGAAGGCGATTAAGGTGGCAAGATCTTTGTATCTTTCTGCTTTGATCGCGTCTGCGGAATCTCGTCCGGCCGCCCTGTTTAGGGTGAACCAATCCCTCATTAACCCAAGGGGTCCGGGGCCTCCCTTGCAGGGTAGTGCCGAGGACTTTAACAACTGTTTCGCAGACAAAGTGGCTCAGATCCGGGCTGACCTAGACTCCAATTGTGTAGCAGAGTCGACTGATAATGATTCAGTTGAGGGGACAGGGGCATGTTCTTGTCCGGTCATCTGGGGAGAGTTTGAGGCTGTTACGCCTGAGGAAGTGGACAGGGCCATTGGATCTGTATGTTCTGCCACCTGTTTGTTGGACCCGTGTCCCTCCTGGCTGGTTTCGGCCAGTAGGGTGGTGACACGTACCTGGATCCAGGAGATTGTCAACGCTTTTTTGAGGGAGGGGTCCTTTCCGGCTCCCTTAAAGGAGGCACTTGTGCGCCCCCTCCTCAAGAAGCCTTCCCTGGATCCAGAAAATTTGACCAACTATCGTCCGGTCTCCAACCTTCCCTTTGTGGGGAAGGTTGTCGAGAAGGTGGTGGCGCATCAGCTCCAGCGGTCTCTGGAGGAAGCCGATTATCTGGGCCCTCTGCAGTCAGGGTTCAGGCCCGGCTACAGCACCGAAACTGCTTTGGTCGCTCTGATGGATGATCTCTGGCGAGCCCGGGATAGAGGCCAGTCCTCTGTCCTGGTGCTTCTTGACCTCTCAGCGGCATTCGATACCATTGACCACGGTATCCTTCTGCGCCGGCTGGAGGGATTGGGAGTGGGGGACACCGTATTGCGGTGGTTCTCCTCCTATCTCACTGGTCGGTCGCAGTCGGTGTTTGTGGGGGATCGAAGGTCCACCTCTAGGTTACTCCCATGTGGGGTGCCTCAGGGGTCGGTTCTCTCCCCCCTACTTTTTAATATTTACATGAAGCCACTGGGTGAGATCATCCACTGCCACGGAGTGAGATACCATCAGTACGCTGATGATACTCAGCTGTACATTTCCACTCCTGGCCATATCAGTGAAGCGGTTGAGGTGATGTGCCGGTGTCTGGAGGCTGTGAGGGTTTGGATGGGTGTTAACAGATTAAGGCTCAACCCTGATAAGACAGAGTGGCTGTGGGTGATGCCTCCCAAGGACACTTCTATCTGTCCTTCGATTACCCTGGGGGGGGTGAATCTATAAACCCCTCAGAGAAGGTTCGCAACTTGGGAGTCCTCCTCGATCCACAGCTGACATTGGATCATCATTTGTCGGCAGTGGCGAGGGGGACATTTGCCCAGGTTCGCCTGGTGCACCAGTTGCGTCCTTACTTGGATCGGGAGTCACTCCTCACAGTCACACATGCCCTTGTCACCTCGAGGATCGACTACTGCAATGCTCTCTACATGGGGCTACCCTTGAAGAGTGTTCGGAGACTACAATTAGTGCAAAATGCAGCTGCACGAGCAGTTGTGGGTCTTCCTCATTGTGCCCACATTTCATCAACTCTCCGCACGCTGCATTGGTTGCCTATTGGTCTCCGAGCCCAATTCAAGGTGTTGGTTATTACCTATAAAGCCCTTCATGGCTTGGGACCAGGATACTTACGGGACCGCCTTCTGCCACATACCGGTGAGAGTGCACAGGGTCGGCCTCCTCCAGGTCCCGTCAACGAAACAATGTCATCTGGCGGGCCCTAGGGGGAGGGCTTTCTCTGTTGCGGCGCCCACCCTCTGGAACCAACTACCTCCTGAAGTCCGCTTTTCTCCGACCCTCCTGGCCTTCCGAAAGAATTTAAAAACCTACCTCTGCCGGCAGGCCTGGGGATGATTGTTGATTGTGGTGTGATTGATGAGTATGTATGGGGTTTGTATTTATTTATTTTTTTTGGAATTTTTTTATTAGTTTTTTAATTTTTAACAGAAAAAGAAAAATGCTCAAATCAAATCATAATGTTAAAATAAACAATAAACATAATCACAACATAAATACATATTTCAAAATCATCCATAAACAAAACATAAGTACTTATTTCAATACATCTAATAATAATAATAATAATAATAATAATAATAATAATAACTCAACTGAAAATAATCATAGACCATATTTACCAAACAATTAACATTACTGCTCGGTACCCCCACCACCACATCCCCCTAACCCTAACCTTCCCCCCTCACTTACCAACTAACTACCTACTCTCCTCCCTCCTTCTCTATCTCCCTCCTTCTGCTCCACCCAACTATCCCTACTCTTCCCCTTTCTTATCAACTTTCTACTTACATAAGCCTTCACTCCTCCTTCCTCTTTCCATCAGATGTGGTGCCCAGAGGCCACCCGAGCAACCCCTTAATAACAATAATTACATATCCTTGCATCAACCCCATTGCAGTTGAGAAAACATAGTATATAAAATTATAAACCCTCCCTACCCCCCCCTGACTTCCCAGAGTGAGTACAGGGTAAAACAAAAGAAAACCCCCTACTTCAAACAAAATTATTATATAATCCTAACAGGAATTTTAAACTATATACTAAATACAATCTCTACTTAACATTTATTCAACCTTATCAATTCTAATACATATCTAATCCCTCAATCAGTCCATCTAATATCAAACCTTAAATCATTTCAATCCACTAAACAAAACAGACAAATCATCTTGTTAAGAGTATTAATTTTCATTTACATATCTAAACCATCAATCTAACGATCAATCCATCATATATGCATATATTCTTAATCAATTTAGTATATCTTCCATTAGAAAACCTCTCTTACATCTTACTCATAAACTTGGTCCTTGATTCAGCCCATAATCTTAGATTGGCCTTAATTCCTTACACTTAATTTTAAATTTTCACTTCTTCAATCGACTTCTGGGCTTTCTCATATGTCTAATAAACCTAAATAACAAATACAATCTATTTAATCTATTTCTAACTTAGATTCCTTCAACCTTATCAAATCACATAATGCTTATCTATCCCATCATTCAGTCAATCTTATGTCAAACCTAGATCAATTCAAAGCAAGTACATTCTTCTTCAATTTAATTACCGTATTTTTCACTCCATAGGGCGCAGTTTTTTCCCTCCCAAAGTAGGAGGAAAAATCAGCTGTGCCTTATGGAGCGAAGATGCAGGCAGGGAGGGGGGAGGAGCTGGAGCAGAGGGGGAAGCGGAGAATCGGCGGAGGGCAAGGGGCGAGAAAGGGAAGCGGAGAATCAGCGGAGGGCGGAGGGCAACGGGCGAGAAAGGGAAGCGGAGAATCGGCGGAGGGCGGAGGGCGGAGGGCAAGGGGCGAGAAAGGGAAGCGGAGAATCGGCGGAGGGCAACGGGCGAGAAAGGGAAGCGGAGAATCGGCAGAGGGCGGAGGGCAAGGGGCAAGAAAGGGAAGCGGAGAATCGGCGGAGGGCAACGGGCGAGAAAGGGAAGCGGAGAATCGGCGGAGGGCGGAGGGCAAGGGGCGAGAAAGGGAAGCGGAGAATTGGCGGAGGGCAACGGGTGAGAAAGGGAAGCGGAGAATCGGTGGAGGGCGGAGGGCAAGGGGCGAGAAAGGGAAGCGGAGAATCGGCGGACGGCAGAGGGCAAAGGGCGAGAAAGGGAAGCGGAGAATCGGCAGAGGGCAACGGGCGAGAAAGGGAAGCGGAGAATCGGCGGAGGGCGGAGGGCAAGGGGCGAGAAAGGGAAGCGGAGAATCGGCGGACGGCGGAGGGCAAGGGGCGAGAAAGGGAAGCGGAGAATCGGCGGAGGGCAACGGGCGAGAAAGGGAAGCGGAGAATCGGCGGAGGGCGGAGGGCAAGGGGCGAGAAAGGGAAGCGGAGAATCGGCGGAGGGCGGAGGGCAAGGGGCGAGAAAGGGAAGCGGAGAATCGGCGGACGGCGGAGGGCGAGAAAGGGAAGCGGAGAATCGGCGGAGGGCGGAGGGCAAGGGGCGAGAAAGGGAAGCGGAGAATCGGCGGAGGGCAAGGGGCGAGAAAGGGAAGCGGAGAATCGGCGGAGGGCAACGGGCGAGAAAGGGAAGCAGAGAATCGGCGGAGGGCAAGGGGCGAGAAAGGGAAGTGGAGAATCGGCGGACGGCGGAGGGCAACGGGCGAGAAAGGGAAGCGGAGAATCGGCGGAGGGCAAGGGGCGAGAAAGGGAAGCGGAGAATCGGCGGACGGCGGAGGGCAAGGGGCGAGAAAGGGAAGCGGAGAATCGGCGGAGGGCGGAGGGCAAGGGGCGAGAAAGGGAAGCGGAGAATCGGCGGAGGGCGGAGGGCAAGGGAGTACGATATAGTACTCACCAAAAGGCCGCCTGGGGAGGCTTGGAACTGTAGTCCAACCTGGAAAGGTGGCGAGCCGTCGCTGCTACCGCCTGCAAGCAGCCATCCCCCTTCCCGCTACTCGCCTGACTCCTAAGCCCATCGCCCGCAACCCCCGTGGAGTGGTGCACGTGCGCAGCACCGCCTCCTTAGTATTAGATCAAGGAAAAGGGTACCAGATGGCCGTGCGGATCCTTTACGGTAATTTGTCCTTATGATGGCTGAAAAAGTTACCGGTACGCATGCGTATCACAGACCCACGTTCCCGGAAGCGCGAGCTGCCCGGCGGGCAAGGACGAAGGTGTTGCTGAGGTGAGTGAAGGGCCGGGCTGGGGAGGGGAGGGGAGGGGAGCTAAGCGGACCCAAAGTCTCAAAATGCCAAATGATTCCTCGGAAAAGCGTGCCAAGAACTCAGCTTCCTGGCTTGTTTTGAACCCAGAACTCTGTCTAGGATTGAGGGATGGGACAGAATGAGGCTTATTGTTATTGTTGTTGGCATTAACCATCTTGTGATCCCTGTGCGAAGATGAAGACCTCTCCTCTTCTCTGGTCCGTTGCGGCGGCGGAGGGTGGACTGGATGGAGAGGAGGGGGGATGTGACGCAAGTGCCGTGTCACGTATGGCGCTGGCACATGCGCAGTACGGCGCTTGTAGTCCAACTACACTTCCCATAATGCCTGATCATCTTTTTTCTGTGCAGGCATGACGGGAATTGTAGTTTTGCACCTTGTATACCGGTACATGTGGATGAAGAGAGAAGAGAGTGAACAGTAAAGTGTAAAAAGAAGAAAAAAAAGGCAAAACACAACATGAATTGTCTGAACTGTCACTACACAGAATCACTCAGTGACAGTTTAACACATTCATGTACATGTATGTCAAAGAAGAGAAGGCTAAGCTATAAAATCCCATTTAAACTGGAGGTAGTAAAATACGCCAAAGAACATGGAAACAGGGCAGCTGAAAGACATTTTGGGCCACCTCCAACTGAAAAAATGATACGGGGATGGAGGAGACAGGAGGAAGCACTGCAAAAAGCAGATAAAAGCAAACACAGTTTTCGTGGGCATGCTGCAAAATGGCCACAGATAGATGTGGAAATGAAAGAGTGGATCAAACATCACAGGAACAATGGATTATCAGTCTCCACGAAAATGATAAGATATGAAGCCAAGCGTTTTGCTGCAGAGAAAGGCATTGACGACTTTACTGGATCAGCATCATGGTGCTACAGGTTCATGAGAAGATCTGGCCTTGCTATGCGCACCAAAACTAGAATTGCGCAAAAAATGCCTAAAGAATATGAATCCAAGATTCTGTCTTTCCATACATTTGTTATTGATGCAAGAAAGAAAAATGGCTTTGAAATAGGGCAGATTGGAAATATGGATGAAGTCCCATTAACCTTTGATGTTCCATCAAACAGGACTGTTGATGTGAAAGGTGCAAAAACCGTAACTGTGAAGACCTCAGGACATGAGAAAACCCATTATACTGTTGTGTTGTCCTGCTGCGCGGATGGCACCAAGTTGCCTCCAATGATAATTTTGAAAAGAAAAACCATGCCGAAAGAGGTGATCCCACGTGGAGTTATTGTCCATGTTCATGAGAAAAGATGGATGGATGAAGGTGGAATGAAAATATGGATAGAAAAAGTGTGGTCCAAACGCCCTGGAGGGCTTCTGAAGAAACCTGCCCTACTAGTACTTGACCAGTTTAGGGCACATATCAGTGACAACACAAAAAAAAATCTTTAAATTAGCAAAGACCCATCTAGCTGTCATTCCTGGGGGGCTTACTAGCCAGTTGCAACCTCTGGATGTTTCACTTAACAAGCCATTTAAAGTGTTCATGCGAGAGGAGTGGAACAAGTGGATGGCTGCTGGGAATCATGACCTGACACCCACTGGAAGAATGAAAAGGCCCACCATCACTCAAGTTTGTGAGTGGGTGAAAACGTCATGGCAAGCCGTGAAGGATGAAACGGTTGTAAGTTCCTTCAAGAAATGTGGCATCAGTAATGCCTTGGATGGTTCAGAGGATGGTGTCCTTTATGAAGACCCTGACACCAGTGATAGTGAGCCACTGAGCGTGACAAGTTCGGACAGTTGTGAGGAATTTTTGGGATTTCCCAATGACTAGAGACCTTATCTTTTACAGTAATGATGGTTCTTAATGCTGCTGTTGGCTATTGTTCATGTTAAGTTATCCTGTTATTGTAATAAATATTTTAGCCCACTTTTTGGCTCAAAATATTTTTTCCTATTTTCCTCCTCTAAAAATTAGGTGCGTCTTATCAGCAGGTGCGCCCTATAGAGCGCAAAATACATATCTTCCGTTAATCATCCTCTTTTACATCTTAATCATAATCTTAGTCCTTGAGTCAGTCCATAGTTTTAAATTATCCATAATTCCTTGCATACAATTTTAAATTTCACTTCTTCAGTCGTACTCTTGGTTTTTTCTTTCGCCAGGTAAATCTCCATATCGAGGCCTCCCTTCCAAGTAATTTCTAAATGAAATTGATTTGCAATCGATTGCTGAACGTTTTATACAACAACCCAAACAAGAAATAGACAGTATTGAGAATAAAGAGAATAATGGGAAATGGATCTTGCTTGATAAACAGTTCATATACGGAGTGGAGGAAGAGGATTTGTTTCAGGACAGGAGGGGATGGCTATTCCTCTCAGACAAGCAGCAAGAAGAAGATTTAACCGAGAAAAAAGAGAAATTGATCCAGATTAAGAAGCAATCTATTTATGGTCCCGAGGACCAGGAAAAGCAAAGACAGAGATTTGAAATGTTACCTCAACGAAAGTCTATGGTTAACAGAAATAGAGGACAAATGCAAAGGTTAAGAGGCTTTATGTGGACTCAAATGATATTGCAAGTAAAAAAGAGAGACTTATTACTTGGAAGGGTTTGTATTTTTAATGTTGTTCGGATTTGCAATTGTTTTTATATATATGTTGTGAGCCGCTCCGAGTCTTCGGAGAGGAGCGGCATACAAATCCGAATAAAGAAAGAAAGAAAGAAAGTTGTGGACCTTCTCCGAGGGGACTATAGATTCGCCCCCCAGAGTAATGGAAGGACAGATTGAAATGTCCTTGGGAGGCATCACCCACAGCCACTCTGTCTTGTCAGGGTTGAGCCTTAATCTGTTAGCGCCCATCCAGACCCTCACAGCCTCCAGACACCGGCACATCACCTCAACCGCTTCACTGATATGGCCAGGAGTGGAAATGTACAGCTGAGTATCATCAGCGTACTGATGGTATCTGACTCCGTGCTGGTGGATGATCTCACCCAGTGGCTTCATGTAGATGTTAAAAAGTAGGGGGGAGAGAACTGACCCCTGAGGTACCCCACATGGGAGTAACCTAGAGGTGGACCTCTGACCCCCCACAAACACCGACTGCGACCGACCAGAGAGATAGGAGGAGAACCACCGCAACACGGTGCCCCCCACTCCTAAACCCCCCAGCCGGTGCAGAAGGATACCATGGTCGATGGTATCGAACGCTGCTGAGAGGTCAAGAAGCACCAGGACAGAGGACTGGCCTCTATCCCGGGCCCGCCAGAGATCATCCATCAGAGCAACCAAAGCAGTTTCGGTGGAGTAGCCGGGCCTGAACCCTGACTGCAGAGGGCCCAGATAATCGGCTTCCTCCAGAGACCGCTGGAGCTGGAGTGCCACCACCTTCTCAACAACTTTCCCCACAAAGGGGAGGTTGGAGACCGGATGATAGTTGGTCAAAATTGCTGGATCCAGGGAAGTCTTCTTGAGGAGGGGGTGCACAAGTGCCTCCTTTAAAGGAGCCGGGAAGGACCCCTCCCTCAAAGAAGCGTTGACAATCTCCTGGATCCAGGTACGGTTCACCTCCCTACTGGCAGAAACCAGCCAGGAGGGACACGGGTCCAACAAACAGGTGGCAGAACTCACCGCTCCAATGGCCCTGTCCACTTCATCAGGCGTAACAGCCTCAAACTCGTCCCAGATGATCTGACAAGAACATGCCCCTGTCCCCTCGACTGAATCATTATCAGTCGACTCTGCTACACAATTGAAGTCTAGGTCGGTCCGGATCTGAGCTACTTTGTCTGCGAAACAGTTGTTAAAGTCCTCGGCACTACCCTGCAAGGGAGGCCCCGGACCCCTCGGGTTAAGTAGGGACCGGGTCACCCTAAACAGGGCGGCCGGGCGAGATTCTGCAGACGTGATAAAAGCAGAAAGATACAAAGATCTTGCCGCTTTAATCGCCTTCAGATAGGCTCTAATGAATGAGCTCAGTCTGGTTCGATCAGATCCGGACTTACTTCGTCTCCATCGCTTCTCTAGACGTCTCTTGTGGCGCTTCATCCGCCTGAGCTCCTCGGTAAACCAAGGAGACCTCCTGGGGCCAGCACCACGGAGAGGTCGCAAAGGCGCAATCCAGTCAATAGCCCCCTTCGCAGCCATATTCCATGCCGCTACCAGGGACTCTGCCGAATTGTGAATGAGAGAGCTCGGTAATTCCCCAAGCGCCGTCTGGAAACCGACTGGATCCATCAGGCGTCTGGGGCGGAACCACCTAATCGGTTCCGCCTCCCTGCGGGGAAGGATTGGGGCCGTAAAATTCAGTCGAAGCAGGAAATGATTGGTCCATGACAAAGGCAGAATATCTAAGCCCCTTAAAACCAGATCATTACCCAACTGTTCCGAAAGAAAAATCATATCCGGGGCGTGTCCACCCTCATGCGTCGGACCCAATACTACTTGGGTCAGGTCCATGGTTGTCATGGCGGCCATGAACTCCTGTGCCAACCCCGAGGATTTGCCAAGCGACGGCAGATTAAAATCCCCCAAGACCATAAGCCTGGGGAACTCCACTGCCAGCCCAGCAACCTCCTCGAGAAGCACAGGCAGGGCTGATGTCACGCAGCTGGGAGGCAGGTACGCAAGCAATAAACCCACCTGAACCCCAAGGTCCAGCGTCATAAAGATGGACTCGCAACCCGGAATTTCGGAAACAGTGAGCCTGCGTAGACTGAGGTTCTCCCGGGCCAAGACAGCCACTCCTCCCCCCCTTCCCTGGGGTCGCGGCTGGTGCCATACCTGATAACCTGGTGGGCACATACCCGAGAGGGGAACTCCCCCCTCAGGGCCTAACCAGGTCTCAGTCACACACGCCAAGTCGGTCTCCTCGTCCATGAAAAGGTCATGAATGAGGGGAGCCTTATTATTAACCGACCTGGCGTTAAGTAGCAACAGCCTTAATCTTCTTGCAATAAGCTCATTCTTACATTTATTCTAACCACACAAAAAAAAACCCAGAAAAGGAAGTAATACGTAGAACAGGAGAAATGGATCAGAACATGTATACTAGAAGGAGAATGAGGAGAGTTCTCTCTGAAGAAAGTAGAAGACATAATAGATGTCTTCTTTCTTTGGTGCTTGTTACTGTAAGGTTTTCCACTTAACCTCACAATTGTCCCAGTGTTACTCAGGAATTTAAAAGAGCCAAAAGAAACTCCTGAGCCGAGGTTTCAGTAAAGAATTACAACTTTATTTTGATCAAAACAGAGAGGGGTTACCTCATCCCTCTTCGTGGCTGGTAGAAGGATGAAGGCAACAACCAGGAAAGATGTCTTCCACCTTTTATACCTTTTCAGAACAAAAAGATCAGGTCTCTGTATCAGGAGTAAGAAGGTACAGAAAAATAATTCCAAGATGATGACTCATACACATCAATCCAGGCTCCATCCATAACTCCTTTTCCCCCTCCCCTTACCGTGCTCTTTTCATGTAAGCAATCTCCTGTATATAGAGCATGAGACATTTGCTTTTATGTAAATTGTTCTGTTTCCAAGTAAAAGGCATTGAGATGAGCAGGAGTAACAAACAATCTTGTCTTTATTACATTCACAACAGAACCAAAAACAAAATGGTGCAGATTGCTCTTATACCACTTTGCAGGGACAGTATCAGCCAATCAATGCAAGGCATTTCTCCCGCCTTGCGCATGCGCGCAAGGCGGGAGACAGCCTGTCTGGTCCTAGGCATTCACGTGTCTGCCCGGGCCTCTCTTCAGCCTCCTGCACCTGCTGAATGACTCAGCAGGCCCAGGACATAACACCCCTCCCCTCTTGGATCAAAACATAGTACTTAATATTTTACAATACTACAAACCTAATACCTTGTCACTCCCTTATTCATAACACGATAATACTTACTATTTTGCATTACTATAAATCAGACATTTGTCTTTTGACCATGTTCTGATTTCTAAGTACCCCTACACCTGCCCACCTACTGACAGGAGTCTTACATACTCCTGTAAGTGCTTGGGTGGACCTTTGGCTCGCTCTGACCTTCTTGGAGCGGTTGTGATTGCCTGGCCTGCAAACTCGCGTGCCAGGATCGTCAGGCCAGGGCTTTGATGCCCCCTAGACTCAGGCGACCTTCCATGCTGCTGACTGGCTGGATCCTCTAAACCCAGACCAGAGTTCCTTGGTGGGGTGGATTTCCCCAAGTCCATTGGTGGGGTGGAATTCCCCAAGTCCACAATGGACCCCTCTTGGGAGCACTGTCCCGTGAGCCCAAGACCAGCAGATGGAGTGGCCTGAAAAACCATTTGCGGGCAATGTCCCATTGACCCGGTGCTGGTGCCAGGGTCAGGAGTGCCAGAGTCAGGAGCTGCCTCCATGGCAAGACCCCCTACTGGTGCCTGGGAAGTTCCGCTTTCACGGAGAGACTGTGGTCCACAATCGTAATTGTGGTCCTCCTCCCCCTCCCCCGAGAGCAAAGCCAGGAGCGGAAGTGTGGCTGGGAAGCCTCCAGCGCAGTTGGTCGATGTGTCGCCAGATCACCCGACCATCACCCAAGGCCACTTCGTATGAGAATGGCCCAGAGACCTTGCATACCACTGCTGTCACCCAGAGATATCCAGGTCCATAGTTCCTTGCCCAGACCGGATCGCCCACCTGTAGTCTCCTAGGTGCCTGCGGCTGTGACACCTGTGATGCCACCAGGTCTGGGTGCAACCTGTCCAGTTTAGTAATGAGCCTACGACCCCAGTGGAGTTCAGCTGGGCTCTTTCCAGTGGCTGTGCACGGTGTGGTGCGGTGTGAGAAGAGAAAGTCAGCCAACCTGTGATGCCAGTTTCCATAAGTGATTCTCTTTAAAGCATCTTTGGTTGTGCGCACCATCCGCTCAGCCTGGCCGTTGGAAGCTGGATGAAACAGTGCAGACGTGGCATGACGGATCATGTTGGCCTGTAGAAAAGCCTGAAACTTAAAAGAAGTGAATTGGGGTCCATTGTCGGAGACAAGGACATCTGGAAGTCCATGAGATGCGAATATCCCTCTCAACACCTGGATGGTCCTAGCAATAGTAGTGGAGGAGACTGGAACGACCTCTAGCCACTTGGAATGGCTGTCCACGAGGAGAAGGAAGAATTGCCCCTGAAAGGGCCCAGCGTAGTCGATATGAACCCTCGACCAAGGGGCATGTGTCTCCTCCCACCTACGTACAGGGGCCTGAGGCATTTCAGGCCTGGACTGTTGGCAAACAGTGCACCCATGGACCTGGGCCTCGATCTCTTTATTGAGCCCAGGCCACCAAAGATGGCTGCGCACAAGGGCCTTCATCCGGACTATTCCCGGATGTCCCTCATGCAGAAAGAGCAAGACTCTAGTGCTCAATGAGGCTGGGATAACTACCCTGCTACCCCATAGGACACATCCTTTGAAGGTAGATAACTCGGACTTCCTCTTCCAGAAACTCTGGAACTCTGTGCCAGGACATGTGTCAGGCCATCCTGACAGCACCCATGTCAGCACGCGTGTAAGCGTGTGATCAGTGGCTGTTTCAGCAGCCATGTCCCTAGCATTGAGGGGAGACTCAGGTAATTCCTGAATAGAAAGTATGTGGTGAGCTGAAGCAGGATCTGACTCCACTAACTGTAGAGGCAATCTGCTGAGGCCATCTGCATGGCCCATTTCTTTGCCCAGTTTGTGAACCAGTGTATAGTCATATGCAGACAGGAAAATTGACCATCTCAGCATTCTAGTAGAGATGATGTGTGGGGTTTGTTTGTTGGTTGTAAACAACCCCAGCAGTGGCTTATGGTGTGTAAAGACCGTGAAGTGGCGGCCATATAAAAAGTCATGGAACTTTTTTATGCCAGCCACTATGGCCAAGGCTTCCCTATCTATCTGTGCGTAATTACGTTCAGCAGATGATAGGGTCCTAGAATAGTAGGCTATAGGGACTTGTGTCCCATCAGCCTTCAAGTGACTCAACACAGCCCCAATTCCATAAGGGGATGCATCACAGGCTATGCATACAGGCAATTGCTCATTGAAATGCGGTAGAACCGCATTTGAGGATAGCAAGGCCTTGACCTCTGCAAAACTCCTTTCGTGGACTGTTGTCAATAGCCATGGAGCCTGTTTATCCAAGAGCCGGTGTAACGGCTCAGCCACTGCAGCCTTGTGAGGGAGGAATGAATGGTAAAAGTTTAACAGTCCCAGAAAAGCCTGAAGTTCGCTTTTGGACTTGGGACTTGGGGCCTGCTGAATTGCGTTAAGCTTAGATTCAGCAGGATGGATGCCTTCAGCATCAATACGGAACCCCAGAAACTCTGTGGAAGTGACTCCAATTTTACATTTGTCTTGCTTTAGCTTCAGCCCCGCTTGGCGGAAACGCAGCAAGACAGCTCTAAGCCTTTCAGCCAGATTTTCAGATTATTATTTATTTAATTTCTATGCCGCCCTATTCCGGAGAACTCAGGGCGGCTCACAACATGATTCCCCAGTGATGAGGACATCATCAAAGTACGGGCAAACGCCTGGAATATTGTGGAGCATTTGCTCCATCACACTCTGGAAGATTCCAGGGGCTACATTAACCCCAAACTGCAGCCTTTTAACTTTAAAGGCTCCCCGGTGCGTTACAATTGTTTGGGCCTCTGCCCTTGCCTCATTAACTGGTAATTCTCGATAGGCCTGAGCCAAGTCAAGTTTAGCAAAAACGCGGCCTCCCTTGAGGGAAGCCAGAATGTGGCTCACCATGGGCACCGGGTACGAGTGCTGCTGCAAGGCAGCATAAGTGTACACTTATAGTCCGCACAAATTCGGACTTCCCCATTTGCCTTCAGTGGCGTGACTATTGGGGTTTCCCAAGGACTGCTGTCTACGGGCTCTAAGATGCCCTGCTGGAGCAGCTTGTCCAGTTCTGCATTAATCCTATTCTTCAATGCGAAGGGCACCCGTCTGGGCTTAATCTTAATGGGTGTGATGGCTGGGTCTAAACGTAAAGCAATGGGAGGCCCCTTGTACGAGCCAAGCTCTGAACTGAACACATCAGCAAACTCCTTGCAAACTTCTGCAAGACCTGTCATTTGCAAACTGTGAAGTCCAGTCACTTGGTTTCCAAGGGTCTCAAACCAATCGAGTCCAATAAGACTCATGCGATCACCCCCAACTACCACCACATCTAGCAACCCTTCAAACTTCCTATGCTGGACCTTGAGCTTGGCCTCCCCCTTCACGCTGACTCTGGAATTCTGGAAGTCAGTAATAATTAAATTTGAAGGCCTGAGTTTAACTTGTAGGCCGCTTCTACAACAAATCTTGTTGAAAGTGTCTTGGGAAATGATTGATAAAGCGGACCCTGTGTCCAATTCCATCGATAAGGGAACCCCTTGCAACTTCACGTCAATGTGAAGCTTCTTCCTGAGTGGCCTATGGGTCCCGGTTTTAAAAATGCTTCTACGGGACGCGCAAAAACCCACCCTGTTCTGGCTGGGGACCCTGGTACCTTTCTGAAGCAATTCTTCCGAAGACCGGTTCTTCTGGCGACCCAAACAGAGAAAGACAATGTGGCCTTGCCTACCACATGCCCGGCAAATGGCAGAGCAGAACCGGCAATTGGAGCGCTTGTGGCGTCCTCCACATCCCAAACACCGAGGGAATGAGGTTGCCTTGTCTCTGCGCTCTTGAGGCCTCCTCTCCGCTGGCTGCTATAGTCGGTCCACCTCCATTTCTGGATCCTGTTCGGATTCTTCTCGAGCGACCTCTTCATGGACAGAGATCAACGTCAGAGGGTTCTTGGCGAGCCGCAAGGCCTTCACAGCTCCGCCCACTGCTTCTTCGGCTGAAATTTCTCTCAACGCATCTTGGAACGAGACGTCTTCCTTTGCAAAGATTTACTGCTGCAACTCACGACTTCTCAGTCCACAAACTAAGCAATCCCGAAGTCTCTCTTCCAGGTCCTTGAATTCGCATGGCCTAGCTGCTTGTCGTAACGCAGCAATAAAATCCGCAGCAGACTGACCAGGCCTCTGGTCCCTCTGCTCGAATGCGTGTCGCTATGCAATCACCGAAAGCTTTGGTTCAAAATGTTCTCGCAGCATTCTTTTCAGCTCAGCATAAGCAATTGATTCAAGTGGTGCTGGGGCAACCAGATTCTCTGCAATATCAAAACTGTCTTGCCCACAGACACACAGTAGTGTAGCAGCTTTAAGACCGTCTTCTCGGATTTGGTTTACCCAAAAGTAGTTCTCTACCCAGGCCACTTAAGAACTCCAGCGTTCCGGATGAGCTGTGTCAAATTCAGAGAGACGGCCTAGTTTGGACATTGTTACTGCCTGGTAGCCTCGTCAACGCCTCGTGCTGCAAGGTTGAGAAGGGGTCCCTTTTGCCGAGCTCTCCTCCAGTGTTCTCATACTGGCAGGCAGAGTCGCACTCTCCAGACGCCGAACTTCCCAGCGCTTCAGGCCTCTCTAAGTGAGTCAGCCTATCTTCTTTCGTTGTTTCCCTTGCAGCATATCCCACCTTCATCGCCAATGTTCTGTTTCCAAGTAAAAGGCATTGAGATGAGCAGGAGTAACAAACAATCTTGTCTTTATTACACTCACAACAGAACCAAAAACAAAATGGCGCAGATTGCTCTTATACTCCTTTGCAGGGACAGTATCAGCCAATCATTGCAAGGCATTTCTCCCACCTTGCGCATGTGCACAAGGCGGGAGACAGCCTGTCTGGTCCCGGGCATTCACGTGTCTGCCCGGGCCTCTCTTCAGCCTCCTGCACCTGCTGAATGACTCAGCAGGCCCAGAACATAACATAAATAATTTCCCAATATAAGGCACCTACAAAGCTGCTTGCACATGAACAAAGTTATATATAAAATTATTACAAAGTATCACTACTAATATCAAGCTTAAGAATAATAAAATCATAAGCATAATAAAATCCCTTCATTACTAATTTCCATATATTGTGTTTTGCATTCTACAAAATAGTCTTCCCCCCCCTCAACACTAAGGCTTTCCTGAGCTTACGAACAGAGGAAAGTAGTGATTACTTCTGAATAGCCACTAGAAGGATCAGGCTGAAGGCCACAATTTTCTTATTATTCCAATATAATTCCTGCTGTGATTAAGCAGATATTATCTCAAAGAGGTTATCTCTGCAGTGGGTAACTACTCAGTAAATATGCATTCACTGTGAGTATAAAGCCGACCTAAAACATTTGAATTTAAAAATACCTAGTGAGAATTACCTTTAAGGCCAACTCTTCCCAAATGCAATAGCATTAAAAAAGTACCTAGCTAATGACAACCTTCAAGGCTAGCTCTTTCCAAATGCACTATTTTTAATTTTCTCATAGGACTTCTGTATCTCTGAAAGCTAGACAGCAGATAAACTACTGGAGCTCTATGAATTAGGACAATGCAATGAGAGAACTTCATAAGGCCTGTATTTTGCCATCTTTCTTGCCACTAAAGTATTAGTAGGGAAGGGAGGGACACTTGCATGTTCAGTGAGTCCTATATTCCCACTACTGTTGCTATTGTAATATTGTGTTAGTGTGTGCTGAGAAACAAATGTCACTGAGCTGAAGGATAAAAGATCCACAAAGAAAAGGTTTGTGCAATCAATTTATGAACAAGAGGCAAAAAGAGTTTGAAAGTAATAGACTAAATCAGGGGTGTCAAACTGCCGGCCTGCAGGCTGGATGCGTCATGGCAAAACCGTGCCCACCCCATTTCCAGCAATGGAAAAAAAGGCGCGATACGTCACGACACATCACGTGATGTTGCGAGTTTAACACCCCTGGACTAAATTATAAACTTCCTGGGATATGAATCCCTGTGCTATACTATTTCTAAAAGAGGTAAATACTTCATTTCTATGTTTATGAAGAGATACATTTCTTGATACTTACCTTCATCTTCCCAGCAACTGTTCGCACTTCCTTCTCTTTCGTATTCTGGTAATACTGCTTGGTCTTTTGGCAAGTCATTGTCTAGCATGCTATTATCACTATCTGTTCCATCTACTAGACTTTCTTCAACAATGTGCAATTTGTCTTCATAATCTGAATTAGTTTCTACATTATTGTAGCTGGTAACTGCAGAGACACAAGGAGAAAAGATCAATGCATCTACAGCTGTTCAGGAATGATTCATCACTAATAAGAGTACTGATAATTAGATATAACTACTGTATTGAGTTCAGTCCTCAATTCTAAATATAGAGAAACATACTATAATTCTCACTGAGGCAATTAAGTATAGTATATTCTTCGCACACGTATAATGTAGTTGGACAAGTGTTGTATTCCCTCTGTACAAATCGATGGTGAGACCACACTTGGAGTACTGTGTACAGTTCTGGTCACCGCACCTCAAGAAGGATATAATGGAACTGGAAAAGGTGCAAAAAAGGGCAACAAGAATGATCAAGGAAATGGAGCGCCTCTCTTATGAAACCAGATTGCAACACCTTGGTCTCTTCAGCCTTGAAAGACGGCGTTTAAGGGGTGACTTGATCGAAGTGTATAAAATCATGCATGGGATAGAAAAGGTGGATAGAGAAAAATTCTTTTCTCTATCACACAATACCAGGACAAGGGGGCACTCCCTAAAGCTCATAGCTAAGAAAGTGAGGACAAATAAAGGGAAATATTTCTTTACCCAGAGGGTCATTGATTTATGGAATTCACTTCCTGAAGGGGTCGTGACAGCTGTCAGCCTTGACAGCTTCAAGGCAGGGCTAGATAGATTCATGGATGCAAAGTGTATCGATGGTTATTAAAACGGATGTCCATGTGCCGCCTCTATGTTGGTTGAGGCAGGCAGGATTCACTTGGGTACCATTTGTTGGGGGTCAAGGGAAAGGGAGGGTTTTGCCTTCTCTTTATGCTCAAGATCCCCATGTAAAATTGGTGGGCCACTGTGTGACACAGAATGCTGGACTCGATGGGCTTTGGCCTGATTCAGCATGGCTCTTCTTATGTTCTTATGTTCTTATGACTTCTTACAAATCCAATAAATAAAGGTAAAGGTTTCCCCTGTCCAGTCATTTCTGACTCTAGGGGGCAGTGCTCATCTCCATTTCCTAGCTGAGGGAGCCATTGTTGTCCGAAGACATTTCTGTGGTCATATGGCCAAGCATGACTATACACCAAGGTGCACAGAATGCTGTTACCTTCCTACCGAAGTTGTACCTATTTATCTACTTTCATTTGCATGCTTTTGAACTGCTAGGTGGGCAGGATAAATGAACAAACAAAAACTTTGTCATGTGTTCCAGAGATGAGAACATTCATTCAAAACATGACTTGGGGTGTCTCCATACCAGCTATCTTCTGGGAGAGAATTTGGGAAAGTTCTTTTTTATAACAAGTTTTATTAATTTTTCAATTTTTACATCCAAGTAATTAGGAAGCAGCATGGTGATAGAGTAATCAATAGACCAATAACATAATCATTCATATTACATCATTAAGGTTCCCTCTCTATTTCCCTTAATTATTATATCATATTCAAGTTAATACATTTCTAGATAAAGCTCAATCAATCAATAAATTTATCAATAAAATTTTACTTATACATATCCAAGTCCTGTTTTTAGGTTTTACTTAATTCCAATTACCATGTTCCAATTTAGCCTTTAATAACCATAATATTTAAACTTCGGGTAACCCTAATTTCCCTCATTTCATTACAAGATAATTATCATATCTAGAGTACACATATTGTTCCAAAGATTACATTCTTACTGTATTTCACAAATATATTCTATTTCTCGTCCTGGTAGCTCCTGATTTACTAATAAAATATCTTTCATTGTCACAATCCCATTTCCATATTACAATTAAAAGCTATAATCTAACAGTTAATTTTCATTTCCATTATAAATCTAAATCCTAAATATTAAATCAATCAATATCTCTAAAAATCTCCTTAACCCATTAAGTGAAATTTTAAGTCCCATTTTTAAATCTAACTCTGGCTTTCTTTTTGTGCCAAGCAGGCTTCCATACCAGAGCCTTTAAATCCTCAGATGAATCTCCCTTCATTCCTACACATGTTGTTTGAATCAAGGGAGAACATCCAGTTATCAATTTTTCAAAGGAACTGGCCCCTTTATAGTTATTAGGTTGTTGCCCTAATAATTCAAATCTCCATGTTTGGTTTGGAATGTTTATCATCAGTTCAATCTGGTCTTCTTCTTCTTCTTCCTCCAGTTTCATCTGACTAGAATAAAAGGTCATGTCCGGTGTTGTGATTGTTTTTTGATTGTCTAAATTGTCTAAGTTCTCAATATATTGTGTTTGTTGATCAGTTCCTGTTGCTTTTGGAGTTACAGGTACTTTAGTTGAAGTCAGTGTTTGATTCTCAAAGTTCTCAATAGGTTGTGCGTGTTGTTGTGTAGCATCCTCTTTGATGTTAATTTGTTCCTCTTCTGTTGTTTTTTGGCTTGTAAGTTGATCAGTTGGAGTCTGGAGATCAATTTGTAGTTTTGGGGTAACATCTTTGGCTTTCACTCTGGAGTTCATTAGCTCAGTGGCTGCAAGGATTTTTTCAAGTATGAGTTTATAGTTAAGTTGTGGGTAAAGATCCTCCATTTCTATGGTGATTAGAGATAGTCTTTTAGTGGAGGCTATGCTTAGTAAGAGTCAGCCAATGTCCACCTCCACAATTTCTAGAAATTGTTTTCACCACCCAGCTGTTTCCAATTCTTATCTTTTTCTTAGATAATGTGAAGGGCAAATCAAGGGAGTCAACAGGCCTCACAGTCAGAGACATTCAGTTCTGTACCAGGCTTAGCCACAAGATGTCCCCAGTAGGCTAATCTTTTTCCAGACGCCAATTAGGCTTTTATTCAATTAAAAAAAAGAAAAAAAAGATATTTTTCAAACTTAATAGATAGATAAAAGAATAGGTCTCTATAATAGGAACTTTTTGGGACCCCAAAGTATCCCAAAAAATAAAAATCCAGTTATTTAGTTGTTGAGATTAATTATTCTTTTCTTTTCATTCCAAAGCTTAAGTCCCCAAAGTATGCAAATGCCGCTGTATTAAGAGCGGGGAAGAAGTTTCAGGAAGCTTTCACAGGAAGGTAGTTAGGGTAAAAGAAAGGTAAGGAAGGGTCTCACCCAGATCTTCCACGGTGCTTCATTGTGCTTAGTAGTGCTTTTGGCTGGTATGGCTAAGTGATCGGCCATGTTAATGGCCGATCTTTTCTTCATCGATCCAAAGGAGCTGCCTCAGATCAAACGGAAGGGCTGCCACCCTTCTGCGATCTAGCGAGTGTCCTCCTCGCGGTGCTCACCCCTCCAGGGTGACTTTCGACCCTTTCCAGGGTCTTCCAACAAAGGGAAACCGGACGGCGGAGAGAGAGCTCTCCCTATACGTCCGCTGGCGCCATGACCTGGAACCGGAAGCCGGGAAAGTTCTTATAGTCTGTCCTTTATTAATAAATGTTCCTTATAAGTTCATAACTTGCTACTTGAACTACAGGATATACTTGCTTAATCAACTAGAAAAACTGAAGTATACTCAACCTTGTCTCCAGGTTTACTCTGGCAACATCATTACAAGATTTGAATTTGTTTATTTCATTTTTTTAATGGCTGCCTACTCAGTAGACTCTGGGCATCTTACAAAACAGTTAAAATATAAACACAAGGCCTCCCAGACTAAAAATAACCACAATTCCAGAAACACACCAGCCCCACCCCACCCACAATGCCTGGGATTTGACTGCATCACTAACCAAGGAAACTTTCACTTGCTCATTCTCTAAGGTACTCTAGTACTGTATATGCTACAGTCTCTCAGCAATGATCCACTACAGCTGAACTAAAATTCACAAGATTTCACACCATTTCTTATTGATTAAACAGTGATGAAATTTTATTATCACAGCATGTAATCTTATACATCTCTAAGAACATATCTATCAATCCTTAACTACTTCACAGTTAATGATAAAAATCACCATTTGTTATCTTTCCTTTTCTCATTCAGCTCCCTTTCTATTCCCTCCCTCAGCAGTTGTATGCATATATAATATTCCTATTTTGGGATTATATTCAAACATCTGATGAGCTGAATTCATGAAAGCTTATGCAATAATAGCAGAACTTTAAATACCATGTCACTTTATTTTTACTCACATGAAGTACTGTCCATCACTATCAAATAGTGAAAGCTTGAATCTCTAAATCAGTCTCTCCCTCACTAAAAACACCAGCTTCTTTTTCCTGGAATATGGGGTATCCTGCTTACAAGTAAATCCCTGAACAATATAACAATGCTGATTAAGTCCTGCTATTGCAACTACTTTATTAAAAAAAATAGTGGCAAGACTTTCGCTTTGCTATCAATGGAATAGCTTTAAGCTTTATATACTGTAGATGTTGAAAAGTGGGATAAGAAAAATTTACAGGGGTTCAAAGTTTTCTCTTATGCCTTTTTTTTCAACATCTATATAAAGCTAAAGGTGGTATCATTCAAAGATTTGCAATGAACTGTCACTAGTGTCTCCAGCTCTATTTGTCTTTATTATTGGGTATAAAAATGCTGAATGTCTGGATGTGGAAATGAGTTGGAAGAAGGCCAATACATAGAACCTGAATTTTGACAAGACAGAAATACTGTGGGCAGGTGGTTCTTAGTTCTTGGAAACTACTGTTCAAACTATTTTGGAGCTGCACATCCCTGATCTGGAACTATAGTATAGGTGCTATTATATATTGCTATTATCTCTTATCAGTTTTGACTACTTTGCTGCTTGCCACCATACCTAGTGGCAGCTTAGTTTATAGTACACCATCCTCTGATATTTGCCTGCTTAGGTTGCTGTGAGGGCCACCTAGGAAGACAATGCATGTAGAAAAATGCAAAACTCGAATTCTCAACAGGGTTAGCTAAGTGGAACTTAATAGGCAGCAGTGGGCAACTACTGACTGTCCAGGAACTATACAGTTACTAAACTACAACTCTCAACATCCCTCACCATTAGCCATACTACAAGTTGCAATTAGCAACATCTGAGCTACATGTAGGGTACTTATTCTACATTCTCCAGGTCCCGTCAGCCAGACAGTGTCGCCTGGCGGGGCCTAGGGGAAGAGCTTTCTCTGTTGCGGCCCCGGCCCTCTGGAATCAACTCCCCCCCCCGGAGATCCGTATCGCCCCCACCCTCTCCGCCTTTCGTAAACTGCTCAAAACACATCTTTGCCGACAGGCCTGGGGCAGTTAACATCTTGCCCCTAGCCAGTGTATGTTTGTGTGCATGTTTGTTGGATGATTGTTTTTTAACTCGGGTTCTTTTTATATATGTATTTTATGTTAGATTTCTATTTATGCTGTGAGTCGCCCTGAGTTCCAGGAATAGGGCGGCATAGAAATAAAATTAATAATAATAATAACAACAACAACAACAATAATAATAATAATAATAATTATTATTATTAATGCTTAAAATCCTGGGAAAGTCCTGGGATAGCAGTAACCTCTTTTGATGCCAATTAACCTGTGGATTAAGATGTTGTAACAATGTTTTGAGTTCAGCCAGCAATAGAAGTGCATAATGTAAGCATAAAGCAAAAGGCCTTTTTTTATGATAGATGTCAACTGGAGTATACTGTATTCCTTAAGAAATTTTGACGGGCAACATAATAATAATGATGATGATGATGATGATGATGATAATAAAGTTGGAAGGGACCTTGGAGGTCATCTAGTCCAACCCCCTGCTCAGGCAGCAAACCCTACACCATTTCAGACAAATGGCTGTCCAGTCTCTTCTTAAAAACTTCCAGTGTTGGAATATTCACAGCTTCTGGAGGCAGGTTGTTCCACTGATTAATTGTTCTGTCAGGGAATTTCTCCTTAGTTCTAGGTTGCTTCTCTCTTTGGTTAGTTTTCATCCATTGCTTCTTGTTCTGCCTTCAGGTGCTTTGGAAAATAGCTTGACTCCCTCTTCTTTGTGGCAGCCCCTGAGATATTGGAACACTGCTATCATGTCACTCCTCATCCTTCTCTTCATTAGACTAGACATTCCCAATTCCAGCAACCGTTCCTCATATGTTTTAATCTCCAGTCCCCTGATCATCTTTGTTGCTCTTCTCTGTACTCTTTCTAGAGTCTCAACATCTTTTTTACATCATGATGACCAAAACTGATGCAGTATTCCAGGTGTGGCCTTACCAAGGCATTGTAAAGTGGTATTAACACTTCATGTGATCTTGATTCTATCCTTCTATTAATGCAGCCTAGCACTGTGTTGGCTTTTTTGGCAGCTGCAGCACACTGCTGCCTCATATTTAAGTGATTGTCGACTAGAACTCCAAGATCCCTCTCACAGTTGCTACTATTGAGCACGGTACCACCTATACTATACCTGTGTATTTGGTTTTTCTTGCCTAAATGTAGAACCTTACTTTTTTCACCACTGAATTTCATTTTATTAGATAGCGCCCAGTGTTCAAGTCTGTCAAGATCCTTCTGTATCTTAAGCATGTCTTCTGGAGTGTTGGCTATTCCTGCCAGCTTAGTGTCGTCTGCAAATTTAATGAGTTCCCCATCTATCCCCTCATCCAAATCACTGATGAAAATGTTGAAGAGCACTGGGCCCAGAACAGAGTCCTGGGGCACCCCACTACACACTTCTCTCCATGTAGATGCAGTTCCATTGAGGACCACACACTGAGTACGGCAGGTCAGCCAGCTACAAATCCATCTGGTGGTGATGCTCTCTAATCCACATTTTTCTATCTTATCAAGTAGTAGGATGTGGTCTACTTTATCAAATGCCTTACTGAAGTCCAAGTAAATTATATCCACAACACTCCTCTGGTCCATTAATTTTGTCACCTGGTCAAAGAATGCAATAAGATTTGTCTGGCATGATCTGTTTTTGACAAACCCATGTTGGCTTTTGGTAATGCCTTTGTTTGCCTCTAGGTGTTCGCTGATTCGTTGCTTGATTATCTTTTCCAAGATCTTCCCAGGTATTGAGGTCAGGCTGATAGGTCTGTAATTTCCTGGATCCATTTTTTCCCCTTTTTTGAAGATGGGAACTACATCAGCTCTTTTCCAGTTCTCTGGTAGTTCCCCAGTGCTCCAGAATCTTTGAAAGATATAGTTTAGTGGTTCTGAGATCACATCTGCCAGTTTCTTCAGAACCTTGGGGTGTAATCCATCTGGTCCTGGTGATTTGAACACATCTAGGGTGGACAGGTGCTCACTTACCATTTTCTTGCCTATCTTAACTTGTGTTTCTAATCTGTTTTTTACGGTACTGTTTTTGATAGGTTGGACTGTTTTTTCCCTTTGTGTAAAGACAGATGCAAAAAACGAGTTGAGTAGTTCTGCTTTCTCCCTGTTGCTTGTCACCTTCTTGCCACTTTCCCCCACTAGTGGACCAATCATTTCCTTAACCTTTTTCTTGTTTTTTACATGTTGAAAGAAGCTTTTTTGTTATTTTTGACTTTTTTTGCAAGCCTTAGTTCATTTTGAGCCTTAGCTTTCCTCACTCCATCTTTGCAGGCTCGGGCTATTTGCTGATATTCTGTCTTAGTTATGTGCCCCTCTTTCCACTTTTTATACTTGTCCTTTTTGTCTTTCAATTTATCAGAGAGTTCTTGATGCAGCCATGCTGGTTTCTTTTGAGAGCTGTTATTTTTCTTCTTTGTTGGTATTGTGCTAGACTGGGCTTTTATAATCTCACTTTTCAAAATTTCCCAAGCTTCTTGAGTTGTTTTCCCCTTGAGGATTCTCATCCATTGAATCCTTCCCAAGCTCTCTCTAAGTTTGTTGAAATTAGCTCTCTTAAATTTCAAGACTCTAGTTTGACTATGTTCTATTGCTTGTACTTGTATAAAGTTGAATTCCAATATTGCATGGTCACTCCCCCCCAAGGTTCCTGTGATTTCAACATCTTCTTTCATTTCATCTCTGTTAGTGAGAATTAAGTCCAATATGGCTGATCCCCTAGTTCCCTTCTCTACTTTTTGGGAGACAAAGTTGTCTGCTAGGTTTGTCAGGAATTTGTTTCACCTTCCACTTGGTGCAGATTTTGTCTCCCAGTTGATGTCAGGGTAATTAAAGTTCCCCATTACTATTGTGATGTGCTTCCTACATACCTTAGTTAACTGACTAGCAAAAAGTTCATCTATTTCTTCTGTTTGATTGGGCGGCCTATAGTATACACCTATGGCAATGTTGTTTCCCCCCCCTTTTATATTGACCCAAATGCATTCAAGACAGTTTTCATCATTGTTGTGCTCTGTTTCTGTAGAGATGTAGTTATTTCTTATATAGAGAGCAACTCCACCTCCTCTTTTATTTGGTCTGTTTCTTTTAAATAATTTGAATCCCTCTAGCTGTGTGTTCCATTTGTGGGTTTCATCCCACCAAGTTTCTGTAATGGCGACAATATCATATCTGCCCTCATTTACCTGAATTTCTAATTCACCCTGTTTGTTGCTCATGCTCTGTGCGTTGGTGTATAGACATTTGAGTCCTTTATGACTAACCTTGTGGTTACTTTCTACATAACCTGTGTGGTGCCTGAGTTCCCCTATTTTCTGACCACCTGTTTGATTAGTGCACTTTGTGTGGCACTCGTTATTAAAAGCTTGATTTTGCTTGAGAGCAAGGTTGATATTCTTGTCCACACACACTTCTATTTTACATGCACTGATAACTATATATTTTTAGATTGCCGGGGACAGGGATGTTCTGTATCAATTAACTCACTGTCCCCATTGTTTAGTTTAAATATTCCTCCAGAAAATCTGTGAATTTATTGCCAAGTAACTCAATCCCTTTCTTTGATGGATGCAAGCCATCTCTTTTGTACACTTTTTCATTGGACCAACTGGAGACATCGTGACTAATATAACCAAAGCCTTCCCCTTTACACCACTGCTTTAGCCACATATTGAATTCTGCTATACGCTGGCCTTTTCCATTTTGCTGCTTATACACTGGTAAAATCTCTGAAAAAGTAAGCCTATAGCCTATCCTGCTAAGTTCCTGCCCCAAGCTCTGGAAATCATTCTGCACAGAGAGTACATCTTTTTGGGACAGATCGTTAGTGCCAAGATGTACAATAGCATCCACATCACACTCCTTGCTGGCATTCTTGACTATCTTAAAAATACACTTCTTGTCCCTGCTGGCAGTAGCACCTGGAAGACACCTGACATCTTTCAAAAGCTCTGTATCCTTTCCTAAATTTATATTCCTTATAATTGAATCACCAACCAGAAGGTGTCTTCTCTTTTTGGATGCCTTGCTCTTCTTGCATGACTGATGTGTAATACCTGATTCACACTTTCACCTGTCCAAAACAAGTTCTTCATCTCGGACCACAATCCCCTGCTTATTTAAGTTATCATCATCAAATCAAATCAAATTAAATCAACCTTTATTGTCAAAGTACAACATGTCTATAATGAGATTGGCCAAGCCTCCCTTCGTGCACCCCCCTGACACAATTCACAGTGACAATAACACACAATCTTATTACACCACGTGAACTTATTGCACAATGCGCCGGCCCCACAAGTCTATCATACATGGAGTTATTTCCCATTCAGGAGACTGACAGCCCAACTACCTTGACCTGTCTCCTTAGTGTCTGTAATAAAGTCAGCAAGGGCACTGTATCTGTTATGCAGGGACACAGTGAAAGCTTTGTGTTTATGGTTCACAAGTCTCACCCTGCCACATCCCACAGTTGTCCATACTGCCCTTCTCCTGCAGGATCTTTGTGGTAGAGGGGGCTGATAGCGCGGAGGCTCAATAGAGTAGAAGGGCTGAACTGGACACCTAATTTCTGCCTGAAGAGCACAGATTACAGACCCTAGATAAATAATCTGTCCTTGTAGACTAGTGATTTGTTTACAGATAGGACAGTATCCAAGTTTGAAAACAGTTCTGCGAAAGACAGCTGCAAAACAAGTGTTGCACTGAACTAAGCCAGACATTCTGAATTAAAATGAAATCACAATCACAACTTCATAGCTATCTTTTCAATACTGGGTCAAGGCATTTTTTTTTGGGAAGAAATTTTTATTGGTTTTTTAGTTTTTAAAACAAAATGCTCAAGACACACTGTGGTGTTAGGGTAGTCAAACATCCAAAGACAAAACATATATACATAATTCAGTCAATACATCTAGTATTCCCTCTCTTTTTCCCTTAGGTAACATAATTTATTTAAAATAGTCCAATTCTAGCTTAAATTTATTCAACCTATACCTGATTTTAAAGCTTTAGAAATTTACACTACCATAATCAAATTAGCTTTAGGTACAAACATTATCAATTCGGGTATCCCTTCCAAATATATTCTAGTTCCTTGATTTTATCATAAATCTTATTTAATTCTTCTTCCACTAATATCCCTTAATTAAAATAAAATATTAATCTATCCTATACGTATCTAGTCCATCAATTAATCAATCTCTCTAAGCTGACAGAAAAAAAATCAAACCTTAAGTCATTTCAATCCATTAAACAGAATTCAAATTACATCCAGTTAATTGTCATAACTAATAACATCTGTGTTATCAAACAATCAAATCATCTTATTAGATTAACTCAACATTACATAATAGTTTTCTTACAAGTAACCCTATCATCCTAAAAAAAGAACACACTCTTAATCAATTTAATATATATTTCCATTAATCACCCCTTTTTTCTTACTTCTAACTCACAATCTTAATCCTAAAATCAACCCATAATTCTAGATTACCTTTAATCCATTACCTAAAAATATCTCCTTTTTAAGCTAAAATATTGATCTATCCTAGACCTATCTAATCCATCAATCAATCTCTTTAAGCTGACAGCTTAAACCTTAAATTATTTCAATTCATTGAGCATCAAACAAATAAATCATTTTGTTAGCGATAGTAATTTTTATATAGATAAACTTTATATATCTTCCATTAGTCGCCCGTTACTCTTACATCTAAGTCATAATCTTAGTCCTTAAATCAATCCATAATTCTAAGTTGCCTTTAGTCCATTACATAAAACTTTAACTTTCACTTTTTTCAGTCTTATTCTGGGTTTCTTCTTATGTCAAGTAGGTTTCCATAGCAGAGCTTCCCTTCCTGCTGATAAGTCTCTCTTTATTGCTTGTAGTATCATTTGAATCAGTGACAACCATCTTAGCCTCTGCATTGGCCCTCTGACTCTCTTAACCATAAAGTCTCATTGCTTTAACATTTTAAGTCTCAGTCTTTGCTTTTTCTGGTCCTCAGTACCATACGTGAATTGCTTATAAGGCAAAATCAATTTCTCTTTATTCTCAGTTAAGTCCTCTTCTTGTTTAATCTGTTTTATAGAAGAATCAGGTGTAGTCTGAAAGTCAGTTTTGAAGTTTGAAGGAGAGATTCTGTTTCTTAATTCTGTAGTAAGCTCTTGCATTGTAGCACATATTTATTCTTTAGCCTCATAGATCTTTTCCAGAATAAGTTTACAATTTAAATGTGAGTGCAACTCCATTTTAAAAATTGTTCAGCTGCTTCAAATTATCTTTCTCTTGAAAAACAGTTTGAAGGCCAAAACCATCTCCTCTCCAGATAGACAATAATTACAATATTAGCTTTTAACCAGTAGATGTCCTCAGTGAGCTAAGAAATCTTTTTCAAAAGTCATTTTTTTCTTTTCCCTTTTTTCTATTTTTACAGGGAAAGGTGGAGGAAGAAATACTCAAAAAAAGGCAGAGCAGCATAGACTGATAGCAGAATTCTTAGGGAATTTCTTTTTACCATACCCCAAAACATATATATGTAAAAAAAAAGTAGTCTTTAAAGTTTGCTATTCTTTTGTTCGCCTTTCTTCCCAAACATATAAAAGCTGCCTTTCCAAGCCAGGGAAATAATTCCAACAGGGCTCTTACAGGAAAAAAAAAGGCATAAAGGGGGGGGAGAAAGATCTCACCTGGATTCACCACGGTGGGTTTTCAAGCTTAGCTGTTCTTTGACTTGCGGTTTCTAGCGGCTGAGTGATCGGCCATTTTACTGGCTGATCTTCTTCTCCGTCGGCCCTCAGGGTTGGCCCGGAAAGCTGGAGGAGCCACTGCTCCTCCACAGCCGAGCAAAGCCTCTTCAACAGAAGTTGCACCCTCCAGGGCGACTTTAGACCTGCATAAGGGTCTACTGGCAGAGGGAGGCTAGCTGACGAGGAGACGAGTCTCTTCGTGCGACTAGGAGCACTCCAACCCGGAACCGGAAGTCCGGGTCATGGCATTTTTAATTGCCTAGGTGTGAGGGAGTAAAGTTAGGGTTGCTGTCTGCTCTTTCCAAAGGTAGTTGTACCTCAAGCTTTCATTCATTCCATCCATCAATTGCACTCACAGGCATTGTTCCAGCTGCCTGGCTAATTGAGCCACACCCTGATGTTTTCAAGGGCATGCTGATGTTCAGAGGAAGCCTCACTCACCCAGTCCTTTGATCTTGCAAAAGCAAATGTTAAAGCTTGATTTAGACTTGTCAACAACTGTGTGTAGGTGTTAATGTATACCTACACTGCAAAGGGGTTGATGGGTAAGCATAGGTTGGAGATGGTTGCTGACACACACACCAATCTCAACTATGCGTTGTGTGGAGATGCGCATCCTGCATGCTGATTGGTTGATCTGACTTCCTGTTGGGAGGCAGGCAGAAGGCAAGGCACATTCAAATGACAAAATGGAGCAGCTAGAGATTTGCCGACAAAGTATAAATGCAACAACTATGCAACTGTCTCTGAATGACGATGTCAATGCTGTTAATATAGGATATTATTGCTTTGACAAAATACTGTATACAGAACTGTCTGGTATTTTTAGAGTTAATTCAGATGACAGAGAAAGGGAGGAGATTTATAAGGAAAGCCCGGGAAAAGGAACGGAAGTGAATCTTTGCCCTCCGGGCTAATTGGAAGATGTGAAGGAGGGGTTTAGCAAGAAAAGCTAGAGGCAAGCAAGAGAAATTCAGATTCTGGCATCCATCCATCTGAAGTGCCACCAATCTGTTACACTGTTAATAAAGGCTTTTAAGGTAAACATTGCCTGGAAGTTCTTTGAAGTGTTTCATTAGTCGGAACCATGACATCTTGCCAGAATCTAAAACCTTTTCAAACAACTGGGGATGCATTGCCCCCACCTCTTTCTCCTAGGCTGGAGTGAGAGTAACAGAGTTCGGGAGGAGGATAATCTATCATGATAAACGGGAGTTTGTTGAATACAGCCCGGCAGCTGCTGATATCCCACAAGGGGAAGTAACAGACAGCATGCTGTGGGAAGATGAATTTTGGCAGACAAATGCAGGTTGGTGGACGGAGAATGGACAAACTGCCACTCAAAGCCTGGGTGAGTTACTGGAAATATTTCAAACCCCAGGGGAGAGAGACAGAAATCCACTGCTGCAGAGGGAAGCTTGCAGCCCCTCTATTGTAAATCAGAAAGCCTTTCAGACCCTGTCTTCCCCTGCCAGGGACTCCAGCCCTGAAGAGAGAGGGAATCCCAGTCTGAGGCCTCTGCAGCAATGGGGAGACTGGCAAACCCAGCAGGCAGATGTTCCACTACCTCTGAAATTGCCACAGCTAATAGAGGCCTTGCAACAGCTTGGAGTGGTACAGAAGCCAGGAGATCAGCAGCTGGTGGGAGAACGGCCACAGCAAGGAGATTGGCCACAGCCCCCAAACGTGCAACCCCTGGGATTAAATCTGCAGCCAGGATGGGGCCAGCAGCAAGGAGAGCAAGGCCACAGCACCCAAACGTGCAACCCCTGGGCATAAATCCACAACCACGATGGGGCCAGCAGCAACAGCCACAGTTAGGGCCCCAACAGCCTATAATTGCACCACTTTTCAGAGCAACCTTCGATGGGGACCCAGAGAAGCTATTTTTTTCCTCAACCAAGTGCGTTCTCATTTGAATTGCTGGGCCTATCTCTCCCCAGACCCGGGGGCCATGGTGGATGTGATTGCGTCCAGTCTAGAGGGAGAAGCATCCGCATGGCTGAACAATTTATACAATGAGCAAGCCCCCAAATTGGAGGACCCCCACCTTTTCCTCCTAGAGCTTAGGGAAAGAATTGAGGACCCATCTATTGCTCTTAAAGCAGGAGAACAAATCCACAAAATAAAACAAGCCGGCAGGCTTGCCCTGGAGTACGTGTGAGAGTTTCGCAAGATAGCAGGTTGAATAGAGGGGTGGTCAGAGCAGTCCCTAATCCATCACTTCATTGAGGGATTAGAGGATCACCTCTCTCAGGACTGCATCTATCGAGCAGTACCTGATCAGCTGCAAGAATGGTACCAGGCAGTGGTGAAGTTAGACTTTCAGCTCATCCGCTATAAGAAGCCTCCCCCACCTGAATCTGAGCAGCAGCCAGAGCAACCCGAAAAACAATCACCCCCACGAAACCCTCCGACTACTGCAATAGCTGAAAGACCCAGGCCACCTGCAGGCCTGTCAATTAAGTGTTTCCGGTATGGACAGAAGGGACATCGAGCAGCAAACTGTCCGGTCCCCTACCCCCAACTGCAGAGCAGACAGGAACCAGCGGCGAGCAGGAAACCTGCCCAAGGGCTAACAAGAGAAAAATCAAACCGGGTCACGCAAGAACCTGTTGCCCAGATTACACCCCCACACAAGAGGATGCCGGGACTCTGGATGGACCCGCCCCTGCTCTACCCTCCTTTGACAGTGATGATGAAGGAGAGAACAACCCTATGGTGAGTCAACGAATCCCGCCTTTTTCACTGGCCGCCAAACTTATAATCCCTAAGTCTGGGGCACAAATGGACTTAAACGTGCTAATTGATTCTGGATGCATCCGCTGCATTATTAGTCTGCCGTTTGCCATGAAAATGGGCATACAGGCAAAACAGCTTTCTAAACCTGTGAGGTTTGAGCAAGCCGATGGCTCCCTGATGGGAGGGACTCTTGTCACACAAGTAACTGAGCCCTTACGCCTAGAAATAGGTGCGCACTGGGAGTTTATTCACTTCCTAGTGGCTGCAAAAATGACTGAGACTGTGATCCTAGGGCTAGCCTGGTTGGACAAATGGAAGCCGTTTATCTGGTGGGAGAAAGGAATGAGAACTGTGAGACTACCTATAGGACCTAAACCTCCCGCTGATTCAACAAATGTTGCGGGACACATTAGGCCACCCAATGAGTGAGCGCACATGGCTGCCTCACCGTCGCCAGGCGAACCACTCATCCCCAATGAATACCGGGACCTGGCAGAGGCATTTAGTAAAAAAGAATGTGATGTCCTGCCCCCTCATAGACCCAATGACTGCTCCATCGAACTTGTGCCAGGAGCCAAACTCCCACGCCCGAGAATGTATGCTATGTCCCCCCTCGAAATGGAGGAGATGCAGCGATACATGAACAAAAACCTAGCGAGGGGGTTCATCGAATGGGCCAAATCTACTGTGGGAGCCCCTGTGTTGTTCAAAGAGAAAAAAGATGGGTCTCTTCATCTCTGCGTAGACTATAATGGTCTCAATGCTGTGAGTGTGGAAAATAAATACCCCCTCCCCCTCCTAAAGGACTTATTAACCCATCTGGCTAAGGGGAGTGTCTTCACTAAATTGGACCTGAGAGAGGCATATTACCAGGTGAGAATAAAAGAGGGAGACGAGTGGAAAACTGCCTTCATCTGTCCTATGGGGAGCTATCAGTTCAAAGTCATGCCATTTGGACTACAGGGGGCCCCAGCCATATTTATGCAGTTGATTAATGAGGTCCTACATGATCACTTGTACAAAGGGGTTTTGGTGTATCTTGGTGATATCCTGATATACATCACGAATATGACTGATCACATAAAGCTGGTGAGAGAAGTGTTAAAGAAACTATTGAATGCCAAGCTTTATGCCAAAATGTCGAAATGTGAATTTCACCAGACCCGATTATCTTGGCTACAGAATTTTCAACGAGGGTATTGAAATGGATCCAACCAAGGTGAAAGCTATAATCGAATGGCAGCCCCCAAAGACTCGCAAACAGCTCCAGAGTTTTCTGGGTTTTGCCAACTTTTATTGTCAATTCATCCCCTCTTTTGCCGAGATTGCCCTACCCCTTACAGAACTACTCAAAACAGGCAAAGGAGGAGGGAAGCCATGGTCAGGCTAACCACTAGCATGGACGATGGGCTGTCAAACAGCTTTTGAGAAGTTAAAGAGACTATTTGCTGCTGAACCGGTCCTAAAGCACCCCTGCTTAGGGGAACCTTTTGTAATTCAAGCCGATGCCAGCGATGTGGCAGTTGGAGCTGTGTTACTGCAAAAGAACAAAAGTGTGATCCTGCAACCCTGCGCCTACACCTCTAAGAAATTTACTGAAAGCGAGCAGAGATGGGCAATCTGGGAGAAAGAGGCCTTCGCGATTAGATGGATGCTGTTAAACTGGCGACACTATCTAGAAGGGAGCAAGGTGCCATTTGAAGTATGGACAGATCACAAAAATCTAGAAGCACTGAAAACTCCCCACAAATTGTCCCCAAACCAAGTGCAGTGGGTACAGTACTTTAACCGCTTCAACCTCACTCTAAAGTACATACCAGGTGGAAAGAACTTCCTAGCTGATGCGCTATCCCGGTTACCCCAATACAAAAGCAAACGAGAGGAGGTTAATGAGGCAATTATTCCCAATCCACAAACTGCTGCTCAACCTACACCTCACAGGGTCCCCAATCCTGATGACCCTGGAGTAAAGAAAATAAAATGAGAGCTCCTCACCCACCAATGGTTCAAAGATAATCAAACCTCCCTAACGTGCAGGGATGGCTTGGCTTACAAAGGGGGGAAACTATATTTGCCAGAAGCCCTCCGTCTTAATGCCCTCAAACACAGCCATGATGTAAAACAGGCTGGACACTTTGGATATTTGAAAACTCTACACCTCACCTGCCGGCAATTTTGGTGGCCGGGGCTGAAAAAGGATGTGGAAAACTATGTAAAAAGTTGTACTGTATGTGCCACAATGAAAAGAATCCCAGGGAAAATCCCTGGGTTACTGCAACCCGTGGCAGACCCTTCCCAACCATGGGAAGAAATAGCTATGGACTTTATAGTAGACCTACCTGAAAGTAGTGGAAATACTGTCATCTGGACTGTAATAGACCTGTTATCAAAGCAGGCTCATTTCATCGCCTGCAAAGGACTCCCATCCGCCCAATGACTGACAAAATTGTTCCTGAAACATATCTACCGGCTGCATGGCGCCCCTAAGCGAATAATTTCATTCAGGGGGGGTGCAGTTCACAGCGAAATTTTGGAGAAGTTTTCTTAAATTAATTGGATCGTCTCAGGGGTTATCCTCTGCTTTTCATCCAGCCACCAATGGGGCTGCAGAAGCCGCTAACAAGATGGTGGAGCAATATCTTAGATGCTACGTTTCTTACCAACAGACAAACTGGACTGATCTCCTCCCTTTTGCGGAGGTGGCGTACAATAATTCTGCGCACAGCAGCACTGGCTACACACCTTTCAGAGTGGCCACAGAAAAAGAGTTCAGCCCAATGCCTGAATATCCTCAGGTGCCCTCCGCTTCCCAGATGCTTAACCAGTGGGTGAGGGGGTGGGAAGAAGTTTGGAAAAATACAAAAACTGCTTTAAAAAAGACTTTTGAAACTTATAAAAAACAGGCTGATAAAAAGAGGGCTCCCCAAAAAACATTCCAAGTAAGGGAAACGGTTTACTTGTCAACTAAATATCTACGCCTCAAATTGCCCAGCAAGAAATTAGGATCTAAATTCTTGGGGCCTTTCCCCATAGTAAGGATCATTAACCCGGTCACAGTACAAGTAAAACTCCCTAGACTTTTAGGGAGAATTCACCCAGTCTTCCATTGCAGCTTGTTGAAACCTTATCGGGGCTCCACTTTAAGACCTCCCCTGAAGAAGGCACCTGGGCCCCTAGTTGTTGCGGGACAGACCCACTATGAAGTGAAACGTATTCTTGACTCTAGAATCTTTAGAGGGAAGTTGCAGTACCTAGTACAATGGAAGGGATACCCTTTGTCTGAAGCCTCCTGGGTGAAATCTAGTGAAGTGAAAGCTGACAGATTGGTCAAAAGGTTTCATGTGAAACACCCCAACAAACCAAAAGATTACTTTACAGGATCTGTCCTTCTTGTAGGGGGGGGGCGGATGTCAACGCTGTAAATACTGTATATTCTTGCTTTGACAATATGCAGAACTGTCTGGTAGTTTTAGAGTTAATTTAGATGACAGAGAAAAGGGAGTGGAAATAACAAAAGCCCGGGAAAGAAAGAGGAAGAAATCCTTTGACCTTCACACTGATTGGAAGATGTGACTTGTAACCGCAAGATAAGGGAGGGGTTTAGCAAGAAACGTTAGATGCCAGCAAGAGGAATTCAGATTCTGGCACAAACTTCCATGATGTGCCGTCAATTTGTAACACTGATAATAAAGGCTTTAGGATAAACATGCCTGGAAGTTCTTTGAAGTGTTTCATTAGTCGGAACCTTGACACAAATCTTATATAGTTCTTATCTTTATATATGGTTTTTATAAACCAATGCATTGCCAATTGTCAAAGCACCACTGAAAGCAGTATTTTATAACAGTTCTTCTGTTCAGGGATCTTACAATTATCAGCCAGCCAAAATAGCAGTCCAGAATGTTTAACCATCCAGTAACTTCCCCCCTAGAAGATTAGCCAAAAGTCAAGGTTTTTCTTTCTCTGTAAACAATTATTAAGCTTAGAGATCACAGCTCAGTAAGTGTTTATAATCCCAGAAGGTCAGCAGGTTTTAAAACAAATATAGTTCTCAATCTGTAATAGGTGGCCCAGTGTATTTTATTTCCTCTGTTCCCAGCTGTTCCCTATTTGGCTAGAAGTCACTGAGGTTCAAAGGAACAAACTGTTCTTTATTTCTGGGTGTCTTGCCAATTTCTGAGTCAATGCAGCTGTTGTTCTATGCTCTAATCCTCCACTAGATGTCAGTAGCTATTCATGTTCCAACTTTTAAAATGAAGAATTATTTTTTTGTAATTTCATCAATACTCTTTCAGATGTGAAATCTGAACGGTTTTCATAATTTTCAGATTTATCCAGACTATAGTATTATTAACTTCATTTCAATATATTTCTGTCCCCCATAAATGCCTTGGTAAGGCCATACTTGGAATACTGCATCCAGTTTTGGTCACCGTGATGTAAAAAAGATGTTGAGACTCTAGAAAGAGTACAGAGAAGAGCAACAAAGATGATTAGGGGACTGGAGGCTAAAGCATATAAGGAAAGGCTGCTGGAATTGGGTATGTCTAGTTTAATGAAGAGAAGGACAAGGGGGGACATGACAGCAGTCTTCCAATATCTCAGGGGCTGCCACAAAGAAGAGGGTGTCAACCTATTTTCCAAGGCACCTGAAGGCAGGACAAGAAGCAACAGGTGGAAACTAATCAAGGAGAGAAGCAACCTAGAACTAAGAAGAAACTGCCTGACAGAACAATTAACCAGTGGAACAACCTGCCTCCAGAAGCAGTGAATGCTCCCACACTGGAAGTTTTTAAGAAGAGACTGGACAGCCATTTGTCCGAAATGGTATAGGGTTTCCTGCCTGAGCAGGGGGTTGAACTAGATGACCTCCAAGGTCCCTTCCAACTTTACTATTATATTATATTATACTTCTGTCTATGGAAGGGTGGGGGTGCAATCCCCTCCCTTCTCATTTTCGGAGGATTTTTTGCTTCTTGGGGATCTTTTCCAGAAAATCAGTTAGAAGATAGAAGAGAGAAGATCAATATTCTCACCCAGTTCCATGCACGCTGTTCACAGTTGTTCTAGTTAATGCTTTTGGACTTCGGCTACTGGTAGCTTGGGCTAGTCACTGATGTGCAGCTAGCCTTTCTCCTGATGGGTTGGAGGACTTCCACCAGATCAAATGGATCGACCACCATCTTTCCATGATCCATGGGGGGCCCTCCTTCTTCATTGCCTCTCCGGGGCGATTTTAGACCCATTTAGGGTCCCCTGGCAGGGCGAAACCAGCTGTCGGGTGCGGAGCTCCGCAGTCTCTTGGCTGTGCACTATGGCACAAAACCAGAAGACTCTGAAGTTACAATTCTTGCAGTGCCTGCTTGGCCACATTATCAAAATTTGGGTGCTTGGCAACCTGCCTGCACTTAGGACCACAGGGGTGCTTCAACCTCCCCCCAACCCATCTATTCTCTTTTGGCCTGCTGCCTCCCTGCAGGGGCTACTTTTAGCATTATTTTTTTTTGCAGTGCAAAGCCCAGCCCCACCTAGGAGCTTTTGGAAAGGGGCTTTCTGGCATACTGTGGCTGAGTGGCTGCTTTTGGCTCTTTTTTCACATGCTCAGGCCATGCATGTCTCAGCAGCAGGAGCAAGAAGACAGTAAAGGTCAGCTGGGGTGGTGGAGGACAGGACGGCAGGGGTCTTGGAGTGCATGGTTGAGAGAGTGACTATGGCTGAGACTGGGCTGGGGCAGCTATGTCTTCCTGGGGCATAGCAAGCAGCCCCAGAGCCATGTGGATCTTGGGAGTTTGCTGCCTCACAAGGCAGGGTGCAGGGTTGCCAAAAGGGCAGAAATGGGGAGAGATAGGCAGGTAGGGGGAGTTGGAGGCAGTCCCTTACCTTACTGGGGCTTCAGGCTAGGAGAGACCAAGTCTGGAATGGCCTGGATTGGGGTGGGTACTCGCTTAACAACCTGTTATTCTCAGTTAATGACAGCAATGGGGAGTGCCAGGATTGTGGTTGCTGCGATGCAGTCATGTGATGTCTTGCTTTATGACCATATCACTTAGCAATGGAAATTCTAGTCCTAATTATTATGGTTGTAAGTTGAGAACTACCTGTATAGCTTCTGAACCTCTGCCAATAGGTATATATCATACTGTTTTACTGCATCATAAACCTCCACATCTGTAGGTGGAAAGGTATTGCACACTCTCAATGCTTTCCTTGTGAGCATAACAGCTAATCTTTCTACCCATGTCTTTTGGCCATCTACATGCTCAGGCACTTTTCTCAAATCTCATAATATTTTTCAATGTCATAGTACTACTACTACTACTACTACTACTACTACTACTACTACTACTACTACTAATAATAATAATAATAATAATAATAATAATAATAATAATAATAATAAAGTTGGAAGGGACCTTGGAGGTCATCTAGTTCAACCCCCTGCTCAGGCAGGAAAACCTATACCATTTCGGACAAATGGCTGTCCAGTCTCTTCTTAAAAACTTCCAGTGTGGGAGCATTTACCGCCTCTGGAGGCAGGTTGTTCCACTGGTTAATTGTTCTAACTGTCAGGAAGTTTCTCCTTAGTTCTAGGTTGCTTCTCTCCTTGATTAGTTTCCATCTGTTGCTTCTTGTCCTGCCTTCAGGCGCTTTGGAGAATAGCTTGACTCCCTCTTCTTTTCGGCAGCCCCTGAGATATTGGAAGACTGCTATCATGTCCCCCCTTGTCCTTCTCTTCATTAAACTAGACATACGCAATTCCAGCAACTGTTCCTTATATGTTTTAGCCTCCAGTCCCCTAAAACATAAAGGATGGTTTTTAATCTGACAAAGGGCATCATTTGCAACCCTACATTTTACGTACTTCAGCAAGCTCCTTTTATATTTCTCCAGGAGTTCTTTAATCAGCTCAGTTCAAACCTTCTCTTTGTTGGGCAAAATTGAATCTATCTTCCCCCCAGCCTTGATCAAGGCCCAAGTTCCCGATCTTTGGAATTGAAACCAAGAGAGATCTCTCTCCCTCCCCAAGACAAGCACTTACACTTTCCCAGCTCCAGTGCTGATCCTAGCACCTTCTCCAGAATCTTCATGGACATGAATATAAGATATGGACATGGATATAAGTGACCAGCCAGTGCAACAAACATACCTACTTCTGGTTTGTCACCACACCTTTCCACTGTGGTGAGCACTCCAAGGCAGCTAAGAAAACTTAAAAACAGAATGTGAAGATAAAAACAGACCAACACTATTAAAAAGTTCAAACAGTTAAATGTCCAGTGAAAAATATGCATCTAATTAGGTTTTCTAAATGTTGCCAAAGAGGGGACCACATGCAATTCCTGGAGAATTCAGGCCCATTGAGTGAGACAAAAAAGGTTCTATTATTTGAACCAGAACTATGGGACTGACAGTGGAGATGTTTTCCAAAGGCCTCTCCAATGTGTCTTAATGGGATAGATTTCTAACAGGAAAGACAGTTTTATAGATAGTCACATCCATACCAGCAATTTAAATTGTGCAACTAGTATAGATCCTTCAGTACAGGAATAGTTTCCCTGTAACTGTCAAGCCCGTGGGCTCAACATACTCGGGAGGGGGGAAGAGGCGTCTTACAGAGGAAGACGTGGAGGAGTGGAGCTACTCTATGGCACCCAGACGGCATACCATGGACATCCTGAGGGACCAGTTCGGGGAGGTCAGGTACCAGGACCCCCCCTCGTGGCCACAATGGGAGGCAGGCCGAAAGACAGTGTCATAGCCCCAGACAGAGACACAGCCAACCCAGTTGGATCCATCCCAGTTCCATCTGGCCAGCCCGAGATTCAGGGTGGATCCTGGGCCTGGTACCCCTCAGGTGGGAGGCCTGAGTGTACCAACAGCACAGTCACGGCCTGTGTGGGAGGGCAGACCGTCAGTGGACCCAGGCGGAGTACCCACCAGGCAGACAGCTAGGCCACCTGGGACCTTGGACCGGCAGGTGGTAGGGCCCGGCGACCAGTGCTTTCCCCCTGTGGCTGATGCCCTACGGGGAACAGGGCCACCTTTGGGGACATGGGGTGGTCTGGGGCCCGCCACCAATACCGGTGATGTTCGACGGGAACCCGAACCATTTAACGATGTTCCTTAGTCATGTCATCAGCCATTTAGACTGGTACGCCCGCTTCTATATGTCTCAATGGGCAATGGTAGTGGTGGTTATGGCGGGTCTACAGGATGAAGCAGCGGCATGGGTGGCGGACCTCTACAGCAACCATGCCAGGGAGCTGGCCGATGCCGGTCTGTTCCTGGAGGTCCTGCGGTCCCAGTTTGAGGATGCCTCCCAGGTCCAGAGGGCCGAGGCAGAGGTATTGGCGCTGAAGCAGCGAGGCCAGACTGCGATGGAGTACATCCTTGACTTCCGGTGGGTGGCTGGGAGACTGCGATCCTGGCCAGAACATCTCCTGGTTCATCAGTTCTGAGCAGACCTGGACCAGGATCTGCACCAGGTGTGTGTTTTCCGGGGTGTCCCTAGCCGGCTCCAGGATTGGTTCTGGGTAGTGGTGGACTTGGATACGGGACTGCAGGAGTTCCGGAAAAAGGGAGAGGACCCGTTCGCACCACGGAGGGCAGTAGAGAAGCCAAGGGATGAAGGACAGAGGGCCCCGACTTCAGGCCCGGGTTCCTCTGGCCCTACTCCCCGGGCGCCATTCAGATATTTCTGGTGCAACTAACCGGGGCATCAGGCAGTGGAGTGTCCAGTCCCTGTTCCATGGGGCCCCCCATTGACCCCTGGGAAAGCCGATTCCACCCCCAAGAGGTCCCAGAGAAGTTGCGAGCTGCGTAGCAATTGGAGGGGGTTGCTTTGCGACGGGTGCCTCTGGCGGAGGAGGCAACAGTGGCCACCAGATACCAGCTGGTGGAGCATGACAGTGTGGACGAATCAGCTGAAGACCCCATGGTGAGTGAGCCAATACACCCTTCTGCCATCCCTATCGTACTGACGAGCCCACAGACAGGTCACCAGGGGGAGTACAGGGCCCTGATCTATTCCAGCTGTACCTGCTGCCTGATTAGCAAGGTCGTACTGGCCAAGGCTGGGATTAGGGTGAGGCGGCTGGCCAACCCAATCTGGTTTGAGCAGGTGGATGGGTCTCTCCGGGGGGGCTCCGGCTACCCTCATAACAGAGCCCATGAGGCTGGAGATGGGGGCCCATTGGGAGGTCCTTCATTTCAGTGTGGTCCCTTCCTTGACCGAGGCTGTGATCCTGGGACTGGCATGGCTGGATAAGTGGGGTCCTACGATTTGGTGGGAGGGGGGTTACCGGAAGTTACACCTCGGGATTGGTCCCCGGCCACCAAATCAGAATCCCAAAGAACGGGGAGGAGAAAGTGGGGAGGCAAAGGCAAGTCAAGAGAGCACCAGGTGAGAGAACCCCTTCCTGGCTGTGTACGCTGACCTCGCCGAGGTGTTCGGCAAGCGGGAGTGTTACGTTTTGCCACCCCATCAGCCAACCGACTGCACCATCAAAATCGGGCCAGGGGCAAAACTGCCCAAACCCCGGATGTACACGATGACGCCTAGGGAGATGGAGGAGCTGCATCGCTATATTGACTGGAACCTGGCCAGGGGCTTCATCCAACCAGGCCGCTCAGGGATTGCAGCGCCAGTCCTGTTTAAGGAGAAGAAAGATGGCTCCCTGCGCTTGTGTGTGGACTTCTGTGGCATCAACGGGGTTTGTGTGAAACATATGTACCCCCTTCCCCTGCTGGCCCATTTGGCAAAGGGTAACGTATTTACCAAGCTGGACCTGTGGGAGGTGTACTATAGGGACTGTATCAAGTGGGGGGATGAATGGAAGACGGCGTTCAACTGCCCGCTTGGTAGCTACCAGTTCAGGGTCATGCCGTTTGGATTGCAGGGGGCCCCCGCAGTATTTATGCAACTAATTAATGAAGTGTTGCATGAACACCTGTACCATGGGGTGCTAGTATACCTGGATGACATACTAATTTATAACACCAACATGGAGGAACACAACCAACTGGTGTGACAGGTGTTTGAAAAACTGCTGAAGGCACACCTGTTCGTAAAACTTTCCAAATGCGACTTCCACCAAACCCGACTGGATTATCTGGGCTACTGGATATCAGGGGCAGGGGTGGAAATGGACCCCAACAAGGTCAAGGCCGTACTGGAGTGGCAGGCGCCATGGACCCGCCGTCAACTGCAGAGCTTCCTGGGCTTTGCCAACTTTTTTTTTATTATTATAAAAATTCCTTTATTAAAACAATCAGCATTGTACATAAAATCTTTGTATGCGTCAAACATCATAACATCTGACATACAACACTACGTATTATTCTTTGTAAACGTCTGGTTTGGTAAACATTTTTCACTCCTTGCTTCAATCCTCTATTATACACCTGTTACATTTTTTATTCTCTATGGTCCCTAACAATAGGTCCTGAGGTAGTAGTTAAACATTAAACATAAGATCATATTAATACTCAATCATCATAGAACACAACATATAACACTAGGTATTAATCTTTGTAAACATCTGGTTTGGTAAATATTCTTTACTCCTCACTTCCAGCCTCAACTATATGTCTGTTGTGTTTTATCTTTTATGATCCCTAGCAAAAGATCCTGAGGTAGAGATTCATTAACCTGGGGTAAAAATTCAGTCTGCTTTTTCATTATTAAAGTAATCAACATTAAGCATAAGATCATATTAAGAAGCGATCATCGTAGAACATAACATACAACAATAGGTAAACATTCTTCACTTCTCACTTCAGGCCTCTACTATACACCTGTTACATTTTTTTAACCTGTATGATCCCTAACAATAGGTCCTGAGGTAGTAATTCAATAACCTGAGGTAGAAATTAAGTCCTCTTTTTCAATATTAAAGTATTCAACAGTAAACATAAGATCATATTAATAAGCAATCATCATAGAACACAACATATAACACTAGGTATTAATCTTTGTAGACGTCTGGTTTGGTAAATATTCTTTACTCCTCACTTCCAGCCTCAACTATATGTCTGTTACGTTTTATCTTTTATGATTCCTAGCAAAAGATCCTGAGGTAGAAATTCAATAACCTGGGGTAAAAAATTTCAGTCTACTTTTTCATTATTAAAGTAAACAACATTAAACATGAGATCGTGTTAAGAGGCATTAGTCATAGAACATAAACATTCAACATTAGGTGTTAGTTTTTGTAAACATTTGATTTGTTATACATTCTTCCTTCCTCACATCGAGCCTTAGCTAAACGCCAGATGCATTTTGTTTGATTGGTGTTTCTCTTGGATATAGTCTATCCATTGTTTCCAGTCTGTCAAATATTGTTCATTGAAGCGACCTTTCAAGTATGCTGATATTTTCGCCATTTCCGCCAAGTTTGTTACTTTCACAGTCCATTCTTCGATAGGCGGTATTTCTGGATTCTTCCAGTATTGTCCCACCAACAATCTCGCTGCTGTAATCAAGTTCAGAAATAAGTTCGTCTCTGAGGTAGTGATATCCTTTGTAATCCCTAACAAAAAAGCCTGAGGTAGAAATTCTATACGCTTTGTGAAAATGGTTTGGAGTGTCCACCATATCTTCCTCCAGAAGGCTTTGATTTTTCTGCATGTCCACCATACATGAAAGTAGGTAGCTTCCCCGTCCCCACACCTCCAGCATTTGGGCTGGGAGTCTGGGTAGATGAGCGATAGTTTTTTCGGGTCGAGGTGCCACCTATAGAACATCTTGTAGAAGTTTTCCCTTAAGTGTTGCGATTTAGTAAATTCTACATTTCTCACCCAAATTTTCTCCCACGTGTCCATGGTGATAGAATGCCCAAAGTCTTGTTCCCACTTTACCATACAGCTCTTGACTAGTTCGGTTTCAGAGTCCATTTCTATCAGAATGCTGTACACTCGTTTGATGTGCATGATCCCCTGTTCTCTAATCTGTTCAATTAGTTTCTCGTCGGTCTGGGAGAAGCCCTTCTTCTTATCTTTACGCCACCTTGATTGCAGTTGTATATATGATAGCCAGGTACCTCCTATTCCTCTGTTTGCTAGCGTTGCTTGGGGTTTCAAGAGGAACCCATTTTCGGCTTTCCAGTGGCTCCGCTGGCGCCGCAGGGTCTCCTTCGTGAGACTCCGTCATCTGGATGTGTAAAGCCGCGAAAAACAGCGCACATCAGCTGTTTTTTCGCGGTGAAAGATCCCCTCTCCGGGCAAAGGAGAGGTGAAGAGCATCGGGAGTAAGGTTGAGCCTTCTTAAATCCCTGGAAAAGAAGTTTTCAGGGATTAAGAGTGAGCTCCCTATAGCTCCGGAGGACGCTCCTATCCAGAGACGCTTCTGTCTTCAGGCAGAAAAAGACGCCGCGACCACTTCTGCTTTTTTTTTTAAGATTTAACACTGAAGAGATTATAAGCAGGCTGAATGACTACAGGAGTCCAAATGGTTTGCAAGTATTTTTATTGTTTTTTTTCTTGGTTATACATTTCTAACGTCTTCAATCAACAATGTTTTAAGATGGCGTTTAGCTTTCACTGTTTTCATTGTTAGGGAAAGTGCTGGAAAGTGAAAGTGGAATCTGTTACTTTTCTCTCTCTTCTTGTTCTCTCAAGCGCAGCTAGAGAGACGGCTGTGATTTGAAATTTAAAATGGAGTGGAATATACAGCCAAATGCTAAATCTAAGTTGGATTTTACTGATGAATTTTACGAAAAAAGGTCTGAAACACAGAAGACTTTTGCGCAAGAGGTTAAAGAGTTTAAAGCATTTGTGAAAGAGGCTTTGACAGAAGTATTTTTGAAATTAGCTAAACTCCTTCCTCCAAATGAAATCGATGTACAACCTACTGTTGAACAATTTATTTCACAATCTGCATATGGAGATGATTACTACATAACACAAGAGAAAGAAGTTCAACAGGGAAGAGATGAGAAGGGTTTTGAGAATGAAGATGACAAATGGATTTTGTTAGATGAAAAGTTTGTTTATAGCGAGCAAGAGGTTTTGTTTCAAGAAGGGGAATTCTGTCTAGCTGGGCAGCAAGAAGATGATTTAATTGACAAAAGAGAGGCATTGTTCTACTTTATGAAGCAATTAGACTATAAAACGAAATGGATGTTGTTTGATGAAAAGTTTATTTATGTAAAACAAGAGGATATGATTCAAGAAAGGAAGACTCAATTCAACAAGCAACTTAGCTACGGGGCTGAAGAAATACAGAAGAGAGACTTATTACCGGTAGTTGGAAGGGTGGCCTTGTTATGGCCTTTTATTTGGTTGAAAAAGAAACCTAGAGTTCGCTTGAAGTAATGAAAATTTAAAATTGTATGTAAGGAATTATTCTAGGTGTGATATTAGGTTGGAATGTAAGTTAGAAATGCTATAAATAATTTGTTTTTATTATGGAGGTTTATTTGTCAGGTGAGAGAGTCCAGAAGTTGATTGATTAAAAGAAATTTATAACTAAATGAGAGAATTAAGGTTAATCTAAGATAATGGGTTGATTTAAAGATTTAGATTTTAGGCAAGCTGTAAGATAGGATATTTAAATGATATTTTATGATATATTACTATAAATTAAATTTAGTAGATTTGATTTAGATTGATGGTCTAGACGTTAATGATAAATATTATTTTTAACAAGATGAGCTGATTGTTTATATTATAAGTAAGGTTTAGAAGAGGATGTTTATATGATGATATATTAAGATATATTATGATAAACTAAATTGAATAAGAATATAATTATTATTATTAATATAAGTTCATAGGTAAGCTGTAAACCAGGATGTTTAAATGATATTTTAAGATATATTATTATAAACTAAATTTAGTAGATTTGACTTAGATTGACGGTTTAGAAGTTAATGATAAATATTATTCTTAACAAGATGAGTTGATTGTTTACATTATAAGTAAGGTTTAGAAGAGGATGTTTATATCATGATATATACTAAGATATATTATGATAAACTAAATTGAATAAGAATATAATTATTATTATTAATATCATTATTATTATCTTGAATCGAGGGATTTATTGATATTGTTATGGTTAATATTATTTGTTTAATTTTAATAAGATGGTTTTTTTTTCTTGTTTTTTTTTGTTTTTTTTCCCCTTTTTTGTTTTTTTTTTTGTGTGTTTTGAGTAAGAGATAGTATATAGTTTAAAATTCTTGTTAAGTTCATATAATAATTTTGTTTGATGTAGTGGGGCTTTCTTTTGTTATACCCTGTAATCATTCTGGGAAGCCGCATAATTTTAGGTATGATGTTTTTTTTTAGCTGTAATTAGGGTTGGTGGAAGAATAATTAATTATTGTTACTAATGGGTTGTTTGGGTGGCCTTTGGTGGATTGAAGGATGAGTTAAGTGTGAGCTGATAAGAAGGGGGAAGAATGATGGTAAATTGTTTGAGATGCTTATTTTCAGTTGAGTTATTATTATCAGAAGTATTGGAAATTGTATTTATGTTTTATTGTTGATTGTTTATTTGTATATTAAGATTTGATATGATTAGCTTTCTTTTCTGTTAAAATTGGGGGGGAAAAAAAGTCAATAAAAAATATTTAAAAAAAAAAAAAAAAAAAAAAAGAGGAACCCATTTTCTTCTCCCAGTACAAGTTTACTGTAGGGCACCACTTCTTGCCCTTGGGATGTGTTTGTATCTCCTATTGCGTGTCCGGGGATCGTCCAGATGGGAATCTTGTCGTGTAGGAGGTGTTTATATTTCTTCCAGACCCATAACAACGGGATCCGTAGTGGGTTCTCCTTGAAGTTCCTGTCTGCCTTTTTGTCGTATACTAAGTATGCGTGCCAGCCAAATAGTAGACCATGCCCTTCAATATTCAGTATTCTATCATTCGTCATATTGATCCAGTCACTCACCGCCACCAACGTCGCTGCATAGTAGTATAGCTTTAGATTAGGCATTTTTAGTCCCCCTCTCTTCCTTGTGTCCTGTATGATTTTTAGTTTCACCCTCGGTCTCTTGCCATCCCAAATATATCTGTTGATGTCCTTCTGCCAGTCGTCCAAATCCACATCCCTTTTGAGTATGGGTAGCATTTGAAAGAGAAATAGAAATCTTGGCAATACGTTCATGTTAACTGCTGCTATCCTGCCCAGCAGGGATAGTCGTAGTGTCTTCCACCTTTCCAGGTCTGCTTGTATCTTGTTCCACAGCACCTCATAGTTATTCTTGTATAATTTCGCATTTGTTGATTCTATCTCCACTCCTAAGTATTTAACTTTCTTGACTATTTCGCAACCCGTTATTCTTTCCAAGTCCTGTCTTGCTTTGTTGTCTAGGTTTTTGACTAGCATCTTTGTTTTTGATATGTTTACTTTGAAGCCTGACACCCTACCATAGTCTTCCATTATCTCCATCAATCTCTTTGCTGACTGTACTGGTTGCGACATTGTTACCAGTAAGTCGTCTGCAAAGGCGCATAGTCTGTAATCTTGTTGTCTGATCCGTATACCCTGTATGTCTTCTGCCGCTCTTATCCTGTTTAGTAGAGTCTCCAGCGTTAGGACAAATAGCAGGGGTGATAGCGGGCAGCCTTGTCTCGTGCCTCTCTCAATGTTGAATGAGTCCGTTAAGTCTCCATTAACAATGATCTGGCCTGTTTGTTTCTGGTAAATTGCCGTTATGGAGTTGAGAAACTGTACTCCCATTTTCATCTTCCGGATCAAGTTCGTCAGGAACGGCCAATTCAGTCTGTCAAAAGCTTTTTCTGCATCCACAAACATAAGAGCGGCGGGTACCTGGTTGTGCCTTTGCAGGTACTCTATTATGTTCAACAGCTGTCTCACGTTGGTTTTCATCTGGCGTCCTTGTATAAATCCCCTTTGGTCCGGGTGTATTGTTTTTTGTAGTACAGTCATTAGTCTAATAGCCAAAATTTTTGTGAAGATTTTGTAGTCTGTGTTTAGTAGTGAGATGGGCCTGTAGTTTGCGGGCTGTGTGTTGTCTTTCCCCTCCTTTGGGATTAATGAGATGTAGGCTGTTTTCCAGGATGGTGGGACCTGGCCTCCTTCTTGAATGTTGACAAATAGCTTTCTGAGGGGTTCTAACATCTCTTCCTGGAGATGCTTGTAGTAGGTCGCTGTTATCCCATCCGTCCCGGGCGATTTTCCTGTTTTCAGTTGTGTGATCGCTGAGTGTATTTCCTCCTTTGTGATTAAGGCATTCAGGGCCTCTCTTTGTGTGTCGGTAATCGCCTGTATCTTTTCGTGTTGTAGAAACTCATCTATCTCTTTGTCTTGTGTCTTCTCCTCGGCATATAGTCTCGAGTAGAACTCTGTGAAGGCTTTCTTGATGGTTTTTTGTCGGAATTCTTCCTTGCATTTATATTCTATCTTTTCAATTATGCGGGATTTCTGTTTCTTTCTTATGACGTAGGCTAGCCAGCGGCCCGGTTTGTTGGCCTTGCAGAATGTCTTATGTTTTGCATATTGTATATTCCTTGCAACTTGGTCTGCCATCAACATGTCAAATTGCTTTCTTAAGATCTTGATTCCTTCTTTGGTGACTTTGTCCTCTGGCCTTTTTATTAATAGCCGCTCCCTTTTACTTATCTCATTTTCTAACTCTTTTCTTTTTTGTTCTTGTTTGTGACGGTGCCTGTTATTCATGTCCATGAGGATCCCACGCATGTACGCCTTGCTGGTGTCCCAGATCATTTCTATCGGTGTTTCGTTGTTCATATTTATGTTGAAGAATTCCTTCATAGCATTTTTGCATTCCGTCACCTTTTCTTCGTGTCTGAACAGGTTTTCATTAATTCTCCAGGATCTCCTCTGTTTCAAGCCTTGTCTTAATTCCATCCTCACAGGGTTGTGGTCCGTCAGTACCTTGGGTAGGATTTTCACCGCATTTAGGCAAATTAGCAAGTCTCTAGAAGTTAATATAAAGTCAATTCTGGAGAAGGATTGATGTCTGCCAGAGAAGAAGGTGAATTCTTGTTCTTTGCCGTGCCTTTCCCTCCATACGTCTGTCAGTTCGAGGTCCTCCTTCATATCAAAGAAGGATTTGGGCAACTTGGAGTGTTTTTGCGGGTTGGGTGCAGTTCTTTTTTTGTCTAGAGCAGTCTCTATGACCCCGTTCCAGTCGCCCATGATAATGTAAGATTTGTAGTTAAGTTGTATTACTTTCTTGTGTAGCTTTTTGTAGAATTTGCCTTGTTGCTGATTTGGTGCATATACGCCCATTACTAGAATCTTCTTGTCCTCTTGTGTTATTTCAATTGCCAGGTATCTACCTTGGGGGTCAGACTCTATTAGCTTAGCCATTATATGTTTCTTTACATATATAACAATCCCATTCTTTTTTCTTGGCGCCGCTGCCACAAAGTGCGCGCCTAGTTTGTAGTTGATCAGATATTTCTGGTCTGCTGCTCTGATGTGTGTTTCTTGTAGGCAGATTATATCGCTTTTACCTTGGTTCAGGTAGTGGAGTATTTTTCTCCTTTTCTGGGGGGAGTTCAGTCCGTTCACATTCCAAGTCAAATAATTAGTTGCCATTATCTGTTGCAGGATACTCTTGCAAGACCACTTCTGTTATTTCTCCTGTTGTCTTCTTTGGTCTCGTTCCCATGATATCCGGATTGGTGCTCATATTTGGTTGTGGGGTCTTGCCTTGCCGGTCTGTGAATTTGGTAGTGGATCCTGGTAGCCCTCCCTCTGTAGGCTGTTCTGCTTTCTTGTTTTTGTTGCCCTCTGCTCTCTGCGCCATCGCATCTCGAGGTGGTCTATTCCTTTCTTCTGCCACTGCCCCGGTCTGTGCCTCTGCGCGGCTTGCTCGTTGGCCTCGATCCCTCCCGCTTTCCAGTGGTCCATCTGCATCTTCTCTCGCGGTGGGTTGAGGGCCTCCCGACTTCAGTTCCTTTTCGATGAAGTCTTTGGCTTTCTGGACCGAGGTCAAGTAGTATCTCTTGTTTCTATAGAAAAGTGACACCCCTGTTGGGGTTTCCCATCGGTATTGCAGAGCACGTGATCTCAGTTCGTTGATCAGGAATTTGTAGTCCTTTCTGTCTCTCAGCATCGCCTGGGGGATCTCTTTCAGTACCTTCACCTCCTGCTCCTCTATGTAGAATGCCTTGTGATAGGAAGTGGCAGAGATGAGGTTCCTGAGCCCCTGTGTTGCGAAGTGGATGACCACGTCCCTCGGTTGATGTCTGTTCACTGACCTCCATGCGCCAACTCTGTAGATTCTTTCGAATTGCCACGCAATCTCATTAGCGCTCTTACCCAGGAATGCTGCCAGGGCCTCTACAAATGTCCTGAACAGGCCTCCTTGGGTTTCGTTTGTTGTCTCTTTCCACCCTCTGAACCTGATTTCAAATGCCATTTGCCAGAATTGCATCATGGTGGACTGGTCTTGAACCTCTCTTTTCACCTCTGCAATCTGTCCCTCTATGCGGTTCTCCACTTCTTCCATCTCCTTCTTGTAGTGTGCTTGGATTGCCTCCTTCATTCGTTCCAGGTCAGTGGCCGTCACTCTGCGTTGTTCTTCCCACTTTCTCTCTAGGTCTTTACCTTGGTCCGCCAGCATCCGTTTTATGTCTTTGTATCTTTCCTCCATCTTCTGTTCTGCTTCTATGCATTGTTTCTCCGTCTTCGCGCCCATTTCCTCCATTTTTCTATCCATGCCATCCATCCTTTTAACCAGCGTCTCTATCGTCTCATTTAGTGTCTCTATCGTCTCTTTTAGTTCTTGGATCATGTGCGCTGTTGGGAAGGCATGGGTTGGCGTTTGGGTCTGAGGGCCTGCAGTTGGATGGGGGTGTGTGTGGGTGGGTGGGGTGTTCCCTGGCCAATTGGGTGGCTGGGCCGAGGAAGGTGCAGTTCCCTTCGTGTGTTGCAGTTTGGTTTGTTTCGTCCGTTTGGCGGCCATTTTGAGCTTCTCCTCCTGTTGGCTTGTCCACCCTTAAAACCACCCCTTGATGCAAAGAATTGTGGGAGAATTGTTCCTGTGCAAGATTGTCAGGGTGCTAGGATAGGTTGAATCAAGGTCTTCTGTTAAAAGTTAGCAAGTGTTCATGTCTCACAGTTTGTATTTTGACAGCAAAATAATAGTCCACTAGGGGGTGTAATTTGTTTTCAAGTAAGCTTAGCTGTACTGGCAGGGGTGATACAGAGATGGGAGGATCTGTGACTTGGGGTTTGTGCGGATGGCCTTTTCCCCCCAGGTGCAGTACAACTAGGCTTCAATCGCTTAAACGGTCAGGCTTCAGGCTTTTGAATAGTTTCTCAGGAATTAGGCTCTGAAGTTGACTCTTTTATTCTGAAGCCTCGTTTTGGCCAGGGAAAAAAATTGGTCCTTTTCTATGGCTTCAGGGTCTGAGTTCCCCAAGCTCGCCACCCGCTGTGGGGGAGGGAGGAGTTTCCGTAGTTTTCCCCCCCTCTCTTCCTTGCTGTGTCGCCTTGGCTCTTCTGCTTGATCCTCTCCTCCTCCGCCCGCCCGGCTCTTCCTTGCTGCCTCCAGTGCCTTTTCTGGGTCTGGGGGGGATCTTCTGGGGGTCTTGTAAGGGTCCTCTCCCCGCCGCTGGCCTCTCCCCTCTGCTATCGTCCCTCGACGCACTAATCCGCCCCCGCAGGTCTTACCGCTGCCGTCAGCTGTCCTCTCCCTGCTCTCATCGGCTCTCTTCCTTCGCTCCCGCCAGCTTCTTTCTGTTTCGGAGCCTCTCGGTCTTTCGCTCGGCCTCCTCAGGTCCGCCGGCCGATCTGCCGGACGCCATTGGCTTCCTCCGCTCCTTCCTGCGTCTGTGGGGGACCCTCGGCGGCGATTTCCGCCTCTCTTCCCTGGGCTGTGGTGAGGGTCCTCTTCGGGTGCGCCTACCTCCCCGGCGCACCCCTCCCGCCTGATTCCTTTGTCTTCGGCACTTCGGCGCTTCTTTGGCCCCTTCAGGCCTGCCGGCCGGCCGGCCGACCACCCAGCCACACGCCGCTGGCTTCCGCGGCCTCGTTCGCTGCTTGTGGGGGACCCTCAGCGTCGCTTTCCTCTTCTTCGGGCTGTGCTGGGGGTCCCCTTCGGGTGCGCTCACCTCTCCGGCGCACCCCACTCCCAGTAAGGCTGATTTTTAAAAAATTATTTAAGATTTTTTAAAAATTATTTAACTTTGCCAACTTTTATAGGCAGTTCGTCCCCTCATTTGCTGCCGTGGCCTTACCCCTGACAGATCTGCTCTGCACCCGACAGACTCTGTCTAAGCCACACCCCGGAGAACCGAATTACAGGGAGTAGAAGAAACCATAGGAGTTGCATAGGGAGGAGGTAACGTCAGAAAAGAATGTTCCGAGCCAGAAGAAGAAGTAGAAAGAGGCAAATCTTGAAAATGGACCCGCAAACAAGCGAGAACCGTCTTCCACGTAAGGAGAATTTGGGAAGGAGCACGAGGCTCCTCATGAAAAAATGAGCCAAGTTTTATCCAATGAGCAATTTTTAATGATCCCTTTAAGGGGTAGGAGGGACAATGAGCCCAAATAAATAATAACAATTTTTTTTATCTCCTTACGTGAAGGCAATTTATGAGTCTTATTTAGTTGCTTAATTGAAGCCTTGACAATTACTCCAAGCTCCTGCAGATGTGCTATCTGCTCTTTGGAGAATTCTCCCCACATACTCACAGGAAGTCGGTCCTTGTCGAAGGAGCCGCGATGCACACGAGATGAGTAAAGGGGTGTCAGGGATGTCGTAGTCATACGACACCGACCCGAATCACATCGGGGTCACCACTTGAGGCACCGCACTGTGCCTCAATCCGTGGAGGGTCTATCACGATAGCCGAATGAAGGAACGTATGCGGGCATGCAGATTTCCTTGGGGTGAAGCGACCAAGACAAAAGGCTGCCTCCCCCTTTTATTACCTTTCACAGTGGGTGGTTACACAAAGCATCGAATACACAAGTAGCCAATAGCTTAGTTACATACCTCTCACAATGGGTGGTTATACAAAGCATCGAATACACATTTAGCCAATAGTTTCAAACCATGCCACAACCTTCCTTCACCTATCACTTTTCTTCCTCTTATCTTGTTGCCTCCCTCATTTCCTGTTGCCTCCAAAACTCCATCATTCTTTGTTTCAATACTGATTCCTCACATTCCTCATGGCAGTTTTCTTTTCTCCACCTACGCTCCGTTCAGCTCGTACACGATCCTAGGGCGTAAGCCATCATATCAACAGCCAGGCTCTTTATCACGCACGTGTATCGCCTGCATTGGGTTCCCTGATGGATCATCTCGGACCGGGGGGTGCAGTTCACGGCCCGCTTCTGGCGTGAGTTCATCCGGTTCATCGGGTCGTCCCAAGGTCTCAGCTCGGCGTACCACCCCAGCACCAATGGGGCAGCAGAACGGGCAAATGCCATGGTGGAGCGCTATCTGCGAATCTATGTGTCATACCAACAAACGGACTGGGTTGACCTGTTGGCATTCACGGAAGTGGCATACAATAATGCTGTGCACAGCAGCAAAGGGTTCCCTGCCTTCCGGGTGGTGCACAGCATAGATTTCGTCCCAATCCCCGAGTACAACCAAGGGGACCCCTCGCCCTGCCAACCCAGGAAGTGGATAACACACGTTGGGGGGTGTGGGATACTGTTAAGAAGGCCCTAGTGAAAGCTGGGGAAATCACAAAGATGCAGGCCGATAAGAAAATTAGGCCCCAAAAGCCTTTTTGGGTGGGCAACCTAGTATACCTCTCATCGAAATATCTACGCCTGAGGGTGCCCTGTAAAAAGCTAGGGCCAAAGTTCCTAGGGCCCTTCCGGGTGGCTGTGTGATTACAGCTCCCTCAGTTCCTGGGGAAAGTACACCCGGTTTTCCACAGCAGTCTACTGAAGCCGGTAGGGGGTTCCTCATGTAGGGCCTGTCACGGGGAATCACTATGAGATACAGGATGTCCTAGACTGCCACATCCGACGGGGATGGTTACAATACCTGGTACAATGGAAGGGGTACCCCATCATGGAGGCATCGTGGGTAGGGGAGGCAGATGTCCATGCCCCCCGCTTGTTATGAACATTCCATCGACAGTGTCCTGGTAAGCCGGGTGGGGGGTCGGCTGAACCGTCCACCATGGCGGATGAACGCTCATATGTTTCTCCTTTCCTTCCAGGTAGAGCCCTGGTAGAGGGAGCCGCCTGTCAAGACTGTGGGCTCGACATACTCGGGAGGGGGGGAGACAGCTCCAGGAGGCCGCCTCGCAGCCAGAAGCCAGTGGTTCAACTGTTGCCAGGGAGGCCGCGCGGCACGTTTCCAGCATTGCCAGCAAGGAAACCTACCAGCCGCAGCTCATGCACAACGAACTAGCAAGGTGTCAAAAACTTGATGACCAAAAAAAAACCCTGTTCAAAGTTGCAATTGCACTGAAATGACTTATGACCATTTTTCACACTTATGACCATTGCAGCATGCCCAGGGTCATGTGATTTATATTTGGATGCTTGGCAACTGATTCATATTTATAAAGGTCACAGTGTTCCAGGGTCATGTGATCCCCTTCTGCAACCTTTTGACAAGCAAAGTCAATGGCAGAGCTGCTGGTGGCCAAGTGCTAAGGCGGGACTTCCTTTCCTCCCTCCCTTCCCTGCCTCCCTTTTTCTCATTCCCATCCCCTTCTGAAGGAAGAATTTGAACAGCCGGCACTTAAGGAAGAAAAAAAAATGTAAGTACTGGCTGCCGGCTAAGGCAGCCTCCCCAAATGGCTCCATTCATAAGTAAAGGAATGCTACAGGCAAAATCCATTCAGGAGAAAAATACTTCAAAATCCCTTGCAGCAAAACTTACAGCTAACTACAGCAGAGCAATAGAAGCTAACACGAGACATCAGCCAAATAGAAATTGCCAAACACTCCTTAAGAACACAAACCCCTCATTGCACAAATCCCAGAACTTCAAAGTCACAAAAGCACATAAGAATCCTTCCACTCTCCATCTCCTTCCCTCTTCTGTGCTTCACCTCCAGCCATTGCTGCCTTTTTTCTTTCCTCTTGGAGGGCGACCCTTCCCCCGCTGCATTTCTTGCCTGTTTGTTGCTGCCAGCACAGGTGGCTGCCACAGGAGTTGTAGATCGGCTCATGGCCAGCCTGCTTGATCTCCTCTCCGCCCACCCTCCCCCTCCTTCTCCTTCCCCTTCGGTGCAGCTGACTCCACCTCCTCCCAAGGCTGCTGCTTTTTTCTCTCTCTCCCTCTCCTGCCCAAACTGCCTCCTTTTATAGGCTCTCCTGTCGCTGCCCCCCTCCTCCTTTCTCATGGGGGAGGGTGAGCCAGAAGTGAGCCTGGGGCCTTTGCAGTTCCAGAGGACTCTCTCACTGTAAGTCCTTGCCTGTGCTGGCTCTTTCTCTCCCGCACTACACTTGGCTAGGCAGGGCTGTGTACCACCTGCCACTCATTAATGTACCACAAGTGGTACGCGTACCACCGGTTGAAAAGCCCTGATTCTGCTCCACCCCTCCCTGTCCCACAAGCCCTTTTACCCATAAGTATTGCCACATATTGATTATTCACCTGAAGTATTTCTCATTGGCCCATATCTGCAGGGGTGGTGATTGACAGCAGCCACCTATGATGCTGTTGCTCTGCCTCAGAAGGGTTTCCCATTGGCTGAATCAAAATGAATGACATCCTGAGCACATATCCCCCAATACAAAACCCAGAAGTGTTTTTGATTGAGCAGCAGCTGGCATGAGCCATATGTGACCCAAAACTGCCAGCTTGTTTATACAGACCAGGAAGGCTTTTAAGCGACTTCCGGTTCTGGGTCGCGGCATCGCTAGTCGTGTAGGGAGATTGCTCTCCTCACCGACTAGTTTTCCCTCCGTCGGCGGACCCTTATGCGGGTCCAAAGTCACCCTGGAGGGTGCGACTTTCCTACGAGGAGGCAGCGTTCTGGCAGCGGAGGAGCGGCGGCTCCTCCAGATGTCCGGACGGAACTCCGAGGGCCAACGGAGAAGAAGATCGGCCAATAAAATGGCCGATCGCTCTGCCGCAAGAAACCGCAAGTCAAAAGAACATCTAAGCTTCAGACCCACCGTGGTGAATCTGGGTGAGACCTTTCCTTTTTTTCCCTCTCTTTGTTTTTTTTTGTTTTGTTTGTTGCCTGTAAGAGCTGTGTTGGAAAGATTTCCCTAGCTCGGAAAGGCAGCTTTTACTCGTTGGGGAAGAAAGGCGAACAAAGGAATAAAGTAAAGCTTTAGAAATTACGTTGTTTTTTTTATATAAGTACGTTTTGGGGTACCGGAAATTTTTTTTAAAGAACTTTATTATTAGCCTATGTTGTTTTATTTTAAGTAACGAAAGAAGAATGAAAAATGAAATAACTCTTGGGGGGAAAATGGATTTTTTTTAGCTTACTGAGGACATCTACTGGTTAAAAAGTGATATTGCAACTGGAGAGGTGATGATCTCTTTATATGAAAGTTAACTGGATGTTTGAATTTTCTTCTAAAATGGAGCTGCATTCACATTTAAACTATAAACTTATTCTGGAAAAAATCTATGAGACTAAAGAGGAAATATGTGCTACAATGAAAGAGTTTACTACAGAACTAAGAGCCAGAATCTCTTCCTCAAACTTTAAAACTGACTTTCAGATTTCACCTGATTCTTCTGTCAAACAGACTCTACAAGAAGAGGACTTAACTGAGAACAAAGAGAAATTGACTCTGCCTTATATGCAACTCAGTTATGGCGTTGAGAATCAGGAAAAGCAAAGACTGGGACTTAGAACTCTAAAGCAATGAGACTTTATGCAAAAAAAAAATCAGAAGGCCAATTCAGAGGTCAAGATGGTTCTTACTGATTCAAAAGATATTACAAGCAACAAAGAGAGACCTATCTGTTGGAAAGGAAGCTTTGCTATGGAAACCTACTTGGCATTTGAAAAAACCTAGAATAAGATTTTTTAAAAAAAAGAAAGTTAAAGTTTTGAGTAATGGACTAAAGGCAATCTAGAACTATGGACTGACTTAAGGACCAAGATTATAAGTTAGATGTAAGAAAAATGGGATTAATGGAAGATATAAAATTTATCTATATGGAAATTACTGATGATTTATTTGTTTGATGATGGAAAGTTTGATGTTATCTTGTTAGTTTAAAGTTGATTGATGGTTTATATAGCTTTAGGATAGATTAATACTTTAGCCTAAAAAGAGATATTGGGAGATAATGGGTTAAAGGCAATTTAGATTAATGATTTGATTTTAGGATTAAGATTAAGATTATGAGTTATAAGTAAGAGAAAAAAGGAGTGACTAATGAAATATATATTAAATCCTTTAAGAATGTGTTTATTTTTCTTTTCTTTTCTTTTTTGTGTGTGTAGGAAATAGGGTTATTTGCAAGAAAATTATTATGTAATCTTGAACTAATCTAATAAGATGACTTCTGCTTGATAAGATTGATGTTATTGGTTATGACAATTTAATTGGATATGAACTGAATTATGTTTAATGGATTGAAAAAAATTTAAGATTTGATTTTATCTGTTAGCTATAAGAGATTGATTAGTTGATAGATTAGATATATACAGGATAGATTAATGCTTTATTTTAATTAAGGGATATTAGTGGAAGAAGAATTAAATAAAATTTACAATAAAAACTAAGGTACCAGAATATATTTGGAAGGAATACCCGAACTGATAGAGTTTGTATTTAAAGTTAATTTGATTATGGTTGTATAAATTTTTTTAAAGTGTTAGAAACAGGTACAGGTTGACTAAATTTAAACTAGATTGAACTATCTTAAATAAACTATGTTAGTTAAGGGGAAAGAGAGGGAATACTAGAGGTATTGACTGAAGTATGTATAAATGTTTTGCTTTTGGATGATTGTTTACCCTAACACCACGGTGTGCTTTGAGCATTTTCTTGTAAAATTAAAAAAACCAATAAAATTTTTGTAAAAAAAAAAAAGGAAGGCTTTTAAGCAATACCAAAACAAACTAAGCAACCCTGGCCCTTGTTTGCTGTTGTAATGCAAGGAATTTGAGCCTTGTCTCCTCTTCTTTTCTAGGGTGTTTTACACTGAATAGATGTAAAAATAAATCCTATTTTGCAAAGAGCCTTTTTGTGTTTTGCTTTTCTAAAAAGCTTCAAATACTACTACTACTACTACTACTACTACTACTACTACTACTACTACTAATAATAATAATAATAATAATAATAATAAAATAATTCACAAATTCGCCATTAGTCAATTGCAAAAGGTGGCCTTACTAGGAACCTCTTCCATCCTGCGACGATATCTGTAATACCATCAAACATCCACATCTGCCTATCCCAGGTTCTTGGTAAGGACTCGATAGGTAGACAAAATGCCAAATCCAGTCTGAACATCTGGCTGACTGTGTGATGATCAATAATAATAATAATAATAATAATAATAATAATAATTTATTATTATCATTATCGTTATCATTATTATTATTATATATCAAGTATAAGCACCAATTCACTGCAAGAAACAAACCAACTAATGTACAGCACAGCTGCAGTTATAACTGAATACCTGGGATGCAAAATCAAGAAAGAAGAAAAACAAACAAACAGTGCACCACAAAAATGGAAGGTTAGACTAGAAAATAAGATCAGCAAATTAAGATCCCATGCAAGCAAGCTAGAACAGATGAAAGAAAAGAAGCTGAAGAACAAGAAGACCAAAGAATACCTAATCAAGAAATACCACTTAGAAACAAGGAAGATCAAGGAAGCACTGGAAATAATTAAAGCAACAAATAACAGCTATAGCCAGGAAAATCAGTAGATATGAAGCTCAAATTGCAAACTATAAGCAGAACCTCCAATTTCAATCCAATCAGAAACATTTCTACCAATCCATCAATGGAGAAACTGCAAAGAAACAGTCAGTACCTGACAAGGAAGAAACAGTGCAGTTCTGGAAGCGATATGGGATAACCCAAAGAAATATAACAAGAATGTGGCTTGGTTAAAAGAGGTGGATGCAAATAAAACAGAAGTTGAAATGAAAGAACTAGTAATAACAACAAAAATGGTAGAAAAAAGAGCAAGGAACATCAAAAATTGGTCAGTACCAGGTGAAGATGAACTGCATGGGTTTTGGTTGAAACATCTGTTATATACCCACTCATTGCTAAGCAGTTCAACAATATACTACAAGGAGGAGAAATTGAAAAGTGGCTAACAACTGGGAAAACCTACCTAATAATAAAAAATCCAGCAAAAGGGGCAACACCAGGCAACTACAGGCCAATTACCTGCTTACCAACAACTTTCAAATTGCTAACTGGTGTGGTAGCTGATGCAGTACAACAGCATCTAGTTGAAAACAATCTCTTTCCACCTGAGCAGAAAGGAAACCGCCCCAATAGCAGAGGAACAAAAGATCAACTCCTAATAAACAAAATGATCTTGGAAAACAGCAAGAAAAGGAAGACCAACCTGAATGTGGCATGAATAGACTACAAAAAGGCATTTGACTCTCTGCCACATGACTGGATAATCAAGTGCCTAGAAATAATAGGAGTCAGTAGAAACATCAGAAAATTTGTACAAAGATTGATGGCACAATGGAAGACACAGTTGCAGGTCAATGGTGAGAGACTGGGAGAGGATAACATCAAGAGAAGAATATTTCAAGGAGATTCATTATCACCATTACTATTTGTTATTGCACTGTTTCCTCTGTCAACAATACTGAATAACTCAGGACATGTCTATCAAACATCAAAAACATCTGCCAAACTATCCCACCTCCTTTACATGGATGATCTGAAGCTGTATGGAAAAACTTCATCTGAAATAGAATCGCTACTCAACACTGTCCGTATCTATAGCCAAGATATTGCAATGGAGTTTGGCTTGGACAAATGTGCCACACTTACTATCAAACAAGGAAAAATAGTGAAAACTGAAGGAATCGAGATGCCCCACAAAAATAACATTAAGAGTCTGGATGAGGAAGATTACTACAAATACTTGGGTATCCTTCAAGCACACTGAAGTCAAGAAAAAGATTAGAGGTGAATACATCAAGAGAGTGAAGAAGATCTTAAAGTCCAAACTCAATGGAGGAAATACCATAAAGGCAATCAACACCTGGGCAATTCCAGTCATTAGATACACAGCTGGAATAGTGGACTGGACTCAAGCAGAACTAAAAGCAATGGATAGGAAGACCAGAAAAATAATGACAATGAATCATGCCCTTCATCCACGCAGTAACATTGACAGACTTTATCTACCAAGGCAAATAGGTGGGCGTGGAATGCTGCAAGTATATCAGATGGTTGAAGAAGAAAAAATGGCTTTGGAAGAATATCTGAAGGACAGTGATGAAGATGCACTGAAATTAGTATATCAGGAAGGCTTACTGACTACTGGAGAGACCAAACTGGCCTACAAGAAAGACCAAATGAAGAACAGAATAGAGGCATGGGAAGATAAAGCACTACATGGCCAGTACATTAAAAAAAAATAGCTGGGAAAGCAGATAATAACAAGACCTGGCAATGGCTAAGAGCAGGAAAATTGAAGAAAGAGACCGAGGGACTGATTCTGGCTGCACAAGACCAAGCCTTAAGGACAAATGCATACAAAGTCAAAATTGAGAAGACAGCAACAGACAGTAAGTGCCACCTATGCAAAGAAGCTGAAGAAACAGTGGATCACCTGGTAAGCTGCTGCAAGAAGATCACACAGACTGACTACAAGCAGTGGCATGACAAAGTAGCAACAATGGTGCATTGGAAGATCTGCAACAAATATCATTTGCCTATAAGCAAGAACTGGTGGGATCATAAAATAAAGTCATAGAAAATGATAAAATTAAACTGCTCTGGGACTTCAGAATTCAAACAGACAAGCACCTGCAACATAACACCCCGGACTTAACAGTTGTCGATAAGAAAGACAAAAAAGTCTGGATAGTGGACGTGGCAGTGCCTGGAGACAGCAGAATAGATGAGAAAGAACTGGAGAAGATAACAAAATCCAAAGACCTACAAATAGAAATAGAAAGACTGTGGCAAAAGCAAGCAAGGGTAGTACCAATAGTAATAGGTGCCTTGGGTGCAATCCCAAAACAACTGGAGCACCACTTGAACACCATTGGCATTGACAAATTCGCCATTAGTCAATTGCAAAAGGCGGCCTTACTAGGAACCGCTTCCATCCTGCGATGATATCTGTAATACCATCAAACATCCACATCTGCCTATCCAAGGTCCTTTGGTAAGGACTCGATAGGTAGACAAAAATGCCAAATCCAGTCTGAACATCTGGCTGACTGTGTGATGATCCATAATAATAATAATAATGTTGGAAGGGACCTTGGAGGTCATCTAGTCCAACCCCCTGCTCAGGCAGGAAACCCTATACCATTTCAGACAAATGGGTGTCCAGTCTCTTCTTAAAAACCTCCAGTGTTGGAGCATTCACCGCTTCTGGAGGCAGGTTGTTCCACTGATTAATTGTTCTGTCAGGAAATTTCTCCTTAGTTCTAGGGTGCTTCTCTCTTTGCTTAGTTTCCATCCATTGCTTCTTGTCCTGCCTTCAGGCACTTTGGAAAATAGCTTGACTCCCTCTTCTTTGTGGCAGCCCCTGAGATATTGGAACACTGCTATCATGTCCCCCCTCGTCCTTCTCTTCATTAAACTAGACTTACCCAATTCCAGCAACTGTTCCTTATATGTTTTAGCCTTCTGTCTCCTAATCATCTTTGTTGCTCTTCTCTGTACTCTTTCTAGAGTCTCAACATCTTTTTTACATCATGATGACCAAAACTGGATGCAGTATTCCAAGTGTGGCCTTACCAAGGCATTGTAAAGTAGTATTAACACTTCACATGATCTTTTTTTTGTAACAAGTTTTATTAATTTTTCAATTTTTGCAACCAAGTAATTAGGAAACATCGTGGAGATAGGGTAATCAATAGTCCAGTAACAGAGTCATTCATATAAATCAAAGATTACATCATGAAAAGTTCCCTCTCTATTTCCCTTAATTATTGTATCATATTCAATTTAATACATTTCTTAATAAAGCTCAATCAATCAATACATTTATGGACACAATTTTAGTTATAGATATCCAAGTCCTGATTTTGAGTTTTATTTAATTCCAATTACCATGTTCAAATTTAGCCTTTAATAACCATAATGTTTAAACTTTGGGTAACCCTCATTTCATTACAGGGTAATTATCGCAGCTAAAGTATACATATTATTCCAAAATTTAGATTCTTATCTTATTTCACTAATAGATTTTGTTTCTCATCTTAATAGCTTTTCATTTACTAATAACATATCTTTCATTATCACAAACCCATTTCCATATAACAGTTCAACACTATAATCTAAGAGTTAATTTTCATTTCCATTATAAATCTAAATACTAAATATTAAATCAATCAGTGTCTCTAAAAACCTCCTTAACCCATTAGGTGAGATTTCAAAACCCACTTTTAAATCTAACTCTGGCTTTCTTTTTGTGCCAGGCAGGCTTCCATATCAGTGCCTTTGAATCCTCTGATGTGTCTCCCTTCATTCCCACACATGCTGTATGAATCAAGGGAGAACATCCAGTTATCAATTTTTCAAAGGAACTGGCCCTTTTGTAGTTATTAGGTTGCTGCCCTAATAAGTCAAGTCTCCATGTTTGGTTTAAAGTGTTTGTCATCAGTTCAGTCTTGTCTTCTTCTTCTTCTTCCAGTTTGCTCTGAGTAAAGTAAAAAGTCATATCCAGTGTTGTCATTGTTGTTTGCTTATCTAGATTGTCAAAGTTCTCACTGTATTGTAGTTGTTGTTCAGTTCCTGTTGCTTTGAGAATTGCAGGTATTTTGGTTAAAGTCAGTATTTGGTCATCAAAGTTCTCAATAGGTTGTATATATTGTTGCGCAAAATCCTCTTTAATAATGGGTTGTTCCTCTTCTATTGTTTTTTGATTTAGAAGTTGGTCAGTTGGAGTCTGAAGTTCACTTTGTACTTTGGGGGTAGCATCTTTGGCTTTCACTCTGGAATTCATTAGCTCAGTGGCTTCAAGAAATTTTTCAAGTATAAGTTTATAGTTAAGTTGTGGGTAGAATTCCTCCATTTCTGTGGTAGTTAAAGATAGTATTTTAGTGGAGGCTATGTTTAGAGTCAGCCAATGTCCGCCTCCACAGTTTCTAGAAATTGTTTTCACTGCCCAGCTGTTTCCAATTCTTATCTTTTTTGATAATATGAAGGACAAATCAAGGGAGCCAACAAGCGTCACAGTCAGAGAATTTCAGTTGCTGTGCCAGGTTTTGCCACAAGATGTCCCCAGTAGGTTATAATTTTTTTCCCAAAACAACAATTATGCTTTTATGCACTTAATGAAAAAAAACAAGAGCATATTTTTCAAAGTTAATGGATAGATAAAATGCTAAGTCTCTATAATAGGAACTTTTAGGACCCCAAAGTATCCAAAAAATAGAAATCCAGTTATTTGGTTATAAAAATTAGTTATTCTTTTCTTTACTTTCCAAAGCTCAAATTCCCAAGGTATATAAATGCCTCTATATTAAAAGCGGGGAAGAAATTTCAGGTAGTTAGGGTAGAAGAGAGGAAAGGAAGGGTCTCACCCAGATCTTCCACGGTGCTTCGTTGTGCTTAATAGTGCTTTTGGCTTTCAGCTGGTGCGGCTAAGTGATCGGCCATGTTAATGGTCGGTCTTTTCTTTGTCAATCCAAAGGAGCTGCCTCAGCTCTAGCGGAAGGGCTACTGCCCTTCCATGCTCAAGCGAGGGTCCTCTTCAGTGGTGGTCGCCCCTCCAGGGTGACTTTCGACCCTTTCCAGGGTCTTTCAGTGAAGGAAAACCGGACGGCGGAGAGGAGGCTCTCACCGCCCATCCACTAGCGCCGCAATCCGGAACTGGAAGCCCACACTTCACATGATCTTGATTCTATCCCTCTGTTAATGCAACCTACCACTGTGTTGGCTTTTTTGGCAGCTGCAGCACACTGCTGGCTCATATTTAAGTGATTGATTTCATTTTGTTAGATAGCGCCCAATGTTCCAGTCTGTGAAGATCCTTCTGTATCTTAAGCCTATCTTGTGGAGTGTTGGCTATTCCTGCCAGCTTGGTGTCATCTGCAAATTTGATGAGTTCCCCATCTATCCCCTCATCCAAATCATTGATGAAGATGTTGAAGAGCACTGGACCCAGAACAGAGCCCTGAGGCACCCCAGTACACACTTCCCTCCATGTAGATGCAGTTCCATTGAGGACCACACGCTGAGTATGGCTGGTCAGCCAGCTAAGAATCCATCTGGCGGTGATGCTGTCTAACCCACATTTTTCTATCTTATCAAGTAGGTTGTGGTCTACTTTATCAAATACCTTACTGAAGTCCAAGTAAATTATATCCACAGCATTCCTCTGGTCCACTAATTTTGTCACCTGGTTAAAGAATGCAATAAGATTTGTCTGGCATTTTTTCTCTCGTAGTTTCTCTTATCATTTTTTGTCTCTCCAGTTCTCGTAGTTTTCCTGACAGCTCTGTAATCCATTTTATTGAATCTTTTTTCTTGTCCTTAGACTTATTTTGCAATTTTGAAGTATAAGTTGTCTTTTCCATGTCCAATATTTCCTCCAAGTTTTTCTCCACCTGGGTTAAATCATAGTTTATTCCATTATTAAATTTAATCTTTAAGCCTCTTTCCTCTGGTTTATGCTCAATTATCTGCTTTACTTGATCGCTCTCTTTTGTTGTTTTCTGAGAATTTGTTTGTTGTGAAGTTAAATTGAGGATATGTTCATTTAAATTTTCAAAATTATTTTTGATTTCCTCATTATTTGAAGTCATTGTAATTTGTATTAGTTGTAACATAGCATACATTTCCTCCTGGAAAGTATTTGTCATTTCTTGATATGTTTTTTCTGCAGACCTCTGATGTTCCATGATAGCCAAAAATCAAAGTTTTCCTTTCTCTGCAAACAGCTTTAAAGTCACAGTTCAATAAGTATTTATAATCCAGGAAGGTCAAATTTTTCCCAGTTTTATAGTTCTCGCTTTATAGATAGCCCTAAATGTTTTCTTTTCTTTATTATGGCTGTTCTTTGTTTAGTTAAAATGTTGAAGGTCACAATAACACATTATCTTTTCCTAGGCTTGCCAATTCCTGTATTTAGGTCAGCCATAATTATGTATTTTCATCCACCACTAGATGTCAGCACCAGTTCATTTTTCAATTTTCAAAACAGGCAATTGTCTTTTATTTTCATTATTAATCTTTTGCCAGGAAAATCTTAACTATTTCCACCAATTTCACACTTATCCAGCTTTAAGTTTTATGTTTATTTCATTTCAATATGTTTCTTTCCCCCATGCAAATTTAATTTGCCGCTTCCGTCTGTAGGAGGGTGGAGCAAAAATCCCCCTCCTCTCACTTTCAGAGGATTTTTGTTTTCTTGGGTTTTTTTCCCCAGGAGATCAATCAGGTAGAAGAGAGAGAATCAATATTCTTACCCAGTTCCAGACATGTTGTTTACAATCAAGCTTAACTTAATGCTTTTTTGCTTCGGCTGCTTGTAGCTTGGGCTAGACTCTGGAGTGATGCTAGCCTTTCTTCTATTGGTTTCTGGAGGGCTTTCCCCAACCGACCAGATCAACCGCCATCTCTCCATGGTCAACGGGGCTTCCTTCCTTCTTTGCCACCACTTTGGGGTGACTTTTGGCCCATTTAGGGTCCCCAAACAGAGAAGAATCGGCCGTAGGGTGCAGAGCCCCGCGATCCCTTGGCTAAGAACATAAGAACATAAGAAGAGCCATGCTGAATCAGGCCAAAGCCCATCGAGTCCAGCATTCTGTGTCACACAGTGGCCCACCAAATGTACATGGGGATCTTGAGCAGAAAGAGAAGGCAAAACTCTCCCTTTCCCTTGACCCCCAAACAAATGGTACTCAAGGGAATCCTGCCTGCCTCAACCAACATAGAGGCGGCACATGGACATCTGTTTTAATAACCACCAATACACTTTGCATCCATGAATCTATCTAGCCCTGCCTTGAAGCTGTCAAGGCTGACAGCTGTCACGACCCCTTCAGGAAGTGAATTCCATAAATCAACGACCCTCTGGGTGAAGAAATATTTCCCTTTATTTGTCCTCACTTTCTTAGCTATAAGCTTTAGGGAGTGCCCCTTTGTCCTGGTATTGTGTGATAGAGAAAAGAATTTTTCTCTATCCACATTTTCTATCCCATGCATGATTTTATACACTTCGATCAAGTCACCCCTTAAACGCCGTCTTTCAAGGCTGAAGAGACCAAGGCATTGCAATCTGGTTTCATAAGGGAGGCGCTCCATTTCCTTGATAATTCTTGTTGCCCTTTTTTGCACCCCATCAGTTGGTAAGTATAATTGGGGTTCTTTGCCCCGATGTGCATAACTTTGCACTTGTTTAGGTTAAAATGCATTTGCCACTTTGTTGCCCACTCACACAATTTCGAGAGATCCTTCTGGAGCTCCCGACAATCAGTTTCACTTTTCACAACCCGGAACAATTTAGTGTCATCAGCAAACTTGGCTACCTCACTATTAACTTCTACATCCAGATCATTGATGAATAAATTAAAAAGTAAAGGCCCCAAAACTGAACCTTGGGGTACACCACTTCTCACTTCTTTCCATCCGGAGAATTGTCCATTTATTGCCACCCTTTGCTTCCTACAATTTAGCCAGTTACCAATCCAGGACAAGACCTGTCCTCTAATTCCGTGGCTGGAGAGCTTTTTTAGGAGCCTTTGGTGAGGGACTTTGTCAAAAGCCTTTTGAAAGTCAAGATATACAATATCAACTGGGGCCCCTTTATCTATGTATTTATTTACACCCTCAAAGAATTCTAACAAGTTAGTAAGACATGATTTGCCTTTGCAGAAACCATGTTGATTTTCTTTCAGCAATGCCTGTTTTTCTATGTGCCCTGTAATTTTATCTTTAATAATGGTTTCCATCAGTTTGCCTGGAACTGAGGTTAGACTGACTGGTCTATAGTTTCCTGGATCACCTCTGGATCCTTTCTTGAAGATCGGGGTTATATTTGCTTCCCTCCAATCCTCCGGTACAGTGCCTGATCTTAGAGAAAGATTGTATATTTTAGCTAGAAGTTCAGCAATTTCACACTTGAGTTCCTTGAGAATTCTAGGGTGGATGCCATCTGGACCCGGCGATTTGTTGACGTTTAGTTTAGAAAGGCATGCAAGAACATCTTCCTTGTTTATCTCTATCAGGTTTAATTCTTCTATTTCCCTCCCTGGGAAAACTAATTCAGTGGCAGGCAAATGTTCTCTATCCTCCTCGGTGAAAACGGAGGCAAAGAAGTCATTTAGCCTCTCAGCAATCTCCTTGTCTTCTCTGATTATCCCCTTCTGACCATTGTTATCAAGTGGCCCAACTGATTTTCTGGTTGGGTTCCTGCTTCTGATGTACTTAAAAAGGTTTTGTTATTATTTTTAATATTCTTGGCTATATGCTCCTCAAAGTCTCTCTTGGCTACTTGCACTACTGCGCAAAACTGCAGAAAGAAAGAAAAAGATTTTCAAGGAATATGATGGGGTGAAGTATCCCCACAAAAACACTTTACTTGATTCATCTCTTGTACCTACAACAATATTTACTATGGGAAGATCCTTTGGTTCAGTGGAGCACACTGATTAGGAAAGATGCTTAGCAAAAAAAAAGGCTAAAGTTAAAATTAAGAAATTAGATGATGGGACTTATCAGATGGAATATTTAAAGATTAAGCACTTGTTTGAATATAGTTAAAGAAATACAATTTTGGATATAAATGAATTTTAGTTTAAGAGGGATAGGCTTTTTAAGCAATATAGTATTCTTTGTTTATGATATGATAAATATAAAAATGTTGGGATGATTTATATGAGGGAAATGTTTTAGACACTTAAGGATAATGGATTTTGAGAAAATTTTAATTAAGAATGTTTTGAATAGTTTTAAAAGATTAGCTGTGGATTTATTAGATGGAATACTTAAAGATTAAATATTGGTTGAAATATGTTTAAAAAGAATAGAAAATTTTTGGGACATAAATGTATTTTAGCTTAAGAGGGACATGTTTTTCAAGTAGTATATTATTTCTTTTTTTCTTCTCTTTTTTGTTTTAAGATATGAGAAACGTAAAAGTGTTGGGATGGCTTGTATGAGGAAAAAGACAAGTGTAATTAACTCTAAGAAAATCTTAACAGGGGAAAATGTCTTTTGAACACTGGGGGAAAAACAAATTTAAATGATAACTTTAAAAACATGATCTATGACAAGATGATTAAGATGATTAATTACAAAAGTAGATTTATACTGATGTGGTTGTTACTTGTAGAAATACTAGAAAAATGTCTATATTCAATTGTTATCTACTAAAATTACTAAGAAATGTACTAATTTAAGGTTGATAAAAGAGAATATTATTGGAAGAAGAGAAAATCAAGGAAAGCTATTATGTGGAGTATGGAATTATAGAAATTAATTGTTATTGATTGTTTGTAAATATAAACCTAGACAACATGCTGTTTACCAAATATTAATGATGATTATGTTAAAAAAATCAATAAAATATATTTTAAAAAAGATTTGTCTGGCATGATCTGTTTTTGACAAACCCATGTTGCCTTTTGGTAATGACTTTGTTTGCCTCTAGGTGTTCACTGATTCATTGCTTGATTATCTTTTCCAGAATCTTCCCAGGTATTGAGGTCAGGCTGATAGGTCTGTCATTTCCTGGATCCATTTTTTTTTTCATTTTTAAAGATGGGAACTACATCAGCTCTTTTCCAGTCCTCTGGTAGTTCCCCAGTGCTCCAAGATCTTTGAAAAATATAGTTCAGTGGTTCTGAGATCACATCTGCCAGTTCCTTGAGAACCTTGGGGTGTAATCCATCTGGTCCTGGTGATTTGAACTCATCTAGGCTGGACAGGTGCTCACTTACCATTTTCTTGCCTATCTTAACTTGTGTTTCTATTCTGTTTTTTATGGCACTGTTTTTGATAGGTTGGTCTGTTTTTTCCCTTTGTGTAAAGACAGATGCGAAAAATGAGTTAAATAGTTCTGCTTTCTCCCTGTTGCTTGTCACCTTCTTGCCACTTTCACCCACTAATGGACCAATCATTTCCTTAACTTTTTTCTTGTTTTTTACATGTTGAAAGAAGCTTTTTTTTTTGCTGTTTTTGACTTTGTTTGCAAGCCTTAGTTCATTATGAGCCTTAGCTTTCCTCACTTCACCTTTGCAGGCTCGGGCTATTTGCTGATATTCTGACTTAGTTATGTGTCCCTCTTTCCACTTTCTATACTTGTCCTTTTTATCTTTCAATTTACCAGAGAGTTCTTTATGCAGCCATGCTGGTTTCTTTTGACAGCTGTTATTTTTCCTCTTTGTTGGTATTGTGCTAGACTGGGCTTTTATTATCTCACTTTTCAAAATTCCCCAAGCTCCTTGAGTTGTTTTCCCCTTGAGGATTCTCATCCATGGAATCCTTTCCAAACCCTCTCTAAGTTTATTGAAATTAGCTCTCTTGAAGTCCAAGACTCTAGTTTGACTGTGTTCTATTGCTTGTGCTTCCATAATGTTGAATTCCAATATTGCATGATCACTTCCTCCCAAGGTTCCTATGGCTTCAACATCTTTGTATCTTTCCTCTTTGATCGCGTCTGCGGAATCTCGCCCGGCCTCCCTGTTTAGGGTGACCCGGTCCCTCCTTAACCCGAGGGGTCCAGAGCATCCCCTGCAGGGTAGTGCCGAGGACTTTAACAACTGTTTCGCAGACAAAGTAGCTCAGATCCGGGCCGACCTAGACTCCAATTGTGAAGCAGAGTCGACTGATAACGATTCAGTCGAGGGGACAGGGGCAGGTTCTTGTCCGGTCATCTGGGGCGAGTTTGAGACTGTTACACCTGATGAAGTGGACAGGGCCATTGGAGCTGTGAGTTCCACCACCTGTTTGTTGGACCCGTGTCCCTCCTGGCTGGTTTCTGCCAGTAGGGAGGTGACACGTACCTGGATCCAGGAGATTGTCAACGCTTCTTTGAGGGAGGGGTCCTTCCCGGCTCCTTTAAAGGAGGCACTTGTGCGCCCCCTCCTCAAGAAGCCTTCCCTGGATCCAGCAATTTTGACCAACTATTGTCCGGTCTCCAACCTCCCCTTTGTGGGGAAAGTTGTTGAGAAGGTGGTGGCACTCCACCTCCAGCGGTCTCTGGAGGAAGCCGATTATCTGGGCCCTCTGCAGTCTGGGTTCAGGCCCGGCTACTCCACCGAAACTGCTTTGGTTGCTCTGATGGATGATCTCTGGCGGGCCCGGGATAGAGGCCAGTCCTCTGTCCTGGTGCTTCTTGACCTCTCAGCGGCGTTCGATACCATCGACCATGGTATCCTTCTGCGCCGGCTGGAGGGATTGGGGGTGGGGGGCACCATGTTATGGTGGTTCTCCTCCTATCTCTCTGTTTGGTCGCAGTTGGTGTTAGTGGGGGGTCAGAGATCCACCTCTAGGTTACTCCCGTGTGGGGTGCCTCAGGGGTCGGTTCTCTCCCCCCTACTTTTTAACATCTACATGAAGCCACTGGGTGAGATCATCCACCAGCATGGAGTGAGATACCATCAGTATGCTGATGATACCCAGCTGTACATTTCCACTCCTGGCCAAATCAGTGAAGCGGTTGAGGTGATGTGCCGGTGTCTGGAGGCTGTGAGGGTCTGGATGGGCGTTAACAGATTGAGGCTCAACCCTGACAAGACAGAGTGGCTGTGGGTGATGCCTCCCAAGGACATTTCAATCTGTCCTTCCATTACCCTGGGGGGTAAAGTTATAAACCCCTCGGAGAAGGTGCGCAACTTGGGAGTCCTCCTCGATCCACGGCTGACATTGGAACATCATTTGTCGGCTGTGGCGAGGGGGGCATTTGCCCAGGTTCGCCTGGTACACCAGTTGCGCCCTTATTTGGATCGGGAGTCTCTACTCACAGTCACACATGCCCTTGTCACCTCGAGGATCGACTACTGCAATGCTCTCTACATGGGGCTACCCTTGAAGAGTGTTCGTAGACTACAATTAGTGCAAAATGCAGCTGCGCGAGCAATTGTGGGCCTTCCACGTTGTGCCCACATTTCGCCAACTCTCCGCATGCTGCATTGGTTGCCTATCGGTCTCCGAGCGCAAATCAAAGTGTTGGTTATTACCTATAAAGCCCTTTATGGCATTGGACCAGGATACCTACAGGAACGTATTCTGCCACATACTTCCCTTCGACCGGTGAGAGCGCACAGGGTCGGCCTCCTCCGGGTCCCGTCAGCGAAACAATGCCGTCTGGCAGGTCCTAGGGGGAGGGCCTTCTCTGTTGTGGCGCCCACCCTCTGGAACCAACTGCCTCCTGAAGTCCGTGCTTCCCCCACTCTCCCGGCCTTCCGGAGGAATCTTAAGATCTATCTTTGCCGGCAGGCCTGGGGTTGACTGTGGAATGTTGAGTGAATGATGAATGCGTCTGGGGTTGTATTTTTTAATGAGTTTTTAGATTTGGGCTTAGTTTTGAAGTATTGTTTTGTTTATGTTGTAAGCCGCTCCGAGTCTTCGGAGAGGAGCGGCATATAAGTCCGAAAAATTAAATTAAATTAATTCTATCATTTCATCTCTGTTAGTGAGAATTAGATCCAAAATGGCTAATCCCCTAGTTCCCTTCTCTACTTTTTGGGAGACAAAGTTGTCTGCTAGGTTTGTAAGGAATCTGTTTGATCTTCCACTTGGTGCAGAGTTTGTCTCCCAGTTGATGTCAGGGTTGAAAAGCCCTGGCCTATAGTATACACTTATGGCAACGTCATTTCCCCCCCTTTTATATTGACCCAAATGCATTCAAAACAGTTTTCATCATCGTGCTCTATTTCTGTAGAGATGTAGTTATTTCTTATATAGAGCGCAACTCCACCTCCTCTTTTATTTGGTCTGTTTCTTTTAAATAATTTAAATCCCTCTAGCTGTGTGTTCCATGTGTGGGTTTCATCCCACCAAGTTTCCGTAATGGCAACAATATCATATCTGCCCTCATTTATCTGAATTTCTAATTCACCCTGTTTGTTGCTCATGCTCTGTGCGTTGCTGTATAGACATTTGAGTCCTTTATGACTGACACTGTGTTTACTTTCTACATAACCTGTGTGGTGCCTGAGTTCCCCTATTTTCTGACCACCTGTTTGATTAGTGCACTTGGTGTGGTACTATTAAAAGTTTGATTTTGCTTGACAGCAGGGTTGATATTCTTATCCGCACACACATCTATTTTACATGCACTGATAACCCTATAATTTTTAGATTGCCGGGGACAGGGATGTTCTTTATCAATTAACTCACTGTCCCCGTAGTTCAGTTTAAATATTTCTCCAGAAAATCTGTGAATTTATTGCCAAGTAACTCAGTCCCTTTCTTTGATGGATGCAAGCCATCTCTTTTGTACACTTTTCATTGGACCAACTGGAGACATCGTGACTAATATAACCAAAGCCTTCCCCTTTATACCATTCCTTTAGCCACATATTGAATTCTGCTATACGCTGGCCCTTTCCATTTTGCTCCTTATACACTGGTAAAACCTCTGAAAAAGTAAGCCTACAGCCTATCCTGCTAAGTTCCTGCCCCAAGCTCTGGAAATCATTCTGCACAGAGAGTACATCTTTTTGGGACAGATCGTTAGTGCCAAGATGTACAATAGCATCCACATCACACTCCTTGCTGCCATTCTTGACTATCTTAAAAATACACTTCTTGTCTCTGCTGGCAGTAGCACCTGGAAGACACCTGACCTCTTTCAAAAGCTCTGTATCCTTTCCTAAATTTATATCCCTTATAATTGAATCACCAACCAGAAGGTGGCTTCTCTTTTTGGATGCCTTGCTCTTCTTGCATGACTGATGTGTAATACCTGATTCACACTTTCCCCTGTCCAAAACAAGTTCTTCATCTCGGACCACAATCCCCTGCTTATTTGAGTTATCATCATCCCAACTACCTTGACCTGTCTCCTTAGTGTCCCTATTAAAGTCAACAAAGGCACTGTATCTGTTATGCAGGGACACAGCAAAAGCTTTGTGTTTATGGTTCACAGCTCTCACCCTGCCAGATCCCACAGTTGTCCATACTGCCCTTCTCCTGCAGGATCTTTGTGGTAGAGGGGCCTGATAGCGCGGCAGCTCAATAGACCAGAACGGCTGAACTGGACACCTAATTTCTGCCTGAAGAGCACAGATTACAGACCCTAGAGAAGTAATCTGTCCTTGTAGACTAGTGATTTGTTTACAGATAGGACAGTATCCAAGTTTGAATAGAGTACTGCGGAAGACAGCTGCAAAACAAGTATTGCACTGAACTAAGCCAGACATTCTGAAATAAAATGAAATCACAATTTCAGACGCACTTGCCCTGAATGTACTACTGCTGTTTTAGATTTTTAGTTATATGATGCACTCCCCCTTAACTCACAGCTAGCAGCTCCTCCCAGCAGCCTCTAGGAAGTTCAAATGCAATGGAGATCCAACCAGCATTAAAGGTGTAGCATTAAAAGGCAGGAAAATAAATTAACAGGGTGGGGAATGTGACTGCACTGTCACGCTAGCTCACAGTAAATCATCAAATACAGCTGCAGCCAAAGAGGCCCTTAACAAGAAAAAAAAAAGACTATTGGGAGGTTTATGTCCTGGGCTGTGATTGACACAGCAGGTGCAGGAAGCTGCAGAGAGACCCGGGCAGACCACGTGGCTACCCGGGCCAGACAGGCTGTCTCCAGCCTATGGCGCATGCGCAAGATGGGAAACATACGTTGCATTGATTGGTTGATGCTGCTCCCTGTAAGGAGGTATAAAAGGGATCCGCGCCATTTTGTGTTAAGAACATAAGAACATAAGAAGAGCCATGCTGAATCAGGCCAAAGCCCATCGAGTCCAGCATTCTGTGTCACACAGTGGCCCACCAAATGTACATGGGGATCTTGAGCAGAAAGAGAAGGCAAAACCCTCCCTTTCCCTTGACCCCCAAACAAATGGTACTCAAGGGAATCCTGCCTGCCTCAACCAACATAGAGGCGGCACATGGACATCTGTTTTAATAACCACCAATACACTTTGCATCCATGAATCTATCTAGCCCTGCCTTGAAGCTGTCAAGGCTGACAGCTGTCACGACCCCTTCAGGAAGTGAATTCCATAAATCAACGACCCTCTGGGTGAAGAAATATTTCCCTTTATTTGTCCTCACTTTCTTAGCTATAAGCTTTAGGGAGTGCCCCCTTGTCCTGGTATTGTGTGATAGAGAAAAGAATTTCACCTTTTCTATCTGTGTTGTTCTGTTGAAGATTATCTAAAGAAGCAACTGTTGTTACTCCTGCCTCGTCTCAATGCCTTACCAACGCACAGAACAGAACATTGGCGATGAAGGTGGGATCGTGCTGCAAGAAAACAACGAAAAGAAAATAGGCTGACTCACCACGGAAGGCCAAAGTGCTTGGAAGTTCGGCATTCCGATTGTGCGACTCTGCCTGCCAGTACGAAGACGCTGGAGGAGAGCTTGGCAAGATTCGTCCTGGAACCCCTTCACAAGCCGGAGCAGCACGAGGTGTTGACGAGGCCGCTAAGAAGTAACGATGTCGAAGATAGGGCATTTGTCCGAATTCGATACAGCTCACCCTGAACGTTGGAGCTCATATGTGGCCAGAGTAGAAAAGTACTTCCGAGTAAACCAAGTTCGGGAAGACGGGCTCAAAGCCGCAACGTTACTGTGTGTCTGTGGGAAAGAGACATTTGATATTGCCAAAAATTTGGTTGCCCCAGCACCTCCGGAATCCATCGCTTACACTGAGCTGAATAAAATGTTAAGGGAACATTTTGAACCGAAGCTATCGGTGATTGCCTGGCGTCACGCATTCGAACAGCGGGACCAAAGGCCAGGAGAGTCTGCTGCGGACTTTATTGCTGTGCTGCGACAAGCTGCTAGGCCCTGTGAGTTCAAAGACTTGGAGGAAAGACTTCGAGATCGTCTAGTTTGTGGTTTGAGGAGCCGTGAGCTGCAACAAAAGATTTTTGCAAAGGATGGTACTTCCGGTGATGTCGTTGGTTATAGACCCTGTGACACGATCTCTCCGTGCCCAGGGTCCGATTTTCTGTCGCTGGTGGGCCCAGCAGGGCTGAATGCCACCCTGGAGGGGTGGCCACCAAGAGGTGAACTATTTATAAGAAACAAACAGTAAGAATACTTTTAAATGGAGATTATACAGATGGATTTGAGATCAAAAAAGGCACTAGACAGGGATGTCCACTGTCTCCCCTGTTATTTATCCTTACATTAGAGGTACTGGCAAGAAATATCAGACAAGATACAGAAATTAAAGGTTTGGAGATTAAAGATCAGAAATATAAACTACAGGCCTTTGCGGATGACTTGGTTTTTATTTTAGAGGAGCCATTGGAAACAGCTGATAAACTTTTGCAGAAAATCGAGAAATTTGGAGATGTGGCTGGTTTGAAAATAAATAGGGAAAAGACCAAAGTATTAACAAAAAACTTAACAGATAAACAGAAAATTCAACTTGCTAAAATGACAAACCTTCAAATAGTAAAAAAAAGTCAAATATTTTAACTGCAAAATATACAACATTAAAAGAAGATAATTATGAGAGATTAATGAAACAAATAAAAATAGACCTGGAAAGATGGGAAAATCTTCAATTATCACTTCTAGGAAGAATAGCGATGGTTAAGATGAACATGTTACCAAAGCTAATTTTTCTATTCCAAACAGTTCCTATTAAACTTACTAAAAACCTTTTTGATGATCTAAATGCAATGATTGTAAGATTTATATGGCAAAGAAAGAAAGCTAGAATTAAATGTAAATTGTTACAAGAATCTAAGGAGAGAGGGGGCTTTGGACTGCCAGATTGGAGACTTTATTATCAAGTCGCTATTCTCCTTTGGCTCAAAGAATGGATTGTATTGAGAAATAAAAGATTGCTTTATCTAGAGGGACATGATCTTCAATTAGGTTGGCATGCTTTTATATGGTATGAGAAAACTAAAGCACGTAAATACTTTCAAAACCATGCGGTAAGAAATGTACTACTTTCAGAATGGGAGAAAATCAAACATAAAATATATATGAAAATACCTGAGTGGCTTTCAACAATGGAAGCATTTGCTTATCCAAACCTGATTAATTATGATAAACTGGTTAGTTATTAAGATATTTTGGACAAAGAGGGAAAACTTAAGGACAGGCAAACTCTTCAACAACAAGGTATTGACCTGACATGGTGGTCCTACTTGCAAATTCAAGCAAGATACAAAAAAGATGTAAAATCAACAGGATTTTATAAAGAACAGACTCCACTAGATAACATTTTGTTAAAAACAGATGAGAACTTAATTAAGAAACTCTATAAATTTCTTTTAAACTGGAAGATGGAAGAATAACAAGTGAAAGAAACAATGATAGTATGGGCAAAGAACTTTGGATATTCTATAGATTTAGAAGATTGGCAAAAACTTTGGGATAAAAATATTAAGCTCACAAAAGCGGCAGTATATAAAGAAAACTTATATAAGAAGTTTTACAGATGGCATATGACACCAGTTCGCTTAGTGAAAATGTTTAAAAATGTCGCGGATATTTGTTGGAAATGTAAACAACAGCCAGGCACTTATTACCATGCCTGGTGGATATGCCCCAATGCTAAGAAATACTGGTCTAAGATTCATAGATGGCTGGAAAAGATGATGAAAATACAGATAGAATATAAACCGGAATTGTTTTTGTTAGGAATATTAAAACCTAATTATGGTAAAGAGAATGATTATCTGATACTGCATGTTTTAACAGCCGTGAGGATAGTATTTGCCCAATATTGGAAAAATGAGAATCTACCATCTGACCAGACTATAATTACTAAAATCTTAGAGTGTGCAGAAATGGATAGATTAACATTAGAGATGAAAGAAAAAGATGATTCAGTTTATTTTATAACTTGGGATAAATTTTATCAATGGTTAGAGACACATTAGAATTTGAAAAGGATCTAACATCTCAGAATAGATGATTGATTTCTAACCAAGTTTTAATTAATAGGTAGATGAACATTGTTATTTTTAGCGATTTAGTGATTTTTATCTATGTTGATAGTTAGGATTTTCTGAGATTTTATTATTCGTGTTTATTTAATAGATGAATTTATTTGTTTATTAACTGTTTGTAATATGGCTATAGTTAAGCTTATTTTAAGATATTCACTCATTATTACGATCCGGACAGTTGCTTGTTTGTTAAAATATGTGATTGTACCTTTCCTTATTTTATCCTAAATCCCCTATTTCCTTCCCCCCATCCCCCTCCCTTACCATACCTATATTGTTCCTAATTTTTCCTTATCTATATAAGCGCAATAAAATATTGTTATATATATATATAAAAAGATTTTTGCAAAGGAGGATGTTTCCTTCCAGGATGCATTAAGGGAGATCACGGCCGACGAAGCTGCAGGAGGAGCAGTCAAGGCCTTGCGGCTTTCCAAGCATCCTACGAGTTCAGGATCCATCCATCAAGAGGTTGCTCGAGAAGTAGTTGATCCTGATTCCGAAAACGAGGTCGACCGTCTACAGCAGCCAGCGGAGAGAAGGCTCCAAGAGCGAACCGACAAGGGAGCTGACAAGGCAGTTCCATTCCCTCAGTGTTTCGGATGTGGAGGCTGCCACAAGCGCTCCGTTTGCCGTTTCCGCTCTGCCATTTGCTGGGCATGTGGCAGGCAAGGCCACATAGCCACCGTCTGTTTGGGTCGCACGAAAGACCGTCCTTCGGAACAATTGCCTCGGAAAGGTATCAGGGTCCCCAGCCAGAATAGGATGGGTTTCTGCGCATCCCGCAGAAGCATTTTGAACACAGGGGCCCACAGGCCATTAAAGAAGAAGCTTCACATTAAATTGAGTCAGAATTGTTTAATGGATTAAAAGGCAATACTGGTGCCTTGGAGTGTTTTAAGGATAAGGATAATGTGTGTTTAATTTAGTTTGATGATTTTTCATTGGTATACGGAAATTTGTTTGATATGGAAATATGAAAGTTAAATTTGGAGTGAAACTTAATTAACTAAGAGATTTTTGTGTATGGTAATATGATTTGATAAGGTATGATAATTAATTGGATGGAGTTTGGAGTCTGTGTAATGAATTGAAATGAATTAAGTCAAAGATCATCATAACCAATAAAAATGGGTTTTATGAATTATACTAAGGAGAATATATATATATATATATATATATATATATATATATATATATATATATATATATATATATATATATATATATATATATATATATATATATATATATATATATATATATATGTTGTTTAAAATTGTTAACAAAGAAATAAGGGATTTCTGAAATAGCTATTTCGAGTTATTTACCTCTCTTCAGTCAGAATTCACCCTTTCTGGGATTCGAACCTGGGCAGTCTGCATGCTAGGCAGAAGCTTTAGCCTCAAGCCACAGGCTCTGTCCCACTTTGTTAGTAGTCAGGGAGTGGATATGTGTGTCAAGTGGTTATTTTTTAGATTGCACCCTGTAAACCCAAATATGGGAGGAAGAAATCATTCTTTCCTTTGCTTGTTTCAGCTCAACCCAGAGCCATCTGCAAGCACAAATATATATATGTTGTTTAAAATTGTTAACAAAGAAATAAGGGATTTCTCAAATAGCTATTTCGAGTTATTTACCTCTCTTCAGTCAGAATTCACCCTTTCTGGGATTCGAACCTGGGCAGTCTGCATGCTAGGCAGAAGCTTTAGCCTCAAGCCACAGGCTCTGTCCCACTTTGTTAGTAGTCAGGGAGTGGATATGTGTGTCAAGTGGTTATTTTTTAGATTGCACCCTGTAAACCCAAATATGGGAGGAAGAAATCATTCTTTCCTTTGCTTGTTTCAGCTCAACCCAGAGCCATCTGCAAGCACAAATATATATATGTTGTTTAAAATTGTTAACAAAGAAATAAGGGATTTCTCAAATAGCTATTTCGAGTTATTTACCTCTCTTCAGTCAGAATTCACCCTTTCTGGGATTCGAACCTGGGCAGTCTGCATGCTAGGCAGAAGCTTTAGCCTCAAGCCACAGGCTCTGTCCCACTTTGTTAGTAGTCAGGGAGTGGATATGTGTGTCAAGTGGTTATTTTTTAGATTGCACCCTGTAAACCCAAATATGGGAGGAAGAAATCATTCTTTCCTTTGCTTGTTTCAGCTCAACCCAGAGCCATCTGCAAGCACAAATATATATATGTTGTTTAAAATTGTTAACAAAGAAATAAGGGATTTCTCAAATAGCTATTTCGAGTTATTTACCTCTCTTCAGTCAGAATTCACCCTTTCTGGGATTCGAACCTGGGCAGTCTGCATGCTAGGCAGAAGCTTTAGCCTCAAGCCACAGGCTCTGTCCCACTTTGTTAGTAGTCAGGGAGTGGATATGTGTGTCAAGTGGTTATTTTTTAGATTGCACCCTGTAAACCCAAATATGGGAGGAAGAAATCATTCTTTCCTTTGCTTGTTTCAGCTCAACCCAGAGCCATCTGCAAGCACAAATATATATATGTTGTTTAAAATTGTTAACAAAGAAATAAGGGATTTCTGAAATAGCTATTTCGAGTTATTTACCTCTCTTCAGTCAGAAATCCCTTATTTCTTTGTTAACAATTTTAAACAACATATATATATTTGTGCTTGCAGATGGCTCTGGGTTGAGCTGAAACAAGCAAAGGAAAGAATGATTTCTTCCTCCCATATTTGGGTTTACAGGGTGCAATCTAAAAAATAACCACTTGACACACATATCCACTCCCTGACTACTAACAAAGTGGGACAGAGCCTGTGGCTTGAGGCTAAAGCTTCTGCCTAGCATGCAGACTGCCCAGGTTCGAATCCCAGAAAGGGTGAATTCTGACTGAAGAGAGGTAAATAACTCGAAATAGCTATTTGAGAAATCCCTTATTTCTTTGTTAACAATTTTAAACAACATATATATATATTTGTGCTTGCAGATGGCTCTGGGTTGAGCTGAAACAAGCAAAGGAAAGAATGATTTCTTCCTCCCATATTTGGGTTTACAGGGTGCAATCTAAAAAATAACCACTTGACACACATATCCACTCCCTGACTACTAACAAAGTGGGACAGAGCCTGTGGCTTGAGGCTAAAGCTTCTGCCTAGCATGCAGACTGCCCAGGTTCGAATCCCAGAAAGGGTGAATTCTGACTGAAGAGAGGTAAATAACTCGAAATAGCTATTTCAGAAATCCCTTATTTCTTTGTTAACAATTTTAAACAACATATATATATTTGTGCTTGCAGATGGCTCTGGGTTGAGCTGAAACAAGCAAAGGAAAGAATGATTTCTTCCTCCCATATTTGGGTTTACAGGGTGCAATCTAAAAAATAACCACTTGACACACACACATATATATATATATATATATATATATATATATATATATATATATATATATATATATATATATATATATATATATATATATACATATATAGAAATATATACATATGGATAAACTCTTAAAACAGGATTAGTAGTAATAGAAATTTAGGCAATGCTGGATACACGGATTGTTTTAAGGATAATGATTTAGACTTAGAAGTATGAAAATGGCAATTATAGATATGTATGTTCAATTTAATTTGATGATTTTTCATTGTTTTTTCGAAACTTGTCTGATATGGAAATGTGAAACTTAAATTTAGAGTGAAACTTAACCAATTAAGAGATTTTGTGTATAGTAATATGATTTGATAAGTTATGATAATTAATTGGATGGAATTTGGACTTTGTGTAACGAATTGAAATGAATTAACTCAAAAATCTTCATAAGCAATAAAAATGGGCTTTATTAAGGGAAAAATATATATTTAGATTTTATATATATGGCTATATAATTATAAGTTATTTATTAGTAGAAGAAGAAATAATTAAGATTGATGACAAAAAGAGGGTTGAGAGAGGGCAAGAGTTTGAATATACGTGGAAGAGATATTTGAAATGTTAATCTGTTGATACAAAATAATATTTGACTATGGTAATTGAAGTTGATAAAGTTTTAAAATAGGTTTAGTAGTAAAAGAAATTTATGATAGAAATGGAATACATTAAATTTATATGTTTCTTTTGAGGGAAATAGAAAGATGAAAGTGAATGTACTAAGTTGAACTGTTTATGTGTGTTTTTATTTTGGAATCTTTGTTTACCCAATCACCACGGTGTGCTTTAAGTACTTATTGTTAAAATTATAAAACCAATAAAATATTTTTCAAAAAAAGAAGAAGAAGAAGCTTCACACTGATGTCAAATAGCAGGGGGTCCCCTTAACGATGGAGCTGGACACAGGTTAAGCTCTGTCAATCATATCCCAGGACACCCTTAAGCAAATCTGCTACAGAAGCAGCCAGCGAGTTAAACTCAGGCCGTCAAATCTGGTCTTAACAGATTTTCAGAATTCCCGAGTCAGGGTAAAAGGGGAGGCCACACTCAAGGTGCAGCATAGGAAATTCGAACGGTTCCTGGACGTTGTTGTGGTAGAGGGCGACCACACGAGTCTAATTGGACTCGATTGGTTCAAGGCACTTGGGATTCAAGTGACTGGGCTACACAGCTTGCAAACGGCAGGCCTTGCAGACGTTTGCAAGGAGTTTGCTGATGTGTTTAGCCCAGAACTAGGGTTGTACAAGGGGCCTCCGATTGCTTTGCGGTTAGACCCATCCATTGCCCCGATTAGGATTAAACCTTGTCAGGTGCCCTTTGCGCTGAAGCAAAAGATTAATGCCGAGCTGGACAAACTGCTCCAGCAAGGTATTTTGGAACCTATGGATAGCAGTCCATGGGAAACACCCATAGGTACGCCACTGAAGGCCAATGGGGAAGTCCGCATTTGTGCTGACTATAAATGCACGTTAAACAAAGCATTACAGCAGCACTCTTATCTGGTGCCTTTGGTGAGCCACATTTTGGCCTCGCTTAAGGGAGGCCGAGTTTTCGCCAAACTTGATTTGGCTCAGGCCTATCAACAGCTACCGGTTGATGAGGCAACGGCTGAGGCCCAAACGATCGTAACGCACCGGGGGGCTTTTAAAGTCAGAAGACTGCAGTTTGGGGTTAACGGAGCCCCTGGCATCTTCCAAAGCGTTATGGAGCAAATGCTCCGTAACATTCCGGGAGTTTGCCCATACTTCGATGATGTCGTCATCGCAGGGGAATCACCCGAAAGCTTGCCTGAGAGGCTTCGGTCCGTTTTGCTGTGGTTCCCCAAAGCGGGGCTAAAGCTTAGGCAAGACAAATGCAAAATTGGAGTCACTTCCACTGAATTCCTGGGGTTTCGTATAGATGCAGAAGGCATCCATCCTGCTGAATCTAAGCTCAAAGCGATTCAGCAGGCCCCAAGCCCCAAGTCGAAGAGCGAGCTTCAAGCCTTCCTTGGGCTTCTAAACTTCTATCACTCCTTCCTACCTCACAAGTCTGCACTGGCAGAGCCGTTACACCGGCTCTTGGACAAACAGGCTCCATGGAAGTGGACACAAGTCCACGAAAAGAGTTTTGCAGCGGTCAAGGCATTGTTATCTTCAAATGCTGTTCTCGCTCATTTTAATGAGCAGCTGCCAGTGTGTATAGCCTGCGATGCATCCCCTTATGGGATTGGGGCTGTCTTAAGTCACCTGAAGGCTGATGGGACACAAGTCCCTGTAGCCTACTATTCTAGGATTCTGTCATCTGCTGAGCGTAATTATGCACAGATAGACAGAGAAGCCTTGGCCATAGTGGCTGGCATAAAAAAGTTCCATGACTTTTTGTATGGTCGCCACTTCATGGTCTATACAGACCATAAGCCACTGCTGTGGTTGTTTACAACAAACAAGCAAACCCCACACATAATTTCTCCTAGAATTTTGAGGTGGTCAATTTTCCTTTCTGCATATGACTACTCACTAGTTCACAAACCTGGCAAAGAAATGGGCCATGCAGATTTTATTAATTTTATTATTAATTTGACTTCTATGCCGCCCTATTCTGGAGAACTCAGGGCGGCTCACAAGCCTTAGCAGGTTGCCTCTACAGCTTGTAGAATCAGATCCTGCTCCAGCTAACCACATACTAGCTATTCAGGATTTGCCTGAGTCTCCCCTCAATGCAAGGGATGTGGCTGCAGAAACAGCCAATGATCACATGCTAACACGTGTGTTGACATGGGTGCTGTCAGGATGGCCTGACACGTGTCCTGGCACTAACTTCCAGAGTTTCTGGAAAAGGAAGCATGAGCTATCCACCTTTAAGAGTTGTGTCCTGTGGGGAAGCAGGGTAGTGTTCCCAACCTCATTGAGGACTAGAGTCTTGTAATCTCTGCATGAGGGACATCCGGGCATAGTCCGGATGAAGGCTCTGGCGCGCAGCTATCTCTGGTGGCCGGGGCTTGATAAGGAGATTGAGACCCAGGTCCAGGGTTGCCAGGTTTGCCAACAGTCCAGGCCTGAAATGCCACAGGCTCCTGTACACAGGTGGGAGGAAACACATGCTCCCTGGGCAAGGGTTCATATCGACTACACTGGCCCCTTTCAGGGGCAATTCTTCCTCATTGTTGTGGACAGTCACTCTAAATGGCTAGAGGTCGTTCCAGTGTCCACTACGACGACTGCCAGGACTATCCAGGTGTTGAGGGGCATCTTCGCCTCCCATGGGCTTCCAGATGTTCTTGTCTCCGACAACGGACCTCAATTCACTTCTTCTGAGTTTCAGGCTTTCCTACAGGCCAACATGATTCTCCATGCTACTTCAGCACCCTTTCATCCAGCTTCCAATAGCCAAGCTGAGCGCATGGTGCGCACAACCAAAGACGCCTTGAAGAGGCTCACTCACGGAAGCTGGCATCACAGGTTAGCTGACTTTCTTCTTTGCCAATGCACCACACCTTGCACAGCCACTGGGAAAAGCCCAGTTGAACTCCGCTGGGGTTGCCGTCTCATTACCAAACTGGACAGATTGCACCCAGACCGGGTGGCTTCACAGGTATCACAGCTGCGGGCCCCTAGGAGACTACAGGTGGGCAATCCAATGTGGGCAAGGAACTATGGTCCCGAACATCTCTGGGTGACAGCAGTGGTCTGCAAAGTCACTGGGCCGCTGTCATACGAAGTGACCCTGGAAGATGGTCGTATGTTGCGTCGGCACATTGACAAGCTGTACTGGAGGCTACCCAGTCACCCTTCTGCTCCTGACTCTGCTCTCGGGGGGGGAGGACCACGATGACGATTGTGGATCTCAGTCTTCCTGCAGAAGTGGGGGTTCGCACTCTGCACATAGGGGTTTTGCCAACGAGGCAGCTCCTGACTCTGGCACTGGGTCCATGGAAAATTGCACACAACAGGCTGTTCGGGCCACTCCATCTGCTGGCCTTGTGCCTACGGGACATTGCTCCCAAGAGGGGTCTGTCATGGACCTGGGGAATTCCACCCCACCAAGGAAATCTGGTCTGGGTTTACAGGACCCAGCCAGTCAGCATGATGTGGGTTCGCCTGTACCTAAGAGGCATCCAAGTGCAGGAAGCTGCAGAGAGACCCGGGAAGACCACGTGGCTGCCCAGGCCAGACAGGCTGTCTCCAGCCTATGGCGCATGTGCAAGGCGGGAAAGATACGTTGCATTGATTGGTTGATGCTGCTCCCTGTAAGGGGGTATAAAAGGGATCCGCACCATTTTGTGTTGTTCTGTTGAAGATTAACTAAAGAAGCAACTGTTGTTACTCCTGCCTCATCTCAATGCCTTGCCAACGCACAGAACAGGAGGGGTTTGAGGGGCTAGGGGCTAAACGTAAAATGACAAATAAGTATCAGAGCAGGGTTGTGGGCCTTATGCGAATGCGTGTTTATCACAACCATGCACAGGTCATGTTCAGGCTTGCACCAGCATAGCATTCTGAGCAAGCACTTTAGACATGCGTTAGCATGCATGCTCACAAAGCATTTGGCTGCATATGTGACAGGCATGCTCAGTGCATGTTTGGGCTTCCCCAGGCGTGTCCTGGTTTTCAGGGTATGATAAAAGGTGCCGCAAATTTCTGCCTTTAAAGCCTAGCCACCATTTAATAATAATGTGGATCCCTCAGAAGGGCTTAATAAAACGGATGCTAAATTGGAGACTGGTGACAATTTATTTGATGTAAAAATGATTCCTGAACCAGCAAAGAGGGGACTGAGAGTTAGGAAAAGTTGTAAAATGTATAAAATTAATGAGAGTAAGTGTAATTTGGTGCTCAAGATTTGTCATTGCTGGTTCTGCCCATAGGGGTCTGCCCACTTGTATAGCAAGATTGATTCCTGTCTGTTTCAATGCTTCTTTCAGTGTGTGAGGAAGATGAACTGTTTGCCACTTTTACATTGCCCACAGATTTGCAATGGTACAGATTGTTAGGGTTTGTAATGAGTGTGTCAACACTGCTAATATTGAATATTCTTGCTTTGACAAAATATGCAGAACTGTCTGGTATTTTTACAGTTAATTCAGATAACAGAGAAAAGGGAGGGGAAATAACAAAAGCCCGGGAAAAGGAACGGAAGTGAATCTCTGCCCTCTGGGCTAATTGGAAGATGTGACTTGTGACTGCAAGATAAGGGAGGGGTTTAGCAAGAAAAGTTAGATGCCAGCAAGAGGAATTCAGATTCTGGCATAAACCTCCATGATGTGCCGTCAATTTGTAACACTGTTAATAAAGGCTTTAGGATAAACATGCCTGGAAGTTCTTTGAAGTGTTTCATTACTCGGAACCATGACATCATGCCAGAATCTACAAATTTTTCAAACCAATTACGGGGTCCCGAACTCCAATCACTATTCCTAAACTAAGGGGTAGACTGATAAAGATTCGGGGAAGATCTCATTATGAAAGGGGAGAGATGGCTTGAGGCCAGCCCCTCAGCAGCAGCAGCAGCAGCTTCCCCAGGGAGTGGAGCGGCAGCCAGCCAGCCGGGGGAGAAAGAACTCTGGCAGATCTCCCAGCTGGGAGTAAAGACTTCAAAAGCAGAATGGAGAGATGACGAAGCTTTGGGTGAGTCACTGGAAAGATAATCAAACCTCCCTAACGTGCAGGGATGGTTTGGCTTACAAAGGGGGAAAACTATATTTGCCAGAAGCCCTCTGTCTCAATGCTCTCAAACACAGCCATGATGTAAAACAGGCTGGACACTTTGGATATTTGAAAACCCTACACCTCACCCGCCGGCAATTTTGGTGGCTGGGGCTGAAAAGGGATGTGGAAAACTATGTAAAAAGCTGTACTGTATGTGCCACAATGAAAAGAATCCCAGGGAAAACCCCTGGGTTACTGCAACCCGTGGCAGACCCTTCTCAACCATAGGAAGAAATAGCTATGGACTTTATAGTAGACCTACCTGAAAGTAGTGGAAATATTGTCATCTGGACTGTAATAGACCTGTTCTCGAAGCAGGCTCATTTCATCGGTGCAGTTCACAGCAAAAGTTTGGAGAAGTTTCCTTACATTAAGTGGATCATCTCAAGGGTTATCATCTGCTTTTCATCCGGCCACCAATGGGGCTGCAGAAGCCGCTAACAAAATGGTGGAGCAGTATCTCAGATGCAACGTTTCTTACCAACAGACGAACTGGACTGATCTCCCTTTTGCGGAGGTGGTGTACAATAATTCTGTGCACAGCAGCACTGGCTACACACCTTTCAGAGTGGCCACAGGGAAAGAGTATAGCCCAATACCTGAATATCCTCAGTTGCCCTCCGCTTCCCATAAGAAGAAGTTTGGAGAAACACAAAAACTGCTTTAAAAAAGACTTTTGAAAGCTATAAAAAGCAGGCTGATAAAAAGAGGGCTCCCCAAAGAACATTCCAAGTTGGGGAAAAGGTCTATCTGTCAACTAAATATCTACGCCTCAAATTGCCTAGCAAGAAATTGGGGCCTAAATTCTTGGGGCCTTTCCCCATAGTTAGGATCATCAATCTGGTCACAGTACAACTAAAACCGCCTAGACTTTTAGGGAAAATTCACCCAGTTTTCCATTGTAGTTTGTTGAAGCCTTATCGGGGCTCCACTTTAAGACCTCCTCCAAAGAAGGCGCCTGGGCCCCTCGTAGTTGCAGGGCAGACCGACTATGAAGTGAAATGTATTCTTGACTCCAGAATCTTTAGAGGGAAATTGCAGTACCTAGTACAATGGAAGGGATACCCATTGTCTGAAGCCACCTGGGTGAAATCTAGTGAAGTGAAAGCTGACAGATTGGTCAAAAGGTTTCATATGAAACACCCCAACAAACCAAAATATAACCCTTAACATATGCTTTTGTTTACTTTACAGGATCTGTCCTTGTAAGGGGGGCCGGATGTCAACGCTGCAAATACTGTGTATTCTTGCTTTGACAATATGCAAAACTGTCTGGTATTTATTGGGTTAATACAGAGCTTAGAGTGGGGGGGAGGTAAAAAGCCTGGGAAAGAAAGAGGAAGAAAACCTTTGACCTTCACACTAATTGGATAATGTGACTTGTGACTGCAAGATAAGGGAGGGGTTTAGCAAGAAAAGTTAGATGCCAGCAAGAGGAATTCAGATTCTGGCATAAACCTCCATGATGTGCCGTCAATTTGTAACACTGTAATAAAGGCTTTAGGATAAACATGCCTGGAAGTTCTTTGAAGTGTTTCATTAGTCGGAACCTTGACACCCCCCTTTTCAAAAACCTCTCTTGCTTTCTTATGAGTATATTTTCAGCAATCTAACTAAGGGGAATGGGAAGGAAAGAATAAATCACTGAAAGATCTACCAATAGACCATTATCTTTTTTTTGTTCAGATTTGCATATGATAACTGCTAAATTTTTTATTCAGTCACTTTATACACTAGACCAGGGGTGTCAAACTCAATTTCACTGAGGGCCGCATCAGCATTGCCCTCGGGGGGCGTGGCCAGGATGGGTGTGGCCTACTGGGTGGGTGTGGCTGGGGTGGGTGTGGCCTACTGGGTGGGTGTGGCCATCTCGACATCACTCGTGTCAGGGGTGCCTGGGCAGCACTGGGGCAGATCTGAGGGTCTCCGGCAGAGGAGGGTCAGACTGGGGCAAGCGCTGGGACATGGTCCACTGGAGGAGCCTCACCGTCCCTCTCAGGCTATGCAGTGGGGGCCCCAGATGGTGGCACGGGCTGCCCAGAGCCTTGGGCAGTGGAGGTCAAGCGCCCAGCCCTTGAGTTCAGGGACCCCGCAGCCCAGCCTAGCCTAGCCCCACTTCCCCAAGGGGGCGCCCAGCTCCACTTACCCCTTCCTCGAGGCTGCTGCTGCTGTGCTCGCTCTCCTTGGCCAAGTTGCTCATGGTGTGTGTGGGAGGGCAAAATGTGTGGGTCAGGGGAGGCCCACTCCCTCTCCCTTCGAGGAGACCTCGCTTTTTAACTAAAGCATCCTCAGTGATAGAATGGGTGACCACCAGGAGAGGTCAGGAGGAGGGGACAAGGGGATGGTGAAAGGGCAGCAGGGCTGCTCATGGCCAAGTGTTAAGGCAGGACTTCCCTCAGACCCTTCCTCCCTGTCATTATAATCTACCTTTAATAATAATAAAGCCCTTTCGCCAACTTCCTACCTCGCTCTCCCTCCTCTTGGCTTGCCTCTTCGGAAAAGAGAAAATAAAATCTTCTTCCCCCAGTCAATCTCCTCTTCCCCTTTAAAAATCCCTCCCCAAGAGCCCCACCCTGCCACCAGCCACCACGGAGGCCGCCGGAGCTCCCGACCTCTCTGCCGAATCCGTAGAGCTCCAGCAAAGCCTCCCAGCCAGCGCTGATCCCCCACAAATCCCCTCTCTGCTACAAAAGGAACAAAGGGATGAAGGTTCCATGGGGCAGCCCTGGAATCAGCAAGGAGCTGCCTTGCCACCTCTGCCCCGCCCCCTGGGTTTGCGCACAGGAGACAGCCAGCACCAGTGTCCTGGGTGAAGTCAGCCTGTGGGGCAAGACAGCCAGCATGGATGCCAGACTCCTTGTGTGGGCGCCCAGGGGGCGGGGCAAGGCTGCCCTGTGGATCTAAGGCTGAGTGCATTCTGGCTTTGATGAATGCAACCAGGTTGTAGATCAGTGCCCAGTTGGCCTGGGCCAGGCCAAGGTGTGGCGGGCCAGTCCTTCGCTGTTTCCAGAGCAGGTCCCTGGGCCGGACGGAACCACATATCGGGCCAGATCCGGCCCGCGGGCCTTGTGTTTGACATGTCTGTCTTAGAATAAAAATAGGTTAGTATAGCTGTGATGCTTTTCCATATTACACATGATACACGATTTAGATATTTCCCTGCCCAGATGAATGGTTCTTCCATAAGAACTTTTAGGACTCTTCTCAGTCCTATAACTGAACAGGCTAGGATGGCTATATTATTGGCATACAAGAATATCAGGATGCGCTTCTCAGCTAACTTGGGAAGATAGAACTCTTTTTTTAAAAAATATATTTGATTAGATTTTATATGTGTAGGGAAAAGGTGGGGTCAGTGCGGGTACAGGAAAATCGGGATAAAGGGGACAGGGTGTGGATAACTACAGTAAATACGTAATTCAGCGAATAAGCTGTCGTCCGGGTCTTCATATTGAGTATTATCGTTTATATAATACTAGACATTTATAAGAATAAATCGGTATAGTTACAACTGACATTTGGTAAAACAGTAATATTCCTTTAAATAATTAACATAGTTGATAGCATAACAACTATTTCCAATCATCAACCTTAATACTTAATATAATAAAGCTCTAAAATCTCTTCTTATTCTAACGTGTTTCAACCCACTGATAGAATTTTCCCCAGGTTTTATAGAAGATTGAATCTTCTTTCTCCTTCAACTCTAACGTTAATCTGTCCATTTCTGCACAATCTAGGATTTTCAAAATTATAATCTGGTCTGATGGTAGGTTTTCATTTTTCCAAAATTGGGCCAATACTATTCGTGCAGCTGTTAATACATGTAATATTAAATAATCATTTTCTTTGCCATAATTAGGTCTTAATATACCTAACAGGAACAGTTCTGGTTTAAATTCTATCTGGATTTTCATCATCTTTTCTAACCATCTATGAATCTTAGAGCAATATTTTTTTGCAATAGAACATGTCCACTAGGCATGATAATAAGTACCCGGTTTTTGCTTACATTTCCAACATGTATCCGATAAATTTTTTAACATTTTCACTAAGCGAACTGGTGTCATATGCCATCTATAAAACATTTTATATAAGTTTTCTTTGTATGTTACTGCTTTAGTAAGTTTGATATTTTTATCCCACAGTTTTTGCCAGTCTTCTAATTCTATAGAATATCCAAAGTTCTTCGCCCATACTATCATTGTCTCTTTTACTTGTTCTTCTTCCATGGAAGATAGAACTCTTGATTGTTAAGATGCTGTTCCACCAAATTTATATAAAATTTGAATAGTAGTGGAGCAAAGAGACACCCTTGTCTTACTCCCTATATTACAGAAATTGGCTCAGTTAATTGGCCAAGGCCAACCTCTGACTCTGACTCTCATGCTGGTGTTACTATATGATTTGTACTTTAATAGGAGAAGCCCAGTTGTTTCTTTCATAGTTTATCTGGAGATTGAGTCAAAGGCTGATCTCAGGTCAACGAAGGCTACATGAAGTGGAATTTCAGAATCATATGTATATTTCTGAATATACTTCAATTGATTGGGGATCTGCCTTGACTAAATCCTACTTGCTCCTCTGCTAAAATATTATTGTCTTGTATTTAGTCATAGAATTTGGAGTATAGGTATTTGGTGTACATTTTGCTGACTATGTTCAGGAGACTGGGCAGTAATTCCAGGTTCTTTCTTATAGATGGGCACAATAATTGCCATTGCCCAGTCCTTTGGAATAAGAACCAAATTGTCAGTGAAAGTAAAGAGTGCTGCCAGTACTAGAGCCCACAAATCACTGTAACTTTTGAAAACCTCAGTGGGGACAAAGTCATTACCAGGGGTTTTATTGCTTTCCAGGTGATCTATTAGTTGTCTCACCTTCCTTACAGATACCTTTGGTCATCTTGGAAGTTTATTTCAGTTTAAATGTAAAAACATAAATGGATCATTGCACTCCCATGCAGATAAAATTGAAAGTGAGTCCTCCAGAAAATAGCACACGGAGCGGCAAGATTAATTTCTCTCTTGCTGACAAACAGCTGACTTTGCTGCCAAAGCCAGTTTCTTTGGCAGCACACTCCAAAGATTTGAACAGGAGCAACTAGGAATGACCCAAGATAATCCTCAGATGACCATGTACTTGCATGGGAAGAGGAATCTAGACGATTGTAATTCTCACTAAGAGCGATCAGAGAGTCGTGTCTCCATCTTTTCCTTTCAGGTGTTTGATTTACAATATCAATTTATAATATAACTTTATAAATTTCTATTGATTTATAATATAAATGATATAAATCACCGGTACCTGATGGATTACATCCCAGAGTTCTGAAGGAGCTGGCAGATGTTATTTCAGAACCATTGTACCATATCTTTCAAAAATCCTGGAGCACCAGGGAACTACCTGAGGATTGGAAAAGAGCTGATGTGGCTCCCATCTTCAAAAAAGGAAAAAAACAGACCCAGAAAACTATAGACGAATCAGCCTAACATCAATACGTGGGAAGATACTGGAAAAGAAAATTTAAAAAACAGATCTGCGAACATCTAGAAACAAATAAAGTTATAACTAGTAGCCAGCACTGGTTTCTTAAAAACAGATCATGCCAAACCAACCTTATTTCATTCTTTGACAAAGTGACTAAATTAGTAGACCAGCGAAATGCTGTGGACATAGTACACTTAGACTTCAGCAAGGCATTTAACACAGTAGACCAAAACCTACTTCTTGATAAACTAGAAAAATGTGGGATAGACGGCATCACCAGATGGATGTGTAACTGGCTGACAAACCAAACTCAACGAGTAGTCCTTAATGGTACTACGTCTACATGGAGGGAAGTAAGCAGTGGGGTACCACAAGGTTCTGTCTTAGGCCCAGTACTCTTTAATATCTTCATAAATAACTTAGATGAGGGAATAGAAAGGAAACTCATCAAATTTGCAGATTACACTAAGATGGCAGGAATAGCTAGCAGCCCAGAAGACAAGCTCAGGATCCAAAAAGACCTTGACATACTTGAACAATGTGCCTGTATCCAGTGGTGGGATTTAAATAATTTAGCAACTGGTTCTCTGCCTTAATGACCATTTTAAGTATTAAAAAACGATATATTGAAAAGTAGTTTATAATTTCATACATTTAATACTTAAATAAGAACAATAAAAGAGATACAAAAAAACTAGATTATGTTATAAGAAAGAGTTTTAAAATATTAATGAAAAAATATTAAATAATAACTGACAAAAACAATCGAATGATGTGTACAACAAACCTGTTTGTCACAGGAAAGTTGTGAGCATTCTTTCATGCCTTCCGAAATTGGCAATAAGATAACCCTTGAAATCTATATGAAGTAACAAACACGAGGGAATTAAAATGTAGTTATATTATATTATATTTATATTTATTCAATTTCTATACCGCCCCTCTCCCGTAGGACTCGGGGCGGTTTACAACCCAATAAAAACATATAAAACAATAAATATTTAAAATTAAATTAAATTAAATAAATACAAGGCTGTTACTAAAAACCTGTTAAAAAACCCAATTCTAAAACTCGAACAGCCTTGTTTAAAAATTTAAAACCCGAGGAGATCTAGGCCAGGCCGGCTTGATTGAAGAGATGAGTCTTCAACTCTCTTCTGAAGGTGCGGAGATCATGACACGTCCGGAGTTCAGGGGGGAGCTCGTTCCACATTGTCGGTGCCCCCACAGAAAAGGCTCTCCCCCTGGGCGCCACCAGCCGACACTGCTTAGCCGATGGCACCCTGAGGAGGCCCTCTCTGTGGGAGCGAACTGGCCGATGGGAGGTATTTACTGGCAGAAGGCGGTCTTGTAAATAACTGGGTCCTATGCCATGGAGCGCTTTAAAAGTGGTAACCAGTACCTTGAAGCGCACCCGGAAAGCCACCGGCAACCAGTGCAGCTCACGCAGGATGGGGGCCATTCGTGCCTGCCAGGGTGCCCCCACTACCACCCGCGCGGCCGCATTCTGTGCCAGTTGAAGCCTCCGCGTGCACTTCAAGGGGAGCCCCATGTAGAGAGCATTACAATAGTCCAGTCTGGAAGTGACGAAGGCATGGGTGACCGTGCGTAGTGCGTCCTTATCTAGGAAGGGGCGCAACTGGCGTACCAGATGAATCTGGTAAAACATCCTCCCGGCCACGGCCGTCAGATGGTCCTCAAGGGACAGCCGTGAATCTAGGAGGACTCCCAAGTTGCGAGCCCTTCCCGTGGGGGCCACTGACTCGCCCCCGATAGACAGCGATGGAGTCAGCTGGTTGTACCGGGACGACGGTAACCACAGCCACTCGGTCTTGGAGGGGTTGAGCTTGAGACCGTTCTTCCCCATCCAGATCCGCACGGCCTCCAGGCACTGGGTCAGCACGTCAAGAGCTTCATTTGGGTGGTTCGGGGTGGAAATGTACAGCTGAGTATCATCAGCGTACTGATGGAATTCCACCCCAAAACCTCGGATGATCTCACCCAGCGGCTTCACATAAATGTTGAACAACAAGGGCGAGAGGACAGACCCCTGAGGTACCCCACAATCAAGGGGCCTCGGGGTCGACCTCTGACCCCCTGTCAACACAAACTGCGTCCGGCCAGAGAGGAAGGAAGAGAACCACCGAAACACGGTGCCCCCGATACCCAGCCCCGCCAGCCGGCGCAGCATGATACCATGGTCGATGGTATCAAAAGCCGCTGAGAGGTCCAATAGCACCAGGATAGAGGAGCAACCCCTGTCCCGGGCCCGCCAGAGATCATCCACCAATGCGACCAAAGCTGTTTCCGTGCTGTAACCTGGCCTGAAGCCCGACTGGAACGGGTTCAGGTACGACGATTCCTCCAGGTGCTGAGGGAACTGTCGAGCAACCACACTCTCAACAACCTTCGCAACAAAGCGAAGGTTGGAGACAGGACGGTAATTAGATAGAACAGCCGGGTCCAAGGCGGGCTTCTTGAGGAGGGGTCACACCACCGCCTCTTTCAAGGCAGCGGGGAAGACACCCTCACTCAACGAGGCGTTGATAATTGCCTGGAGCCAGCCTCGCGTCACCTCACTGGAGGCCAGTACCAACCAGGAGGGACACGGGTCCAATAAACATGTGGTTGCTCTAAGACCTCCCAGCAACCTGTCCACGTCATCAGGTGTCACGTAGTCAAACTCAGCCCAGATAGCAGTCTCAAGACCGGCCTCAGCCACTTCTGCTGGACCGCCTTCGTTGAAGTTAACGCCTTCCCGAATCTGAGCGATTTTGTCATGCAGGTATTGCACAAAATCCTCAGCTCTTCCCTCCAAGGGGTCCCCCCTCACCTCCCGATGAAGGAGGGAGCGGGTTACCCTAAACAGGGAGGCTGGGCGGTTATCTGATGACGCAATAAGGGCAGTGACATAAGAACACTTCTCTGCCCTTATTGCCACTAAGTAAGTCCTAATATGGTCTCTTACTCGTGTTTGGTCAGACTCAGAGCGACTCGCCCTCCAACTGCTCTCTAGGCGTCTTTTCCGGCACTTCATCTCCCTCAGCTCCCCGTTAAACCAGGGAGCCGATCGAGAACCACGCCGGTTCAGAGGCCGCAAAGGCACAACCCTATCCAAGGCATCAGCAGCTGCCCTATCCCAGGCAGCTACCAGCGCCCCGACCGAGTTGTGTGTTATATGTGTTAGAGCCTCCGGTATTGGCCCAAGCTCCGTCTGGAACCTCTCGGGTTCCATCAGTCACCTGGGGCGGTACCAAACAATTGGTTCCGCCTCCCTGCAGTGGGGTGTAGCGGTCCGAAAGTCCAAGCGTAGGAGAGAGTGATCTGACTATGACAAAGGTGTAATAACTATATTTCTCGTATCCAGATCACTCAGACACTGACCAGAGACAAAAACCAGGTCAAGCGTGTTTCCCCCCCGTGTGTGTGGGACCTTGAATTACCTGGATCAGGTCCATGGCTGTCATGGAAGCCATGAACTCCCGAACCTCCCCAGATGCCTCGCCCGCAGACGGCAGATTGAAGTCGCCCATGACTACTAGCCTGGGGACCTCAACCGCCACCGCAGCGATGACGCCCAAGAGTTCGGGCAGGGCGGTTGACACGTGGCAGGGAGCCAGGTACGTGAGCAACACAGCCCTCGGACCCCCAAGGTCCCACCTCACAAGGAGGGATTCACAGCCTGCCGTCTGAGGAACAGTGACTTCCCTTGGCCTGAGACCTTCCCTAATCACAACCGCCACTCCCCCACCCCTGCCCTGAGTTCTCGCCTGGTGAAATGCAAGGAAGCCTGGAGGGCACATTTCCACCAGAGGGACACCACCCTCTGGTCCCAACCAGGTCTCCGTAATACCCGCCAGGTCTACAGCCCCCTCTGTAATTAAATCTTGTATCAGGGGGGCCTTATTAACCACAGACCTGGCGTTGCACAGCATCAGCCTACAACCCGGGCCCTTTGGCTCTAAACAACCCAGATCACAAGTAGAGCTGCGGGGGTTGGAGCGCGGCACCGCTCGAAGATAGCGGGGGCGCGCTCCCATAAATTGATGTGGCCCCCTACTCCCACCATATCTGCCCCTCCCACTTACAAAACCGATGGGAACTAAATCACCTCTGCCCCCTCCCTGATCCACACCCTCGTGGTTCCGGTCCCACCCATTGCCTGGACCATGTTTCTCCTCCTTATTCCCACCCCCTAACCCTCCCTTATCTCATAGACCTCCCCCCAGGCCTACACCATTACTATTATTAATCTTCCCACCCCCCACCCCAGAACCCCTTAAAAACATTTAAAACCCCTACTTAAAAACCTCCATAACCCCTTTTTTTGAGCATGCCACCTCTCAGGATTCCAAAATCCGTCATCAAGGTAGGCCTTCGAAAGACATACAGGCCATTTCTGTGAGAGGGAGGCATCTCGCAGTGCAAGAAGGCTCGCCTTATCCTGCATCCAATAATCATAGCTTGGGTAAAAAACACAGAGATGAGGATTTGTCCATAAATTCCATATGGTCTTGGGGTGAGGTGGGGCCGTGGGGCCGTGAGGCACCAGCATGTCCTCACCTCACCACGCCCTCAGCTGTCATTGGGGGGGGGAGGAGGAAGGAGGAAGCTCATCATCATAGGGGGTTCCCCTCGTCTCTCCGGATCCTGGGTTATCGATCAATTTCCATGTGTGATGCCTCTTGTGCTGGCCTGGCAAGCTGGAAGCATAATAGTTCTTGCTGGATTTCTCACGATTAGCAATTTGCAACACTGTCATTGAGCAATACAGGGGAGGCTCCTCAGCTATCATTGAGGGAAGGGGGAGGCCAGCCGGCTCTCTCCCACGAAGCTCTCACCCTCGTCACTCCACTACTCCAGGCTCTCCTCCTCTCAGAAGGGGGAGGAAAGGGGGAGGAAAGAGGCCAGTTGCGAGGCTCCAGCATGTCCAGCATGACCTCACCTCACTGCATCCTCAGCTATCATTGAGGGAGGGGAGGGGGCCAGCTCTCTCCCTGCGGGGCTCCTCAGCTATCAGTAAAAAACCAGCCGGCTCTCCAGATCTTTTACAGCTACGCTGGCTCCCGGCTCCAATCCACATCATCCTCCGAGGCCTCAGCATTTCCAAAGACGCCGCGCGTAGCTGCCGATGCCTCTGCTCACCCCAGCTCAGTCCGGACTCCTGAAGCCCCGTTACAGCGCCTGGTGGTCGGCAGCGTTTTCCAGTAACCACCCAGGGGTGTTTGATGGAAATATACCCCCTGGGTGGGCTCCCCAAACCTCATCTCCTAGACCCAAGCATTGGGCACTCAGGCATAAACGTCCATCTTGCGCATGCTAACATTGAATGTTCTTGCTTTGACAACATATGAAGATGCAGCCTTCTTCTTTATTATGCTTTACTCTTAGAATTAGATGATGCTGGGGGAGGAGGAGGAATGTGATGGGAGTTTAGTTAGACATAACAATATTGTACTAATGTGTGACTTCAGAGCTGGAAATAAGAGTTGATAAGAATTGGCGGGTTGGAGAACAGGAGGGAAAGCCTGCATTTCAAACTAATTGGAGAATGTGATTTATGACTGGTAATTAGAGGAGGGAATTGTGTTTGATACTATGTGCTAAGGGGAGGGGAATCCAGATTTTGGCTTCAACTATGTTAGTGCCAAAGCTATGCTACTCCAATAAAGATTCTTTAAGGTAAACAATGCCTCAAAGTTCTTTGAAGAGTTTCATCTCTCGGAACCATGACATTAAGCCAAAATCTCCAAACTTTCCAAACTATCTAGGGGTCCCAAGCCCCAGTCGCTGTCCCTAGACTTGAGGGATAAACTGACAAAGATTAGGGGAAGATTTCATCATGGGGAAAGAGGAATTGCCTGAAGCCAGCACCCCGGCAGCAGCTGCTACCCCAGGGGGGGAAGCGACAGCCAGCAAGCCGGTGGAGAAGGAGCTTTTGCAGGCCTCCCAGCTGAGTGCAAAACCCAAGCAGCTAGGAGAGCTGATCTGGTTGTCAGATTGGGCCCAGCCCAGCGGAGACTCAAGACGCCTTGAGACGGCCTTGCCACCCTCAAGGGCTTCAAAGGCAGATGAGGTTGAGCTACCACGAAGGGATTCCCGCATATTGCATTCCCCAGACCGGTGGAGAGTTACCAGATCGTCTGCCACTGAGGACTCGGGTGAGTGGAAATACCTGTCTGCAGCTCGTAGTCAGTCAGTGGAAAAATTTGAAGAGCTAGAAATGAGGAGCGGAGATCAACTCCTGCTGAGAGAAGCCCCCAGCCCCTCCTTTGCATATCAGACAGCCTTCCAGCCCCTGAAGTCCCCTGCCAGGGCCTCCAGCCCCACAGAGAGAGACAGCTCCAGTTGCCGCCCCTCCCGAAGCCCCGACCACAGCCAGCAAGATGAGGGCATGGGAAGTTGCTGGGACAACCAATCCCCAGACCGGTGTGCATATCAATCACCCACTCTGGGCCCCCTGCAGCAATGGGGAATAGAGCAGCCCCTGCAGTTGGGAAATCAGCAATCTCTGAGCCTGCAGCAGCTAATAGAGGCCTTGCAACAACTGGGGGTGATGCAGAGGCCAGAAGACCAACAACCGGTGGGAGGACAGCCACAGCAAGGGGGATGGTCGCTGCCCTCTAATGTACAGCAACCACTGAGGGGCCCACAGATGATGGAGTTCCAACAACAACCCTCTCCGAGGCTGCAGGGTTCCTACAGCAGTTGAGGATGCCATAGCTCCCAGCAGACCAACAGCAGGAGGAATGGCAACAGGCCCTGAACGTGCTACCCCGGGAATGCAGCAGCAGCCAGGGTGGGGGACCCAGCAGCAACTGGGGGTGCAACAGCCATGGTGGGGGGCCCAGCAGCCATTGAATCAGCAGTTAGATTGGGGCCAACAGCAACAGGGGGTGTAACAACCACAGTGGGGAGTCCAGCAGCCAATGATTGCTCCACCTTTCAGAGCAACCTTCGATGGAGACCTGAAGAAGCTGATTTTTTGCTCATGCAAGTGCACTCTCATTTGAACCACTGGGCCTATCTCTACCCGGACCCAGCTGCTATGGTCGATGTGATTGCGTCCAGCTTAGAGGGAGAGGCATCCGAATGGCTGAACGACTTATATAATGAGCAAGCCCCCAAATTGGAGGACCCCCACCTCTTCCTCCTAGGACTGAGAGAAAGATTTGAGGACCCATCCATTGCCCTCAAAGCAGAAGAACAAATCCATAAGATAAAACAAGTCAGCAGGCCTGCCCTGGAGTACGTATGAGAGTTTCGCAAGTTAGCCGGTCGGATAGAGAGGTCGCCTGAGCAGTCCATAGGCCATCACTTCAGGGAAGGGTTGGACAATCACCTCTCTCAGGCATGCATCTATCGAGCAGTACCTGACCAACTACAAGAGTGGTACCAGACAGCAGTAACACTAGACGTTCAGCTCACCTGCTACAAGAAACCTCCCCCACCTGAAGCTGAGCCGAAGCCAGAGCAACCCAAATGGCAACCACCCCCCGAAAACCTCAAACTGCTGCGACTGCTGAAAAACCCAAGCCACCTGCAGGCCCACCGATCAAGTGCTTCCAATGCGGACAGCAGAGACATCGAGCAGCGAATTGCCCAGTCCCCTACACCCAACAGCAGAGTAGACCGGGACCAGTAGCGAGAAAGAAACCTGCCCAGCAGCCAACAAGAGAGAAATCCAACCGGATGCATTGCCCAAATCACATCTCCCACACAGGAAGATGCCGGGACTCAGGCTGGACCCGCCCCCACTCTACTCTCTTTTGATAGTGACGACGAAGGAGAGAACGACCCAATGGTGAGCCGACATGTCCCACCTTTCTCACTACCTACAGCCATGATGTAAAACAAGCTGGACACTTTGGATATTTAAAAACTCTACATCTCACCTGCCGGCAGTTCTGGTGGCCAGGGTTAAAATGGGATGTGGAAAATTATGTCAGGAGTTGTACTGTATGTGCCACCATGGTGGAGCAATATCTCAGATGTTATATTTGCTACCAACAAACCAACTGGACCGACCTCCTCCCTTTTGCAAAGGTGGCTTACAATAACTCTGTTCAAAGCAGCACTGGCTTCATGCCTTTCAGAGTAGCTACAGGAAAAGATTTCAGCCCAATACCTGAATACCCTCAAGCGCCCTCCACTTCTCAGACACTTGATCAATGGGTGAGGGAGTGGGAAGAGGTTTGGAAAGCCACGAAAGCTGCTTTAAAAAAGACTTCCGAGACTTATAAAATGCAGGCAGATAAAAAGAGAGCCCCTCAAAGAACATTCCAAGTTGGGGAAAAAGTTTATCTGTTGATTAAATATTTATGCCTTAAATTACCCAGTAAGAAATTAGGACTGGGAGACCGCCGGGAAGGGAACCACACGCCGAGGGACGCAGAACGGGGTGAGAGGCCAGCAGAGGGAGGAGGAGGCCCCCACAGAATCATTAGAAGACCCCCCCAGGCCCCCAAATAAAGCACTGGAGGCGGCAAGGAGACGGGCGGGCGGAGCAGGAGAGGACAGCCCGGGTGAGAGGAGGCTACGAAGCGAAGGGGGAAAGAAGAGAGGGGGGAAAACCTTGCAGAGACACAGCCCCCCTCCCCCCCACAACGGGCGGCAAGGAAGAAGAAAGCTGGAAAGCAACCCGGTGAGCAATAAGGGAAAAGTAGAGGGGAGCAGAAAACACAGGCTGACAGGAGGAAGTGACCTGGGCTAGAAGGCAGAGAAAGAGGGGAAAGAAGGAGCCAGAAAGGAATAAAGAAAAGAAATAGATTGGCAGAGGGGAGTGAAGAGGAAACCAAGGCAAAAGCACTGAACTGGTTCACTGGCTCCCTGAATATAAAACTGCCAGAATACAGGCTCCTACCCCTACACTGCCTAAACCCTGAAGCCTCCCCCCTCGAAAGGCTAGAATACTGGACCAGCACCAGACCACAACCTAGCGCCCAATTTGGTCCAAACTGGGACCCAAAACAGTGCCAGGACAACAGGAGGACAACCTCAAAATGGCCTCCAAACAGATCACACTGACACAAACGAAGGGAGTTGTATCCTCCCCAGCCCAGCGTACTAAACCACAAGGAACTACTCTACCCACCCCCACACCCTCCCATCCAAATACAGGCACCCAGAACCATACACCCTCACAGGCCAGCCCAACAGCACACATGATACAAAAATTACAAGAGGCAATAGAAAGGCTGGTTGAAAGATTGGATGGAATGGATAAAAGGTTGGTGGAAAGGGACACAAAGATGGAGAGGAGGTGTGTAGAGGCAGAACAAAAGATGGAAAAAAGATACAACGATACAAAACAAATGCTGCAAGAACAAGGTAGAGAGATGGAGAGGAGGTGCGTAGAGGCAGAACAAAAGATGGAGAAAAGATACAGCGATATAAAACAAATGCTGCAAGAACAAGGTAGAGGGCTAGAGAGAAAATGGGAGGAGCAACGCAAGGCGATGGCTGCAGATTTGGAGCAAATGAAGGAGGCAATACAAGCGCACTACAAGGAAATAAGGGAGGAAATGGAGAAAAACTTCCAGAAAATCAGAGAGAAGGTGGACAAGCGGATGGAGAAAGTGGAGAATCAAGTAGAAGGCCAGACAGCGGAGATAGCAGAGATGAAAGGGGCGGCCCAAGACCAAGCCTCCATGATACAGTACTGGCAAATGGCGTCTGCAATCAGGTTTAGAGGCTTGAAAGAGACACCAGACGAAACCCAAGGGAGCTTGACCGGAACCTTTATAGAGGCCCTGGCAGCATTTCTGGGTAAACCAACCCCAGTTATCGAATGGAAAATCGACAGGCTCTACAGAGCGGGCGCACGTACGACAACAGACACCAACCAAGGGATGTGGTCATCCACTTTGTGTCGCAGGGATTCCGGAACCTCATCTCAGCCACATCCTACAACAGGACCTTATACATAAAGGGGCAGGAAGTGAAAGTACTGAAAGAGATCCCCCAGACGATGTTGCGAGACAGAAAGGAATACAAGTTCCTGGTCAACGAACTGAGATCACGTGCTCTGCGATACAGATGGGAAACCCCCACGGGGATGACATTCTTCTATAAAAATAAAAGACACCACCTGAACTCGGTCCAACAAGCCAGAGATTTCCTGGAAAAGGAACTGAAGCCAGAGGGACCCCAATACACCACGAGAGAAGACGCAGAAAGACCACCAGACCGACAGACCGATACAGGAACACGAGAAAGGAAAAAACCCACTCGAGACACGACGACACAGAGAACAGGAAGCAACAACAACAACAAGGGAGCAGGACAGACTGCAGGGGGCAGGATAACAAGATCCACCACCAAACGCACAGAGCAGCACGACACGATCCCTATATGCAACTCGAACACAAACCTGGATACCATGGGAACGGGACAAAAGAAGGCCACAAGAGATAGAATGGAGGCGGTCTCGGAAGGGTATCCTGAAACCGACAATGACGACTAAATACCTGACATGGAACGTCAACGGACTAAATTCCCCACAGAAAAGGAGGAAGATATTTCATTATCTGTTTCAAGGAGGAAACGACATAATTTGCCTACAAGAAACACACATCAGAGCGGCAGACCAGAAATATCTGATCAACTACAAACTAGGCGCGCACTTTGTGGCAGCGGCGCCAAGAAAAAAGAATGGGATTGTTATATACGTAAAGAAACATGTAATGGCTAAGCTAATAGAGTCCGACCCCCAAAGTAGATACCTGGCAATTGAAATAACACAAGAAGACAAGAAGATTCTAGTAATGGGCGTATATGCACCACATCAGCAACAAGGCAAATTCTACAAAAAGCTACACAAGAAAATAACACAACTTAACTACAGATCTTACATCATCATGGGCGACTGGAACGGGGTCATAGAGACTGCTCTAGACAAAAAAAAGAACTGCACCGAACCCGCAAAAACACTCCAAGTTGCCTAAATCCTTCTTCGACATGAAGGAGGACCTCGAACTGACAGACGTATGGAGGAAAAGGCACGGCAAAGAACAAGAATTCACCTTCTTCTCTGGCAGACATCAATCCTTCTCCAGAATCGACTTTATATTAACTTCTAGTGACTTGCTAACTTGTCTAAACGCGGTGAAAATCCTACCCAAGACACTGACAGACCACAACCCTGTGAGGATGGAATTAAGACATGGCCCGAAACAGAGGAGGTCCTGGAGAATCAATGAAAGCTTGTTTAGACACGAAGACAATGTGGCGGAATGCAAAAAAGCTATGAAGGAATTCTTCGACACAAATATGAACAACGAAACACCGATAGAAACGATCTGGGAAGGCAGCAAGGTGTACATGCGCGGGATCCTCATAGCCATGAATAGCAGGCACCGTCGCAAACAAGAACAAAAAAGAAAAGAGTTAGAAAATGAGATAAGTAAAAGGGAGCGGCTACTAATAAAAAGGCCAGAGGACAAAGTCACCAAAGAAGGACTCAAGATCTTAAGAAAGCAATTTGACATGTTGATGGCTGACCAAGTTGCAAGGAATATACAATATGCAAAACATAAGACATTCTGCAAGGCCAACAAACCGGGCCGCTGGCTAGCCTACATTATAAGGAAGAAACAGAAATCCCGCATAATTGAAAAGATAGAATACAAAGGCAAGGAAGAATTCCGACAAAAAACCATCAAGAAAGCCTTCACGGAGTTCTACTCGAAACTATATGCCGAGGATAAGATACAAGACAAAGAGATAGATGAGTTCCTACAAAACGAAAAGATACAGGTGATTACCGACACACAAAGAGAAGCCCTGAATGCCTTAATCACAAAAGAGGAAATACACTCAGCGATCACACAACTGAAAGCAGGAAAATCGCCCGGGACGGATGGGATAACAGCGACCTACTACAAACACCTCCAAGAGGAGATGCTAGAACCCCTCAGAAAACTATTTGCCAACATTCAAGAAGGAGGCCAGGTCCCACCATCCTGGAAAACAGCCTACATCTCATTAATCCCAAAGGAGGGGAAAGACAACACACAGCCCGCAAACTACAGGCCCATCTCACTACTAAACACAGACTACAAAATCTTCACAAAAATTTTGGCCAATAGACTAATGACTGTACTACAAAAAACAATACACCCGGACCAAAGGGGATTTATACAAGGATGCCAGATGAAAACCAACGTCAGACAGCTGCTGAACATAATAGAATACCTGCAAAAGCACAACCAGATACCCGCCGCTCTTATGTTTGTGGATGCAGAAAAAGCTTTCGACAGACTGCACTGGCCGTTCCTGACGAACTTGGTCCGGAAGATGAAAATGGGAGTACAGTTTCTCAACTCCATAACGGCAATTTACCAGAAACAAACAGGTCAGATCATTGTCAATGGAGACTTAACGGACTCATTTAATATAGAGAGAGGCACGAGACAGGGCTGCCCGCTGTCCCCCCTGCTATTTGTCCTAACACTGGAAATTTTACTGAACAGAATAAGAGCGGCAGAGGATGTACAGGGCATACAGATTAAACAGCAAGACTACAAACTATGTGCCTTTGCGGATGACCTGCTGGTGACAATGTCGCAACCAGCACAGTCAGCAAGGAAATTGATGGAGATAATGGAGGACTATGGTAGGGTGTCAGGCTTCAAAGTAAATATACCAAAAACAAAGATGCTAGTCAAAAACCTAGACAACAAAGCAAGACGGAACTTGGAAAGAATAACGGGTTGTGAAATAGTCAAGAAAGTCAAATACTTAGGAGTGGAGATAGAATCAACAAATGCGAAATTATACAAGAATAACTACGAGGTCCTGTGGAATAAGATACAAGCAGACCTGGAAAGGTGGAAATCACTACGTCTGTCCCTGCTTGGCAGGATAGCGACAGTAAAGATGAATGTATTACCCAGATTTTTATTTCTCTTTCAAATGCTACCCATACTCAAAAAGGATGCGGACTTGGACAACTGGCAGAAGGGCATCAACAGATTTATTTGGGACGACAAGAGACCGAGGGTGAAACTAAAAATCATCCAAGACACAAGGGAGAGAGGGGGACTCAAAATGCCTAATCTAAAGCTATACTACTATGCAGCAACGTTGGTGGCGGTTAGTGATTGGATCAACATGACAAATGATAGAATTCTGAATGTTGAGGGGCATGGTCTACTATTCGGCTGGCACGCATACTTAGTATACGACAAAAAGGCAGATAGGAACTTCAAGGAGAACCCACTACGAATCCCATTGTTATGGGTCTGGAAGAAATATAAGCACCTCCTACACGACAAGATTCCCATCTGGACAATCCCTGGACACGCAACAGGGGATATGAACACATCCCAAGGGCAAGAAGTGGTGCCCTACAGTGAACTTATACTGGGAGAAGAAAACGGGTTCCTCTTGAAACCTCAAGCAACGCTAGCAAACAGAGGAATAGGAAGTACCTGGCTATCATATATACAACTACAATCAAGGTGGCGTAAAGACAAGAAGAAGGGCTTCTCCCAGACCGACGAGAATCTAATTAAACAGATTAGAGAACAGGGGATTATGCACATCAAACGAGTGTACAGCATTCTGATAGAAATGGACTCTGAAACCGAGCTAGTCAAGAACTGTATGATAAAGTGGGCACAAGACTTCGGACACCCTATCGCCATGGACACGTGGGAGAAAATCTGGGTGAGGAATGTAGAATTCACGAAATCGCAACGCTTAAGGGAAAACCTCTACAAGATGTTCTATAGATGGCATCTAGACCCGAAAAAAATATCACTCATCTACCCGGGCTCCCAGCCCAAATGCTGGAGGTGCGGGGACGGGGAAGCTACTTACTTTCACATATGGTGGGCATGCAGAAAAATCAAAGCATTCTGGAGGAAGATATGGTGGACACTCCAAACTATTTTCAAAAAGCGTATAGAATTTCTACCTCAGGCTTTTCTGTTAGAGATCACAAAGGACTTCACTACCTCAGAGACAAATTTATTTTTGAACTTAATTACAGCAGCAAGATTGTTGGTGGGACAATACTGGAAGAATCCGGAAATACCGCCTATTGAAGAATGGACTGTGAAAGTGACAAATTTGGCGGAAATGGCGAAAATATCAGCGTACTTGAAAAATCGCTCCAATGAACAATTTTTGACGGACTGGAAACAGTGGATAGACTATATCCAAGAGAGACACCAATCAAACAGAATGCAGCTGGCGTTTAGCTGAGGCTCGATGGGAAGAGGGAAGAAGGGTTAACAAATCAAATGTTTACAAAAACTAACACCCAATGTTGAATGTATATGTTCTATAACTAATGCCTCTTAACATAAACTTATGACTAATGTTGTTTGCTTTAAAACCTCAGGATATGAAACTTTTACCTCAGGATCTCCGGTTAGGGACTATAAAAGTTTGCACTAGTAATGGGATGAAATCAATTCAGAAGCGCAAACGAACAATATGCAATAAACTAGATACAGCAGATAGACCATATATAAGAGAAACACCAAACAAACAAAAGGTACTCGGAGTATACTTGAAGAGGGAAGGGAGGAGGGAAGAACGTTTACTAAAACAGATGTTTACAAAGATTAATACCTAATGTTGTATGCTATGTTCTAGGATGATTGTTTAGCAATAGGATCTTTGGTTTAATGTTGACCACATTAATATGGAACCAGATAAGAGAAACACCAATCAAACAAAGTGTAACAGGAGTATAGTTGAGGCTAGACGCGAGGGGTGGGAAAAAGGCATTTTCAGTGACTAATACCTAGTATTGTATATCAGGTGCCGTGATGATTGCTGCACAATATGTTTTTTTATGTTCAATGTTGATTGTTTTAATAAAAGAATTTTATATTAAAAAAAAAAAAGAAATTAGGACTGAAATTCCTGGGGCCTTTCCCCATCGTAAGGATCATCAACCTGGTCACAGTAGAATTAAATCTCCCTAGGCTTTTAGGGAGAATTCACCCTGTCTTCCATTGCAGCTTGTTGAAACCTTTGCGAGAATCCACTTTAAGTCCTCCCTCTAAGAAGGTACCTGGACCCCTCATAGTGGTGGGTCAAACTCACTATGAAGTAAAGCATATTCTTGATTTCTAGAATTTTTAAAGGGAAATTGCAGTACCTAGTACAATGGAAGGGATACTTGCTATCTGAAGCCACTTGGGTGAAATCTAGCGATGTGAAAGCCGACAGACTCATCAAAAGGTTATATAAGAAACACCCTAACAAACCGAGAGACAGTCCCTAACATATGCTTTTGTTTATGCTACAGGATCTGTCCTTTTTGTAAGGGGGGCAGGATGTCAATGCTGCTAACATTGGATGCTCTTGCTTTGACAACATATGAAAATGCAGCCTTTTTCTTTCTTATGCTTTACTCTTAGAATTAGATGATGCTGGGGGAGGAGGAGGAATGTGATGGGAGTTAGTTAGACATAACAATATTGTACTAGTGTGTGAATTCAGAGCTGGAAATAAGAGATGATAAGAATTGGCGGGTTGGAGAACAGGAGGGAAAGCCTACATTTCAAACTAATTGGAGAATGTGATTTATGACTGTTAATTAGAGGAGGGAATTGTGTTTGATACTATGTGCTAAGGGGAGGGGAATCCAGATTTTGGCTTCAACTATGTTAGTGCCGAAGCTATGCTACTCCAATAAAGATTCTTTAAGGTAAACAATGCCTTGAAGTTCTTTGAAGAGTTTCATCTGCCAGAAGCATGACAGTAGTATTTCATCAAAGGTATAATGAGTTTTATGAAATGGCAGCTGGTGTTGCCCTTCCGAGAGGCGGCATGGCAATTGGTTGGCCACACCATGAATGGGGATTGATCATCCCCCTGTTGTGATTCCTCGCCAGCCAGTGGATCCGGCAGCTGAGACTGAGGACTCAGATGAGGAGAAGGGGCCTGGAGTGACATTAATAATAATAATAATTTTTATTTTACAGTCACAGACCAAAATGCAAGTGCAACAAAAAAAACACAAGAAAAATACAATCACAAACAGTTAACACCAGAAGCCTTGGCTAAAGGGAATTACAACATTCTCCTCTAATAGTTACAGCTCTTAAAAGAAATTTAGAAACCTGAAAAGTAATATAGGAGGAGTCATCCCCTAGACAATATAAGACCAAATTACTAACATTAGAACCAGAGGGATCAATTCCAAGGAGAGACAGTAATTTAATTCTGGCTGTGTTATACATAGGGCAGTATGATAAGACATGCTCCACAGTTTCAACTTCAGCCCTATCACAGGGGCAGAGTCGCTCACTAAACAGGAGCCTCTTGAATCGCCCATCAAGTAGTGCTGAGGGCAAAACATTGAAATGGGCTAGGAAAAAGACTCTTCTATACTTGAGGATGGTTAGAGTATAGAAATATGAAGCCATCCTCAATCCATAATTATTAGAATGGCTGAAGATCAAAGGGGAGCAGGTTTTGTTGGCTCTGGATCTTAAATATTGCAAATCTATGTCCACAAGCCATTGGACTACCCTAAACTGGGCGTCCTTGAGACCATAATCGCCCAGAGCATCCTCCGTAAAACCTAGCAAGTGGAGTTTCTTCATCAGCTCCCTCTCCCAACGAGAAGTATGAGTCAGCAAACACCAGGGAGAGGTAGCTACCAGGGACTGCTGAAAAGAGCACCTGAAACCACCATTTAAAGGTGTTAATCCATGCCATGCATTCGACTGAACGAATGCCCAGTTCCAGGTACATCGAAGCAAATCCAACACAAGGAGGAAGACCCAGAAGTTTCCTAAGAAAAACAGCCTGTGTTCTTTCAATACAATCCCTGAAGCCTCGTATCCATATGGGAATTCCATAAAGAGTTTAGGCCAGGGTTTTGGCTTTATATATACGCAGAGCAGAAGGAATAAACTGGCCCCCTTGGGTAAAAAAGAATCTTATAATCTGCTGGTGGCTACAGGAGGCCGAATTCAGCACCTGGGTTCGATGTTTAGTCCAAGCACCAGTATTCTGAAATTGAATACCTAAATATTTAAAATGGAAAACCTGCCTAACAACATTACCATTGATAGCCCAATTGTATAATTTCCGGGCTCTAAAGAACACCAATACCTTGGATTTGTCATAATTAATAGACAAATGGTTCTCAGCACAGTAGGACCCAAATGCAGAAAGCAATCTTTTTAGACCGAGCCTTGATTGTGATAGAAGGACCGCATCGTCAGCATAAAGAAGAAGCGGAATCTTCGTATTTGACAACTTTGGGGCGTGGGACTCAATGCGTACAATGTAAGAGGCCAGGTTGGATAAGAATAAATTAAACAGAAGAGGGGCCAGGACACAACCCTGCCTAACTCCGCTCTCAATCGGGATAGGATTTGAAAGTTCTCCCTGCAAGCCGCACCTAACCTGGCTAGAGGTCTGATTATACAAAGATCTGATTAAGAACAAAAGAAGTCTGTCAACAGAACTTTTGTGCAATTTTGACCACAACAGTTTCCTAGGGACTGAGTCAAATGCTGCCTTTAAATTGATAAAAGCAGTGAAGAGTTTGCCACCTGATGTAATAGCATATTTGTCAACCAGGTGTGCTAAGACAAAACAGTGGTCCAATGTGGCACAGCCCGCTTTAAACCCAATCTGCTCTGCACCAATAATGTTAGACTCTTCAACCCAAATGAGGAGTCTACGTTGAAGATATTTAGCATACAATTTCCCAATGATGGAAAGCAGGCTTATAGGGCGATAATCGGCAGGGTTGTTCCTGTTTCCTCATTTAAAAACTGGAATAATAATTGCTAGACTCCAAGAGATAGGAATCCTACCAGAGGAATTAATATGGGTAAAAAGTGTTGCCAAAAGAGGAATCCACCACTCGGGATTAGATTTTAGCAAAATGGGGGGTATAACATCGGGGCCAGGGGCTTTGCCTGACTTAAGTTCAGAGTTAAGCTCAGCAATTTCAGCATGAGTCACGGGTTGCCATATAGGAATTGCAAGAGGCAGTTGTGATCCAAGCTCGGTCGAAATTATTGAAGTCTGAAAAATTGACAAAAATGATTTTCCCAATCTCTGTTAGAAATACAGCAGAGAGGGAGTGGAGTGACATTAGAGTCAGAGGAAGGCTCTGAGGAGCTCCAAGACTTACGGTTGGACAAGGAGCCTGGCCTCTCTAATCGCGCTCGGGCTGAGACACAGTTGTGCTGGGAGCCTGAGTTGGACAGCAATGAGGAACAGGTGGGACAAATCCTGGATGCATGAATGCACAGACAGGAGAAGTGAGTGGGACAGAGGAATGCAATGGGGCGGCTCCAAAGGCAAAGGAGAAGGCATTAGGAAGCCACGCCTTGGTCGAATTATAAAAGGGGGAGGTGTGGGAGGTGCTGGTTGCCAAAGGCAACTGTTCGTGCTGAGGATTGAGTTTCTATGGACTGTGTTTGTTTGCCTTGGACATTGACTCAGGTCTGTGAGAATAAAAGGGATTGGTTTTTTCTTGCGGTTCCTGCCTGTTTCTTGGAAGAGGGGCTTCTCCTTGTGAGTACAACAAGGACTCACGTAGGCTGGGACAGAACACCCCCAAAACCCCACAGCTGTCAAAGGAGGAGGAGGAACGGGGAGAAGAAAAAGGGAAATTGGCTGAGCTGGCCAGGCACCTAAGTGCCACCGAAAAAAGCAGAGTCCATGTGCGTGCCTGCCTCGCACTCACCTCACTTCCACCATGCACTCCATGGCATGCTGCATCTGATCCGAGGTAGCTGGCCAGGTACTGAAGCACCACCAGAAACAGCAGAGTCTGTGTGCGCACCTGCTACGCGCTCACCCATCAGCCATGCTCTCCATGCCTCGGATCAGCTGAAGCATGCCGTGGAGAGCATGGCTTACGTGGGCAAGGCAGGCACGCACACAGACTCCACTGTTTTTGGCAGTGCTGATGTCAACACTGCTAATATTGGATATTATTGCTTTGACAAGATATGCAGAACTGTCTGGTATTTTTAGAGTTAATTTAGATGATGCTGGGAGGGGAGGAGAAAGATAAGGAATGAGCGGGATACAGAACAGAAGTGAATCTTTGCCCTTCAGGCTGACTGGAAAACGTGATTTATGACTGCAAAATAGGGGAGGGGAATAGCCTGGAATGTTGTGTGCAAGGAAGGGGAATTCAGATCTTGGCATCCATCCATGCTGTGCCGACACTCTGTTACACAGGAATAAAGGCTTTTTAGGATAAACAATGCCTGGAAGCTCTTTGAAGTGTTTCATTAGTCAGAACCATGACATCATGCCAAGATCTGAATCATTTTCAAACAACTGGGGGTGCAATACCCCCACCTCTTCCGCCTAGGCTTGAGAGAAGCTGGCAAAACTAAGGAGGAAAATCTATCATGAGAAAAGGGAGTTTGCTTGAAGACCTGGCAGCTGCTGATAAACCAGAGGGGGAAGCAACAGACAGCATGCTATGGGAAGATGAATTTTGGCAGACAAATGCAAATTGGTGGAGAGATACCAGACTGCCTGCCACTGAGGATTCCGGTGAGTCACTGGGAAGATTTGAAAACCCAGAGGTGAGAGGCAGAAATCAATTTCTGCAGAGAGGAGCCTGCAGCCCTTCCATTGCAGATCAGACAGCCTTTCAGACCCTGTCTTCCCCTGCCAGGGACTCCAGCCCTGAAGAGAGAGGGAATCCCAGTCTGAGGCCTCTGCAGCAATGGGGAGTTTGGCATTCCCTGCAGGTACATGGTCAGCATCCTCTGAGCTTGCCACAGCTAATAGAGGCCTTGCAACAGCTTGGGGTGGTGCAGAAGCCAGGAGATCAGCAGCTGGTGGGAGAACGACCACAGCAAGGAGATTGGCCACAGCCCCCGAGCATGAATCAACAGCCACAGTGGGGGCCCCAATAGCCTATAATTGCACCACTTTTCAGAGCAACCTTCGATGGGGACCCAGAGAAGTTGATTTTTTCCCTCAACCAAGTACACTCTCATTTGAACTGCTGGCCCTATCTCTACCCGGACCCAGGGGCCATGGTCAATGTGATTGCGTCCAGCCTAGAGGGAGAATCATCCAAATGGCTGAACAATTTATATAATGAGCAAGCCCCCGAATTGGAGGACTCCCACCTCTTACTCCTAGGGTTGAGAGAAAGATTTGAGGACCCATCCATTGGCCTCAAGGCAAGAGAACAAATCCACAAAATAAAACAAGCCAGCAGGCCTGCCCTGGAGTACATGCAAGAATTTCACAAGATAGCAGGTCGAATAGAGCAAAGTGTCAAAAACTTGATGACAAAAAAAAAACTGTTCGAAGTTGCAACTGCACTGAAATGACTTATGATCATTTTTCACACTTATGACCATTGCAGCATGCCCAGGGTCATGTGATTTATATTTGGATGCTTGGCAGCTGATTCATATTTATGATGGTCACAGTGTTCCAGGGTCATGTGATCCCCTTTTGCAACCTTTTGACAAGCAAAGTCAATGGCAGGGCTGCTGGTGGCCAAGTGCTAAGGCAGGACTTCCCTCCCTCCCTCCTTCCTTGCCTCCCTTTTTCTCATTCCCATCTCCTTCTGAAGGAAGAATTTGAACCCCCCCCCCCATATTTTCTCTCTTCCATATATTCATCAAAAAAGGAAAAGCCTCCAGAGACAGAAAAGACAAACTGCTGAGTGAACTAGCTTAAAATGGCACATTCCCCTTTAAGAATTAGCTACTGGCTAGAAAGGAAGGAAGAAAAAAGAATGTAAATAAGTACTGGCTGCCTGCTAAGGCAGCCTCCCCAAATGGCTCCATTGATAAGTAAAGGAATGCTACAGGCAAAATCCATTCAGGATAAAAATACTTCAAAATCCCTTGCAGCAAAACTTACAGCTAACAATAGCAGAGCAATAGAACATGAGACATCAGCCAAATAGAAATTGCCAAACACTCCTTAAGAACACAAAGCCCACATTGCACAAAGCCCAGAACTTCAAAGTCACAAAAGCACATAAGAATCCTTCCACTCTCCATCTCCCTCCCTCTTGCCTCACCTCCAGCCATTGCTGCCTTTTTTCATTCCTCTTGGAGGGCACCCCCTCCCCCACTGCATTTCTTGCCTGTTTGTTGCTGGCAGCACAGGTGGCCACAGGGGTTGTAGATCGGCTCATGGCCAGCCTGCTTGATCATGATCATCTCCTCCTCCTCCTCCTCCTTCTTCTTCTTCTGTGCAGCTGACTCCACCTTATCCCAAGGCTGCTGCTTTTTCTCTCTCTCCCACTGCCTCCTTTTATAGCCTCTCCTGTCTCTGCCCCCTCCTCCTTTCTCATGGGGGAGGGTGAGCCAGAAGTGAGCCTGGGGCCTTTGCAGCTCCAGAGGACTCTCTCACTGTAAGTACTTGCCTGTGCTGGCTCTTTCCCTCCCCCACTACACTTGGCTAGTCAGGGCTGCGTACCACCTGCCACTTGTTAATGTACCACAAGTGGTACCCGTACCACTGGTTGAAAAGCCCTGGAATAGAGGGGTGGCCTGAGCAATCCCTAATCCATCACTTCATTGAGGGATTAGACGATCACCTCTCTCAGGCCTGCATCTATCGAGCAGTACCTGATCAGCTGCAAGAATGGTACCAGGCAGCGGTGAAGCTAGACGTTCAGCTCGGCCGCTATAAAAAGCCTCCCCCACCTGAATCCGACCAGCAGCCAGAGCAACCCAAACAGCAATCACCCACACAAAAATCTCCAACTACTGCGATGGCTAAGAGACCCAGGCCACCTGCAGGCCCATCAATTAAGTGTTTCTGGTGCGGACAGGAGGGACATCGAGCAGCAAACTGTCCAGTCCCCTACCCCCAACTACAGAGCAGACCGGAACTAGCAGCAAGAAGGAAACCTGCCCAGCAGCTAACGAGAGAAAAATCCAACTGGGTCATGCAAGAACCTGTTGCCCAGATTACACCCCCCACACAGGAGGACACCGGGACTCCAGGTGCACCCGCCCCTGCTCTACCCTCCTTTGACAGCGACAACAAAGGAGAGAATGACCCGATGGTGAGTCGACAAGTCCCGCCTTTTTCACTGCCTGCCAAACTTATAATCCCTAAGTCGGGGGCACAAATTAACTTAAATGTGCTAATCGATTCTGGATGCACCCGATGCATTATTAGTCTGCCATTTCCCATGAAAATGGGCATATGGGCAAAACAGCTCTCCAAACCTGTGAGGTTTGAGCAAGCCGATGGCTCCCTGATGGGAGGGACTCTTGTGACGCAATTAACTGAGCCCCTACGCCTAGAAATAGGTGAGCACTTGGAGTTTATTTGCTTCCTGGTGGCTCCAAAAATGACTGAGACTGTGATCCTAGGGCTAGCCTGGTTGGACAAATGGAAGCCATTTATCTGGTGGGAGAAAGGAATGAGAACTGTGAGACTACCTGTAGGGCCTAAACCTCCCACCGATTCAACTAACGTTGCGGGACACCTTAGGCCACCCAATGAGAGAGTGCACATGGCTGCCTCACCACCGTCGCCAGGCGAACCACTCATCCCCAACGAATACTGGGACCTAGCGGAGGTGTTTAGTGAAAAAGAATGTGATGCCCTGCCTCCTCACCGACCCAATGATTGCTCTATCGAACTGTTACTGGGAGCCAAACTCCCATGACCGAGAATGAATGCTATGTCCCCACTCAAAATGGAGGAGATGCAGCGATACATGGATAAAAATCTAGCGAGGGGATTCATTGAATAGGCCAAGTCTGCAGTGGGGGGCCCTGTGTTGTTTAAAGAAAAAAAATGGGTCTCTTCATCTCTGCGTAGACTATCAGGGTCTCAACGCTTTGAGTGTGAAAAATAAATACCTTCTCCCGCTCCTGAAGGACTTACTAACCCATCTGGCTAAGGGGAGTGTCTTCACTAAATTAGACCTGAGAGAGGCATATTACCGGGTGAGAATAAAAGAGGGAGACGAGTGGAAAACTGCCTTCAACTGCCCCATGGGGAGCTATCAGTTCAAAGTCATGCCATTTGGACTACAGGGGGCCCCAGCCGTATTCATGCAGTTGATTAATGAGGTCCTACATAATCATTTATACAAAGGGGTTCTGGTGTATCTTGATGACTTCCTCATATACAGCACAAATATGACTGATCATATAAAGCTGGTGAGAGAAGTGTTAAAGAAACGATTGAATGCCAAGCTTTATGTCAAACTGTCAAAATGTGAATTTCACCAGACCCAATTAGATTATCTTGGCTATAGAATTTCCAACAAGGGCATTGAAATGGACCCAGCCAAAGTGAAAGTTGTAATTGAATGGCAGCCCCCAAAGACTTGCAAACAGCTCCAGAGCTTCCTACGTTTTGCCAACTTCTACCGGCAATTCATCCCCTCCTTTGCTGAGATTGCTCTACCCCTTACAGAACTACTCAAAACAGGCAAAGGAGGAAGGAAACTGACCGGGCCAACCACTAGCATGGACTATGGGCTATCAAACCGCTTTTGAGAATCTAAAAAGACTATTTGCTGTTGAGCTGGTCCTAAAACACCCCTGCCCCGGGGCGCCCTTTGTAATTCAAGCTGACGCCAGTGACATGGCCGTCGGAGCTGTATTGCTGCAAAAGAACCAAAGTGGAGCCTTGCAACCCTGTGCCTACACCTCGAAAAAATTTACTGAGAGTGAAAGGAGATATCTGGGAGAAGGAGACTTTCACAATCAGATGGGCTCTATTAAATTGGTGACACTATCTAGAAGGGAGCAAGGTGCTGTCAGATGTACTTTGTCATCTGTGTGAAATAAATCCAGGAACGCAGGAACAAGGTGACATACAGGTTTAATCTATGCAACGAAAAAGTCAGCGCTAGGAGTGATCCCCCCACCCTGCAGTTCTGCCCCAGGCAGCAAGCTAGCATCCGGTCCTTGGAGGTTAAAAGCCGCAGTCCAACACCCGGCCGCCCTCCTGCTGTTCCTCGCGCCATCTCCGGGTTGCTCCGGCCCTCCCACACACTGGTAAACCGACCCAGGTGCTGCTGCAAAATGCTGCAGGCCACAGAGCCTCCGCAACCTGCCCCGCCCACCAGCAATGTCTCCGCACCGCATCCCATTCCGTCGGGATCCTCCCTGCTACTGCCGTTCAGCTGATCTGGCTAGAGTCCAACGGGCCACCCCGCTGTGCATCGGAGCCTTCCCCGCCGCTCGGTAAGGTTCCGTGCAGGCCAGGACAGCTGCTCCCTCCTGCTTGGCGAGTCTGGTGGCCGGCTACCCGCCTCGGCGGTTGGGTGCAATTCAGGTGGCTGGCTACTTGCCTCGGCGTCTGCCTGTGGTTCCAGTGGCTGGCTGCTAGTCTTTGCGGTGGCCGGCTGTTTTGGCAGCTGGCTGTGTGGTGTACCCCCCCCTGGTATGTGTCGAGCCCACGGGGCTTGAGAGGTGCCTTTTGAAGTATGGACAGATCACAAAAATCTAGAAGCACTGAAAACTCCCCGCAAATTGTCCCCGAAACAGGTGCGCTGGGCACAATACTTTAATCATTTCAACTTCACTCTAAAGTACATTCCGGGAGGGAAAAACCTCCTAGCTGATGCTCTATCCCAGGGGTCTGCAACCTTAAGCACTCAAAGAGCCACTTGGACCCGTTTCCCAGAGAAAAGAAAACACTGGGAGCTGCAAAACTTGGGTGTGCACACGTACGCGCACATAAGGAGTGGGGACCTTGATCGAAGAGTTTAATTAAAAAGAAATAGAGGCTGCTGTGCATGAGTTCTCTCTCTCTTTCTCTCTTTCCTCTCCCCCTCTCTTTCTCTCTTTCTTTTCTCTCCCTCTCCCTTTCTTTCTCTTTTTCCTCTCCCTCTCTCTTTTTCTCTCCCTCTCCCTCTCTCCCTCTTTTCTCTCTCTCCTCTCTTTTTCTCTCTCTCTCCCTCTCTTTTGCTCCCTCTTTCCTCTCTCTCTCTCTCTCTCCTCTCTCTCCCTCTCTCCGATCTTCTGCTCACCTGGCAAGCTGGCTTCAGGCTATTCTCCAACAAGCTGACACACATTATTGGGCTGGCTCTCTCCTGCCCTTCCTGCTTCCTGCAGAGATGCAGCAAAGGGAGGAGCCCCGCCCAATAAGCTTGTCAGCTCGGCGGAAAAGCATGAGGCCACTCTCTTTTTTACACACACACACACACACAGAGAGAGAGAGAGAGAGAGAGAGAGAGAGAGAGAGAGAGAGAGAGAGAGAGAGAGAGAGAGAGAGAGAAGGGAAGCGCAAGTGCCTCACTCTGTCTCTCTCTGTCTCTCTGCAAATGGCAGAGGAGGCTGGGAGCCGTAGAAGAAGGCTCAAAGAGTCACATGCGGTTCCAGAGCCACGGGTTGCCGACCCGTGGTCTAGCCTATTGAACAGAAGGATTAGGGGGGACATGATAAATGTCTTCCATTATTTAAGGGGCTGTCACAGAGAGGAGGGGGTCAACCTACTCTTCAAAGCACCTGAGGGCAGGACAAGAAGTAACAGATGGAAGCTTATGAAAGTGAGATCCAACCTACAATTAAGGAGAAATTTCCCTCTCTCTCTCCCTCTCTTTCTTCTCCCTCTCTTTCCTCTCTCTCTCTCTCCCTCTCTCTTTCTTTGTCTTTCCTCTTTCTTTCTCTCTCTCTTTCCTCTCCCTCTCTCTCTCTTTCTCTCTTTCTCTCTTTCCTCTCCCTCTCTCTTTCTTTTCCCCCTCTCTCTTTCCTCTCTCTCTCTCTCTCTCCCCCCCTCTCTCTTTCTCTATCTCTCTCACTCTCTTTCCTCTCCCTCTCTCTGATCTTCTGCTCACCTGGCAAGCTGGCTTCAGGCTTTTGTCCAACAAGCTGACACACATTCTTTTTTTTTAATTTTAATTTTTCATTTTTCACTTTACAAGAAACAAAATACAAAATACATTTTTTCCTTAACAGTACTGTGTCATATATCTCTTACATTTGTTTACAATTATGTACATTACTTCTCATACATTTTTATTTCTCTGTTCTAACCAATTGTAACACTTGTCCCGTATCTTGTAAAATTCTGTTGTTTCCTTGTCTTTTATTTCTAGAGTAAGTTTGTACATCTTGGCGCATTCTAGTATCTTGTGTATAATCATGTCATTTGTTGGTATATTTTCACATTTCCAACACTGTGCATATGCAATGCGTGCCGCTGTTATTATGTGTACAATGATGTATTGAAGATGTTTTTTCATCTTTGGATTAATTATACCTAATAAGAATAATTCGGGTTTAGGCACCTTCCACCAGCAAGATTAACAAAAATGTTTAAAAATATGTCAGATAGATGTTGGAAATGTAAACAAAATATAGGCACATATTATCATATTTGGTGGACATGCGGGAAGGCAAAGGTTTATTGGAAAAATATACATATGTGGTTAGAAAAAATATTGGATGAACAGGTGGATTTTAAACCTGAACTTTTTCTATTAGGCATCACGCCTGAAAAGACTAATAAGCAGAAATTATACTTAATTCTACATATTACTACAGCAGCAAGAATAATTTTTGCACAGTATTGGAAGAATGAAGCTTTGCCATCAGAAGAAGAAATAATCAGTAAGATTTTGGAATGTGCAGAGATGGACAGATTAACCATGAGCCTGAAAGACAAAGAAGACACAGACTATTATCAAATTTGGAACTTATTTTATACTTGGTTAGAGAAAAGAAGCAAGGATTAGGAATTGAATATGTATTAGTTTAGCAAATTTCAGACAACTTGTTGATTGGAAAATTTAACATATATTGGGGGAAAAAATTAATAAAAAAGATTGAAAAAAATAATAATTCGGGTTTAAGTTCAATTCGTTCTTTTGTTATCTCCTGTATCCATCTCCTTATCTGCTCCCAATAAATCCTTGCTTTGGGGAATTGCCACCACATATAATAAAATGTTCCCTCCTTGTTTTTGCACTTCCAATAGTCCGGATTCATATTTTTATATATCTTAGCCAATCTCGCCGGTGTTAAATGCCATCTATAGAACATTTTATATTGGTTTTCTTTATATGCAGTTGACAGTCTTAGTTTGCAATTTTTGTTCCATACGCTTTCCCATTCTTCTAATTCTATATTTTGGCCTATATTTTGTGCCCATGCTATCATTGGACCTTTTACTATTTCTTCTTCCAATTCTACCTCTAGTAAATGTTTGTAGGTTTTTGTTAAAAATTTTCCTTCCTTGCCTGTCAATATTTTGTCCAATTGCTGTGGTACCCGATTTATTCCATATTCTTCCATATCTTTGCTATATTTTGATTGTATCTGTAAGTATGGCCACCAATCTATAATTATTCCTTGTTCTTTTAATTCCTCCCTTGATCTGAGATTTCCTTGATTATCTAATAATTCTTTATATCTTGTCATCTTTTTTTTGTCCAGTGTGTTTGGATGAATCATTGCCTCCATCGGTGAGACCCAATTTGGTATTTTTGTATAATATTTCTTTTTAACCTTTTCCCACATCCAAATCAGCGCATCTCTTACCTGGTGTCGGTAAAAATCTGTGTCTTATATTTTCTGCATAGGAAAGCATGCCAACCAGCCTGTAAATCATATCCTTCGATCGTTAAAACCCTTTTATTATCTAAATTTATCCAATCCCTAATCCAAAGTAACCCTGCTGCTTGGTAGTAAGTTTCCCATTTTGGGAGCCCAAGGCCACATCTACTTCTACTATCCTGTAACGCTTTAACATTTATTCGTGCTTTTTTACCTAACCAAATAAATTTATTAATTATTTTGTTTAATTCCTCAAAAAATTTTCTCTAATTTTATTGGGACTGTCTGAAATAAATAGAGTAATTTTGGTAATATATTCATTTTGATCACAGAAATCCTTCCTAACATTGACAATTGTAATTTCCCCCAAATCTCTAGATCTTTTTTCATTTGTAATATCAATTTTTTATAATTATCTTCTTTTATTGAAGAACATCTTATAGTAAGCCAAATTCCTAAATATTTAATCTTTTTTACAATTTGCAATCCCAGATTTTCTTCTAATTCCCTTTTTTGTTTTTCAGTTAAATTTTTTACTAACATTTTAGTCTTTTCTTTATTAATTTTTAGTCCTGCCACTGTCCCATATTTTTCTATTTCGTTCATTAGGGTATTTCCTCTCTCTAGTGGTTCCTCTATAAAAAAAAACACCAAATCGTCTGCAAATGCCTGTGTCTTATATTCTTCTGTTTTAACCTTTAATCCTTTTATCTCTTTATTGATTCTAATTTGGGTTAGTAGCACTTCTAATGTCAAGATAAAAAGTAGAGGTGACATTGGACATCCCTGTCTTACTCCTTTATTTATTTCAAATTTCTCTGTGTTATCCCCATTAATTATCACTCTAGCCTTTTGTATCTTATATATTGCCTTTATCATTTTCTCGAACTTCCCTCCAAATCTCATATCTTCTATCTGTTGGAACATGAACTGCCAATTAAGGTTGTCAAATGCTTTCTGGGCATCTAAAAATATTAATGCTACCTGTTTTTCGGGGTGTGCTTCATAGTATTCTAAGACATTTAACACCGTTCTCGTGTTGTTCCTAATTTGTCTTGTGGGTAAAAAACCATTTTGATCCGAATGTATTATTTCATTTAATATTGATTTCAGTCATTCCGCAATTATAGTAGTGAAAATTTTATAATCTGAATTCAACAACGAGATTGGCCTATAATTTTTTTATCTGTTTGGGGTCAGTACCTTCTTTTGGAATAAGAGTTATATTAGCTTCTGTCCAGGAGTCTGGTAATTTAGCTTTCTCCAACACATCATTGTATACATCTAATAATGTCATTTCCAAATCCTCATAGAGAGTCTTATACACCTCCCCTGGAAGACCATCTGGCCCCGGGGCTTTATTATTTTTTTGTTTTTGCACTGCGGTTCTTAATTCCATAGCTGTTATTTCCTTATTCAATATTTCTCTCTGTCCTTCTTTTAATTCCGGCAGGCCATTAACCTTTAGATACTGTTTTATATTCTCCACATCTATTTCCTCTTTTTTGTATAGTAACTCAAAATATTTCTGAATTATTTTTTTCTTTTTATCCATTTTGTATTGCAACTCTCCATTTTCATCTTGTAGTTCCTGAATAAATCTTTTTTCCTTCTCTTTTTTTAATTTATAAGTGAGCCACCTCCCAGGCTTATTTGCATGTTCGAAGACATTTTGTTTTGCTATTTTCAGTTCTCTTGCCATTTCCTCTTGTTCTACCATATTCAATTTATGTTTAGCCAAAACCATTTCCACTTTAATCATTTCATCCTGGGGCTCCCTTTGTAATTTAGATTCTAATTTTTTAATCTCCTCCTGAAGTATGTTTTGCGTTTGCCTTTTCACCTTATTCTTTCTTGCTGTATAAGCTATCGCTATGCCTCTCAAATATGCTTTAGTAGTATCGCATATAATTTGTAGTGATGTTTGTTGTTTTGTGTTATCTTTAAAAAATAATTCCATTTCTTTTCTAATCCTTACAATAAATCCTTTTTCCTTTAAAATTTGAGAGTTCAGTGTCCACCTTCTCCTTACTTTTTTCTGACCTGTCCAGACTATTTTCAGGGGATTATGGTTGGCCCATGTATTTGGCATTATTTCTATTATTTCTAAATCTTGTCCTACCTCCCCATTCATCCATGCCATATCCAACCGAGACCATGATTTATATGGATTCGAGAAAAAAGTGTACTCCTTTTTTATGGGATTCCGTTTCCTCCATTGATCAGATAAATTGAATTCATGTCCCATCTCAAAAAATGTCCTTGGTAATATTTTCCGTTTCTTTTTATTTTTCGTGTTACTAATATAATCCTTTTTTACATTCACTACCGCATTATAATCTCCTATTATACAAATATTTCCCTGTCCAATTTCTATAAGTTTTTCATGTAATTTTTTATAGAATTCTTTTTGATTCTTATTTGGAGCGTAAATTGTCACCAAGAGCCATGATTTCTGCTCAATTTGTAATTCTATTATTAGCACCCTTCCATCTGTATCTTGATATTTTAATTTGGCTTTAATTCCTTTCCTAATATAGACCGCTATTCCTCTCTGATTTTGTTCCAGACTCACTATGAAGTGAAACGTATTCTTGACTCTAGAATTTTTAAAGGAAAATTGCAGTACCTAGTACAATGGAAGGGGTACTCGCTGTCCAAAGCTACTTGGGTGAAATCTAGCGATGTGAAGGCTGACCGACTCATCAAAAAGTTTCATGAGAAAAACCCCAGCAAACCAAGAGATAATCCCTGACATATGCTTTTGTTTACATACAGGACCTATCCTTTTTGTAAGGGGGGCCGGATGTCAACGCTACTAATATTGGATATTATTGCTTTGACAAGATATGCAGAACTGTCTGGTATTTTTAGAGTTAATTTAGATGATGCTGGGAGGGGAGGAGAAAGATAAGGAATGAGCGGGATACAGAACGGAAGTGAATCTTTGCCCTTCAGGCTGATTGGAAAACGTGATTTATGACTGCAAAATAGGGGAGGGGAATAGCCTGGAATGTTGTGTGCAAGGAAGGGAAATTCAGATGTTGGCATCCATCCATTCTGTGCCGACACTCCGTTACACAGGAATAAAGGCTTTTTAGGATAAACAATGCCTGGAAGCTCTTTGAAGTGTTTCATTAGTTGGAACAATGACAGCTTCGGTGCCTGGCCAGCTGCCTCGGATCAGCTGCAGCACGCCATGGAGAGCATGGCTGACGCAGGGCGAGCATGAGGCAGGTACACACACGGACTCCCCTTTTTTCAGGTGCCATTTTAACAACCGGTAAGCTGAACTCAAGACAAAAGTAGCTATCGGTTCTGCCCAACTGGTGCGAATCGGCTGAATCCCACCACTGGCCCTATCCAGAAACATGAAATTTAATGTGGAGAAAAGCAAGGTTTTACACTTAGGCAAGAAAAACCAAAGGTACAAATACAGATTAGGCAAAACCTGGCTCAAAAACAGTAACTGTGAGAGAGACACCTTGGAGTCCTAGTTCAGGGCTTTTCAACCTTTTTACCGATTGTACCACTTTTAGGATATGACAATATTCGAGTACCACCTAGCAAGGTGTCAAAAACTTGACCAAAAAAACCTGTTCAAAGTTGCAATTGCACTGAAATGACTTATGACCATTTTTCACACTTATGACCATTGCAGCATGCCCAGGGTCATGTGATTTATATTTGGATGCTTGGCAACTGATTCATATTTATGATGGTCACAGTGTTCTAGGGTCATGTGATCCCCTTCTGCAACCTTTTGATAAGCAAAGTCAATGGCAGAGCTGCTGGTGGCCAAGTGCTAAGGCAGGACTTCCTTTCCTCCCTCCCTTCCCTGCCTCCCTTTTTCTCATTCCCATCTCCTTCTGAAGGAAGAATTTGAAACACCCCGCCCCATATTTTCCCTCTTCCATATATTGATCAAACAAGAAAAGGCCTCCAGAGACAGAAAAGACAAGCTGCTGAGTGAACTAGCTTAAAAAGGCACATTCCCCTTTAAGAATTAGCTACTGGCTAGAAAGGAAAGTAAGGAGCACAGCCAAATGTAAGTACTGGCTGCCTGCTAAGGCAGCCTCCCCAAATGGCTCCATTCATAAGTAAAGGAATGCTACAGGCAAAATCCATTCAGGATAAAAATACTTCAAAATCCCTTGCAGCAAAACTTACAGCTAACAATAGCAGAGCAATAGAACATGAGACATCAGCCAAATAGAAATTGCCAAACACTCCTTAAGAACACAAAGCCCACATTGCACAAATCCCAGAACTTCAAAGTCACAAAAGCACATAAGAATCCTTCCACTCTCCATCTCCCTCCCTCTTGCCTCACCTCCAGCCATTGCTGCCTTTTTTCATTCCTCTTGGAGGGCACCCCCTCCCCCACTGCATTTCTTGCCTGTTTGATGCTGCCAGCACAGGTGGCTGCCACAGCAGTTGTAGATCGGCTCATGGCCAGCCTGCTTGATCATGATCTCCTCCTCCTCCTCCTCCTCCTCCTCCTCCTCCTCCTCCTCCTCCTCCTCCTCCTTCTTCTTCTTCTGTGCAGCTGACTCCACCTTCTCCCAAGGCTGCTGCTTTTTCTCTCTCTCCCTCTCCTGCCCAAACTGCCTCCTTTTATAGCCTCTCCTGTCTCCGTCCCCTCCTCCTTTCTCATGGGGGAGGGTGAGCCAGAAGTGAGCCTGGGGCCTTTGCAGCTCCAGAGGACTCTCTCACTGTAAGTCCTTGCCTGTGCTGGCTCTTTCCCTTCCCCACTACACTTGGCTAGTCAGGGCTACATACCACCTGCCACTCATTAAGTGGTATGCCTCCCACTGGTTGAAAAGCCCTGCTATAACAAGGTCCTCACGATGATCAAGCAATGTGTGATTTGTCAATGTAATAATCCTGTGGAAATTATTAAGTTCCCCTTGGGGAGACTTGGGGCTGGCCAGGCTCCTGCTAGTTTTTGGGAAGTTGATTTTACTGGGTTGCCATGGACATGGGGTTTTAGGTACTTGCAAGTTTTTGTGGGTGCTTTCTCTGGATAGAATGAAGCCTTTTCCTGTCATACTAACAAGGCACATGAGGTGGTTAAGGCCCTCCTGAAGGGAATTATTCTGCGTTTTTCCTTCCCATACCAAGGCATTGGCTCTGACGATGGACCCCACTTTATCTCTGACATTACCCAGCAGGTGTCTCAGGCCCTAAGTATTGCTTGGCAGCTTCTTTCGGCCTACAGACCCCAATCTTCGGCACACGTGGAAAAGGCCTGTTCCCCTTTGACATCATGTATGGTCAGCCCTTTCTTTACTATTCTTCCTTATCTCTCTTCTCTTTTTGGAGACCAGGCCCTCAGGGAATATATGCACTCTCTTGCTTGTAATGTTTCTTCCATTTCTCAAGCTGTTCAGGCCCTCCATTATCCAGGATTGGATCATCCACTCCGTCCTTTCCTTCCTGGTGGTTGGGTGCTTGTCACGTCCTGGTCTGATTCTGGCCCTTTGGCTGAATGCTGGAAAGGCTCCTTCATTGTTCTTGCTACTCACACAGCAGTTGGGATTGCTGGGCTTCGTACTTGGATTCATCACACCTGCCTTCGCTCTTCTTCCCCACCGCCCAATGCTGAGGACCACTGAGTTGCTTGGACTGTTGCCCCTGGTGCTGAGGATGACCTTGGGCTGGAGCATTTGTTTCATGGACTACGTTGACCTGAATGCCAGGACATTTTGATCTCTGCAATACCTGTGCCTTCCGGGCTTCTTCTCCGGCTATTTTCTCTCACCAGCATCCTGCTTACTTGTGTCGCAGATGTTGCTCCTCTCTGCCTTGGTTTCCATCTTGTACTTTGTTTAAATTGTTCATTTCTTTTCTGTTACCCTATGTTGTTTTCCTCTTCATACTCTGAGTTTCTCTTTCTTCCTTCTTTCTTCTGTGGAGCTTGCTCTGCCCTTACAGGGGGTGGGTGGGTTATGGGAAGGGTAGTCAAGTTCGTGGTCAGGTTCTGGTCATGGTCAAGGTATGTGACATGACTATGGGGACAGCTGCTGTGGACTGGGATGGGTCAGGTTGTACAATCTGACACACCCTCCAAGCATGAACTCTCCTGTTGCTTTGCCATAACCCGTGCGCCCCCCCCCCACTATATGTTGGCAAGGACAGTTTCTTATTACCCATGGTTGGGAGAGACTGAACACTGGACAGAAAAACCCAAAAGCCCCTTCTCAAGTATCCTAACCTGAAAAGATAGCTCTAGGATTTCAGCCAGATACTCCCCAAAACACTGATGCTAGACCTAAGTTCGTGCCTGAAAAGCCTAAGGAACTACAGACATCCTTCCCCATCTTTCCTAGTAACATGGAGGGGCAAGGTAGTTCCCAACACCCATATGCAGAATGCACCAGCTTGGGTTAAACTCTTGAATGTAATGGACTGTTGGATTTCCACCCACATAACTCCAACTGGTACCCATGGATTGGTTATGGAAGCTACATCTCTGGGAGCCTCTATGTTCAGCATGATCATTGTCACAAGGGGCTGGGCACTCCCTGGGTTTGGGGGCAGGAAAGCTGCAGATTTCTCAACTATACAGCACCCTGCAGCAGCTTGCCTTAGTCATTTTACTTCTTCTTCCAGATATAAGTTAGGGATTTATGCACCTTGCATGGTCACATGGAAGGTGAGTACTAGCATGTGGGATGGATGGCATAAATGTCATCAGACCTTTGGTCTTGACTACAAAAAGGACCCCTCTGCTCTTTGTAGTCTGTTTGCAGCAATGGGACTTATAGCTTATATGTCTGGTGTCAGAGCTTCTATGCCTGAGCAGTTAGAAGGCAAACAAAACGTTTATCTGGCTAACCATCCGGATTGGTGGTTCCTTTGTGGTCTGTTTGCCTACAAGTCTTTGCCAGTTTACTGATCAGGTACATGTACTGTAGCAATGATCTTTTCCTCAGTTTGTATCATCTGACATAATGATTAGAACTTCCACATCCGCAATCGACGGGACGAAGACCACCTTGAGCATAAAGAACATATTGAACACCATCCTGTACCTCATGGCCTAGGAAATGCCATTGCATGAGCAATAATCCCAGCTATGGGGGTTGGTTTGAATTGTAAATTTATTATAGAATTAGGTGACTGGACAGGCATTTAGACAATTCAATAAGGAACAGGGAGAAATAATGGAAGTAGTGCTACAGAATCGCTAAACATCAGATATGGCACTAGCAGCAAAAGGAGCGGTGTGTGCTTTGGTCCACTCAGATTTTTTTCACTGATTATCAAGTTAATATTAGTCACACCATCCATCTCATGGAAGGAGGAATCAAGAATCACCCTAAGGATCTGGAGATTTTCACTGATGCTGTATGGGAGTCTTCAGTAGTATATTCTCATTCGTTACCGGTTGGCTCCCAGGATGGGGATGGTTTAGGGAACTATTTATTGGTCTTCACTTTGTGGTGTTCCTTGTTATCTTTTTCTGTTATATCTTTCACTACTTGCCCCTACTCACCTCTGCCTGTCCTCAACAATGTGACCCACATACTGCAGAAGCTTATCCTGTGTCTCTCTAGTTTGATGATCATACTTCTGCGCACTGCTCAAAGTATGAAAGGGGGGATTATGTTGACACGGAATTAGGAGACAGCATAGGAAGAATCAGTTGTGAATATGTGGAGATGGCCCTGCTGTCTTTGGGCACTTGCAGAGTCATTGATGCAGGGTAATGAAAGGACAGCAAGGAAAATACCCAATGTCCTAACCCACCCGGGAACATACGATGTCTTTAGGGAAACACCCAAAAGGGAACATTTTAGCTACTTCTGCTTTCTCCCTTCTTATCTACAGTGTGCCAGATTTACTGGGTGAAATCTTTATTGTATGTGTGTCAGCTTTGCTGCGTGGATTGCTTATGTAATCAGAAAGAATAAATACAAGGATTTCTTGTCATTTGGGGCTTCTCTCTTTTAGAGGAGCCCGTCTTTGTTCAGTGAATAAAAACATAAAGCTTAAAGGCAACTTCCGGTTTCCTGTATTTTTTATCAAGCAAAACCTCAGAACCTGCACAACGTTTTGAAGATACTGACTTGTTTCCTCAGAATCAAATCAATTTAGCAGTGGTAGATGACCTCATGGCTTCTGTCAGTGACAGTGAGCAAATAGAGAAGGACTTTACACAGTATGTTCATCACAGAAATCTCAGCATTATTCTCATACTTCAAAACCTGTTTTTTCAAGGTAAAAAAAATAAGAACAATAGGTCTGAATGCTAAATATTTGGTGTTATTCTGATGCCCCCATGACCAGATGCAAATTGTCACACTGGTATGGCAAATGTACCTGACCAACACCCAGTACTTTTTAGAAGTATTCCAAGATGCCACTAGCAAGCCCCATGGTTACCTTTTGGTTGATCTGGTAGCCACTACTCCAGAAACCTTTAGGTTGAGAACAGGACTCTTATTGGCCAGTAGTTTACAATATACAAAAGAAGGGTAAAAAGTAGCAGCCTGAACCGCTGTGCATCAGTTCATCTTCTTTATAGCATGTGTGAATGATAGAATATGCTCAATATTTACACATCTGTAATGTTCATAGTACTCTATAGCTCTGTAATGTTGCAGTTTCCTCTGCCATGTTTAAATACTCTCCAGGTGCACATCAATTGGTTCTGGTGTGTTTATTGAGTCAGAGTCCTCTGACTGTTCGCATATCTCTGCTGATTGGGCTTCTTATATATCATACTTTTCACTGGTAATGTCATCTTGGGCATCTGTTGGAAGTCATTCCTCGTCACCCTTTTTTGACTTTTTACAAACAGGCTCTAGATCAGACATGTCAAAAACAAGGCCCATGGGCCAGATCCAACCCACAGAGGGTCCAGTTTTGGCCCCCGGGGCTGTCCCAGAAATGGCAAGGGACCAGCTCCCACTGCCCCATCCCTGGCCCACGCCAACCCGGCTGGGGGCCCCCCTGGTGCACACACATGAAACGGTGAGTGCTCGGGGGCTGGTGGTGCACAAAAGCTGCACCTCATTTGCCTCACCCCACCCTGCCCCTCCCAGCCTAACCCTGTCAGGCCCGGCCATGCCCCGCTTTGCCGGGCCTCTCCTCATCTGGCTTTGCTTTGCCTGGCCGCGCCTTTCCTCGCTCGGGCCATACCGTTCTGTAAGGCTAGCAACCCAGGGTATGCCCAGCCTGTGGGAGCGCGGAGTGGCACAACCTGAGTGTCGGCCAGCTCCCAGTCACCCTCTCTGCCACGTAATAGGGCCAGAGAGGGGAACACGGCACTCACGCTGGATGCAGAGCCGCAGCCTGGAAGTGCTGGTGGCCAGCAACGTGTGAGCCTCTGTGGCGGCTGGAGAGAAAGGGTGTGAAGGAGGAGAAAGCAGGGAGGGTTTGTGTGTATGTGTGTGTGTGTGTGTGTGTGAGAGAGAGAGAGGAGGGAAAGGGAAGAGGAGGAGGAAGCCGAGGTATTACAAAAAAGGGGAGCTTCCCCCTTTCTCCCCCCTCTTTTTTTTAACCTCCTCCCACTCCGTTCAGGTGCAGCTGGAGGAAAAGAGCAAGAAGGGGGAGAAAGCAGGGAGAGTTTTTGTGTGTGAGTGTGTGTGTGAGTGAGTGAGAGATTGAGTCAGCAGGGAAGTGAAAGTGTGGGGAACGAGCATGTGCAGGCAGGCGAGAGAGCAAACTCACAGATTGGCTTTGTGGTCTATTCTTGCTGCTTCCCCTCATTAAAATCCAGCCGATAATAGAACTCTTTGGATTGAATGGGAAGTTAAGAGGAATTGGCGTGAGTTGAAATTAAAAGGCTGAGTCAACTGCCCCCCCCACAATTATTTTGTCAGAGACGTGGAAAGTGTTTCTTGCTTCTACTTCCTCTCATCTGCTCTTTTATAATTTAATCCAGCCTTACCCAAACTAATGTCTTTTGGGTATCATGGATCACAGTTCCCATCATCCTGTGGCTATGCTGGCTAGAAATGCAATGCCTTATTTTCTCTGCCAGTATGTGCCTAGGAGGCAGTAGGTCTGTGGGATTTACATGTATTTAAACATTTGTTTCTTCTGCCTAATTTATTAAACCGTCTAATTTGAAATTCAATGTTTCGGAGAAATCCAGGGTGGTTTACAAGAAAACTTTCAAAGACAGCTATTGTAAAGCATCACCAACACTGCTTAAAACAATATTAAAAGTGTGTATTTTAATAAAGAAAAATATTAGTAATAATTTACTTAGTGCTGTTTGACCATAAAATGTGTTTTTGTTCTACATATGCCTGGCTGAACAGTGTGTTTGGAGTTGCCTTTAAACGGGTGAGGGTTGCACTGTTCATATTTTCCTTGGGAGAAAGTTCTATAATGGGGGTGCTGTCTCTGAGAAGGCTCTGCTCGTGGCCACTGTTCTATAAACCAAACCAGGGGGACCATCTGGTCTAAATTGATGGTAAACAAAGATGATTAGGGGCTGGAGACTAAAACATATGACAAATGTTTGTGGCAATTGGGTATGTCTAGCTTAGTGAAAAGGACTAGGGGTGGTGACATGATAGCAGTGTTCCAATATTTGATGGGCTGCCACAGAAGAAGGGGTCAACCTATTTTCCAAAGCATTAGAAGGCAATAATAGATGGAAACTAATCAAGAAGCAAACCAGCGTAGAACTAAGGACTTGTGAAAACAACTAATCAGTGAAAAGGCTTGCCTTCAGAAGTTGTGGGTGCTCCATCACTGGAGATTGGATATTCCATTGTCTGGAATGGTATAGGTCCCCTGCTTGAGCAGGGGGTTGGACTAGAAGATCTCTAAGGTCTCTTCCAACTCTGTTATTCTTTGAGAGAAGCGCTGCCCATCTCTCCCCCTCCCCTCATCCCTTCTTGGGCACAGAGAGGGACGGAGGGAGGGAAGGGAAGAGGGGAGGGAAACAGGAAGAAAGAAAGGGAAGGAAGGAGATGGGAATGAAAAGGAGGGAGGCAGGGAAGGAGGGGAGGGAGGAAGGAAGGAAGGAGGGAGATTGGAACGAGAGGGAGGGAGAGCCTGAGGGAAGTCCTACCTTAGCACTCGGCCACCAGCAGCCCTGTTGCCCTTTCGCCATCCCCTGGTGGTCTCCCATCCTATTGCTGAGGATGCTTTGGTTACAAAGCCAGGCCTCCTCGCATGGAGAGGGAGTGAGCCTCCCTCTGACCCATGCAATTTGCCCTCCTGCACTCACCATGAGCAACCTGGCCAAGGAGAGCAAGCACAGCAATAGCAGCCTCAAGGAGGACGTAAGCGCAGCTGGGCGCCCCCTCGGGGAAGTGCATCTGGGCTAGGCAGAGCTGTGGAGTCCCGGTGCTGTGGGAGCTCAAGGGCCAGGCTGGGTACTTGACATCCACTGCCCAGGGCTCCGGGCAGTCTGTGCCAGCGTCCAGGGCCCCCCTGCCTGGCCTGAGAGGGACGGTGAGGCTCCTCCAGTGGACCATGCCCCTGCGCTTGCCCCGGTCCCACCCCCCTCCACCAGAGACCCTTGGATCTGCCCCAGTCCTGCCCAGGCCCGCACAGGCGCCCCTGACGCAAGTGACATCAAGCTGGCCACGCCCACCCAGTAGGCCACGCCCACCCCAGCCATGCCCACCTAGTAGGCCGCACACACCCCAGCCACACCCACCCTGTCCCCCAAGGGAAACCACAATGGTGATGCGGCCCTCAATTAAATTGAGTTTGACACCCCTGCTCTAGATAAATAAAAAAGACATACCTAAGAGCTGCCATGGATTTAATGAATACCTACATTCATATTTAATAATCATTGTGTATTATAATTAACTATGTATGTCACAGGAAGTGGACAGTTGTGGCTCCATTTCCTGGCCCTGCTCCTCCCGTGCATCACATGACATGGACGGTTTGAGGTTCCATACTTTGTTGAGCTTTGTTGTGAAACAGTAGGCATTGGAAATTCTGCAAACAACTGGTCACTCCCCCTTCTGAAGGTACACAAACAAATTGTTGTTAGGATTCTTACTTATTATAGTACAAAGAACATATTGAATTCAGATTGAAAAAAAAGAAGACCAGCCTTACATTTCAATTATTTTGGAGGGGGTTGGGGGCAAACCTCATCAAAATTCATAATAACATGGATTTCTAAAATAGTCACTATGTATGTGAATTACATGCCCTACCTTGCATTTCCCTGTCTTTTGTTCCATATGTTGTGGATGGATGCTGCTCCATTTCCTGCTCCTTCACCACCCCATTGAGCTCCTTGTGAAACAGTGGCCCTTGGGAATTTAGCATGCATCTGGCCATTCCACCATTCTGTAAGGAAAGTACAGCAAGGAGACATTGTCTTCTCACATTTGTTACAGTAAATACTATTTACTGACTATAGCCTGAAGTAGGAGGCCTTCCTTACACTTTTTTCTGCAAGGAAGAGGGGGTGCTTCACAGAAAAACCCTACAGAGCTAATGATTGTCTGGTTCAGTGCAGAGTGATGGACTTTCCAGCCCTCTCCCCCCAGCCCTCAGCCCCCTTCCCAGCCAAAGCAAGAAGAGAGCAAATATGCCTATAGGTCTGTTTTAAATTTTTAATCTTTATCTATCTAAATTTTATATTTAAATTTTTAATTAATTGGAATGTTTTAATACTGTTTTAAATTTTAATTTTTAATTATGGATGTTATAAGAAGTATTGAGTGTGGAATTAATTGGGTTGAATGGATGAATGGCTGTATAAATTGGATGGATGGAAGGGCCGACGTGTGTGCACCTACGGAAGCTAGTGAAGTGGAGGAGCCTTAATCTGAGGGATCAGAGGGCCAGTCTATACCCGTCTTATGGGGAAGAGGCAGATACGACGGGAGGCCTGGGGTAGGCCGCTCTCGGGGAACAAGGCCTTGCTGCTTGAAAGCGATTTCTTGTTCCGGCCTCTTGAACCTCTCCCGGGGTACTGGTAATGAGCGAAATCCGGACCCTGGACTCAGGCTGCTGCTGCTCAATGCCAGGTCGGTGATAAATAAGGCTCTCCTCATCCGGGACTTAGTTCTGGATGAGGAGGCCGACCTGGCATGTGTGACTGAGACCTGGCTGACCCCAGAGGGAGGAGTTCCCCTCTCTGAGATGTGCCCAGCTGGATTTCAGGTATGGCATCAGCCGCGACCCCAGGGAAGGGGGGAGGAGTGGCGATTATAGCTAAGGAGTCACTCGGACTGCGCAGACTCGCTGCTACCGAGATATCAGGTTGTGAGTCCCTCCTTATGAGGTTGGACCTAGGTGTACAGGTGGGCTTGTTGCTTACGTACCTGCCTCCCAGCTGCGTTTCAACAGCCCTGCCCACGCTACTCGAGGAGGTAGCCGGGTTGGCGGTTGAGTTCCCCAGACTTATAGTCTTGGGGGACTTCAATGTGCCGTCACTCAGTGAGTCCTCTGGGTTAGCGCGGGAGTTCATGGCTACCATGGCAACCATGGACCTTACACAAGTAATTGAGGGCCTGACCCACGAGGGGGGACACACACCTGACCTGGTCTTCCTCTCGGAGCAGTTGAGGTATGATCTGGAGTTAAGGGGCTTAGAAGTGTTGCCTATGTCATGGACAGATCATTTTCTGCTGCAGCTTGAGTTTACGACACCTATCCTCCCCCGCAGGCAGGTGGAACTGATTAAATGGTTCTGCCCCAGTCGCCTGATGGACCCTATGGGCTTTCAAAGGGCGCTTGGGGAACTGCCGGATTCGCTCATACACAGTTCGGCGGAGTCCCTAGTGATGGCCTGGAATATGGCCAATACGGGGGCTCTAGACCGGATTGCACCGTTGCGACCTCTCTGTGGTAGCAGACCCAGGAGAAGCAATGGAGGGAAAGCAGATCCGAATCTGATTGAACCAAATTGAGAGCTTATATTAAGACCTATTTGGAAGCGATCACTACGGCAAGATCTCAGTATCTTTCCGCATTGATCGCGTCTGCGGAATCCCGCCCAGCTGCCCTGTTTAGGGTGACTCGTTCTCTCCTTGATACGGAGAGGAGGGAGGAACCTTTGCATGGCAATGCTGAGGAATTTAACATCTTTTTCGCAGACAAGGTCGCTCAGATCCGGGCTGACTTGGACTCCAATTGGAATGCAGTGTCGGCTGACAATGAGTCAGTCGAGATGACAGAGGCCCGTCTTAGTCTGGTTGAATGGGATGAGTTTGACCTGGTAACTCCTGATGATGTGGACAAGGCCATTGGAGCTGTGAGTTCTGCCACCTGCTTATTGGACCCGTGTCCCTCCTGGCTGGTTTCGGCTAGCAGGGAGGTGACACGGAGCTGGGTCCAGGCTGTTGTTAACGCTTTGTTGAGGGAGGGGTCCTTGCCGGCTCCCTTAAAGGAGGCACTTGTGCGCCCCCTCCTCAAGAAGCCTTCCCTGGACCCGGCAGTCTTGAATAATTACCGGCCAGTCTCCAATCTTCCCTTTCTAGGGAAGGTTGTTGAGAAGGTGGTGGCACTCCAACTCCAACGGTCCTTGGAGGAAGCTGATTATCTGGACCCTTGGCAGTCTGGGTTCAGGTCCGGTTACAGCACGGAAACTGTTTTGGTCGCGCTGACCGATGATCTCTGGCGGGCCCGGGATAGAGGTTGTTCCACTATCCTGGTGCTTCTTGACCTCTCAGCGGCATTCGATACCATCGACCATGGTATCCTTCTGCGCCGGTTGGAGGGGTGTGGAGTGCGGGGCACCGTTTTACGGTGGTTCACCTCCTACCTCTCTGGCCAGTCACAGTCGGTGTTCGCAGGAGGTCAGAGATCGGCTCCGAGGCCTCTTCCATGTGGAGTGCCTCAGGGGTCTGTTCTCTCACCTCTGCTTTTTAACATCTACATGAAGCCGTTGGGTGAGATCATCCGCCGACACGGGGTGAGTTATCATCAATATGCTGATGATACTCAGCTTTATATCTCTACCCTGCGTCATTACAGCGAAGCAGTGGAAGTGATGAACCGGTGCCTGGAGGCTGTTGAGGTCTGGATGGGTGCCAACAGGCTCAGACTCAATCCCGACAAGACGGAATGGCTATGGGTTCTGCCTCCCAAGGACGAGTCTAACTGTCCGTCCATTATCCTGGGGGGAGAAGTTTTGTCCCCCTCGGAGAGGGTTCACAACTTGGGTGTCCTCCTCGATCCACAGCTAAGTTTAGAACACCATTTTTCGGCTGTGGCGAGGGGAACATTCGCCCAGGTTCGCCTGGTGCGCCAATTGCGGCCCTATTTGGATCGGGAGTCACTCCTCATAGTCACTCATGCCCTTGTCACCTCGAGATTCGACTACTGTAATGCTCTCTACATGGGGCAACCTCTGAAGAATGTCCGGAGACTGCAGGTTGTCCAGAATGCGACCGCGCGAGCTGTCTTGGGTCTCCCAAGACATGCTCATATCACTCCAGCTCTCCGTGAGCTGCACTGGCTACCAATTGGTCTCCGAACACAATTCAAAGTGTTGGTTATGACCTATAAAGCCCTTTATGGCAATGGACCAGGTTACTTGCGGGACCGTCTTCTACCTCATGAATCCCAGCGACCGGTTAGGGCACATAGGGTTGGCCTCCTACGAGTCCCGTCTGTTAGACAATGCCATCTGACAGGTCCTAGGGCAAGGGCCTTCTCTGTTGCTGCCCTAGCCCTCTGGAACCAACTTCCCACAGAGGTCCGCACTGCTTCCTCCCTCCTAGCTTTCCGGAAATTATTGAAGACCTATTTATGCCGACAGGCTTGGGGCGTATGAACAGTGCTCTGCCCCCGGGCCTAGGAACGTGCCTCCATCGTTGATTGTGTGTTTGATTGTGATTGCATCTTGTATGTATGTGTTTTAGATTGAATGAATGTGTTGGATGGTTGATTATTATTATTAAATTTCTCACATGTAATTGTATTGTTGTTGTAAGCTGCCCTGGGTCCTAGGAGAAGGGCGACATAGAAATTTGATAAAATAAATAAATAAATAAATAAATAAATTATTGTTTTCTGATTGTTGTGCAGGATCTGAGGTGTTGCTTGATAAAGAAATACAGGAAACCAGAAGTTGCCTTTTTAAGCTTTACGTTTTTATCCAGTTGAACAGAGAGAGAAGCCCCGAATGACAGGAAATCCTTATATTTATATTTGTTCGTTACATAAGTAATTCACCCAGCAAAGCTGACACACATAAGATAAAGACTTCACCCAGAAAGGCTGGCATACCATAGATAAGAAAGGAGAAAGCAAAAATAGCTAAAAATGTTCCTTTTGGGTGTTTCCCTAAAGACACTGCATGTTCTCGTGTGACCTGGGACATTGGGTGTTTTCCTTGGTGACCTTCCATGACTCTGCATCCATGACTCTGCAAGTACTCAAAGACAGCAGGGCCATCTGCACATATTCACAATTTATGCTTTCTATGCTTTTCCCTCATTCCGGGTCAACATGATTGGCATTCATTACAAACCCTAACAGTCATTTTTTATACATCAGCATGCCTGTGAATTAAATACTATACCTTCTAATTCCTTCTCTTGTGTCCCTCATAATGGTGAAACCCAGGGCCCCATGTTATGTCTTCACCATTGTGAATCTGTGGGCAATGTAAATGTGGCAAACAGTTCACCTTCCACACTTTCTGAAAGAAGCATTGAAACAGTCAGAAGTCAATCTTGCTAGAGAAATTGGTACCCCCCTAATATACTTACTGACTATAGCCTGAAGTAGGAGGCCTTCCTTAAGCATTATTGTTTGGTGATTGCCACTCTGTCATGGTTCCGACTAATGAAACACTTCAAAGAACTTCCAGGCATGTTTATCCTAAAGCCTTTATTAACAGTGTTACAAATTGACGGCACATCATGGAGGTTTATGCCAGAATCTGAATTCCTCTTGCTGGCATCTAACTTTTCTTGCTAAACCCCTCCCTTATCTTGAAGTCACAAGTCACATCTTCCAATTAGCCCAGAGGGCAGAAATTCACTTCCGTTCCTTTTCCCGGGCTTTTGTTATTTCCCCTCCCTTTTCTCTGTCATCTGAATTAACTCTAAAAATACCAGACACTTCTGCATATTTTGTCAAAGCAAGAATATTCAATATTAGCAGCGTTGACATCCGGCCCCCCTTACAAAAAGGACAGATCCTGTAATATAAACAAAAGCATATGTTAATGACTAGTTTTTGGTTTGTTGGGATGTTTCACATGAAACCTTTTGACGAGCCTGTCAGCTTTCACCCCAATGGATTTCACCCAGGTGGCTTCAGACAACGGGTATCCCTTCCATTGTACTAGGTACTGCAATTTCCCTTTAAAGATTCTAGAGTCAAAAATACGTTTCACTTCATAGTGGGTCTGTCCCGCAACTACGAGGGGCCCAGGTGCCTTCTTCGGGGGAGGTCTTAAAGTGGAGCCCCGATAAGGTTTCAACAAGATGCAATGGAAGACTGGGTGAATTCTCCCTAAAAGTCTAGGGAGTTTTAGTTCTACGGTGACCGGATTGATGATCCTTACTATGGGGAAAGGCCCCAAGAATTTTGGTCCCAATTTCTTGCTGGACAATTTGAGGCGTAGATATTTATTTGAGAAATAAACCTTTTCCCCAACTTGGAATGTTCTTTGGGGAGCCCTCTTTTTATCAGCCTGCTTTTTATAGGTTTCAAAAGTCTTTTTTAAAGCAGTTTTTGTGTTTCTCCAAACCTCTTCCCACCCCCTCACACACTGGTCAAGTGTCTGGGAAGCGGAGGGCACCTGAGGGTATTCAGGTATTGGGCTAAACTCTTTTCCTGTGGCCACTCTGAAAGGCTGTGCACAGAATTATTGTATGCCACCTCCGCAAAAGGGAGGAGATCAGTCCAGTTCATCTGTTGGTAAGAAACGTAGCACCTAAGATATTGCTCCACCATTTTGTCAGCGGCTTCTGTGGCCCCATTGGTGGCTGTATGAAAAGCAGATGATAACCCTTGAGATGATCCAATTAATGTAAGGAAACTTCTCCAAACTTTTGCTGTGAACTGCACCCCCCTGTCTGAAATTATTTGCTTAGGGGCGCCATGTAGCCGGTAGATACGTTTCAGGAACAATTTGGCCAGTCGTTGGGCAGATGGGAATCCTTTGCTGCTGATGAAATGAGCCTGCTTCGAGAACAGGTCTATTACAGTCCAGATGACAATATTTCCACTACTTTCAGGTAGGTCTACTATAAAGTCCATAGCTATTTCTTCCCATGGTTGAGAAGGGTCTGCCACTCAATACTCAATATGAAGACCCGGACGACAGCTTATTCGCTGAATTACGTATTTACTGTAGTTATCCACACCCTGTCCCCTTTATCCCGATTTTCCTGTACCCGCACTGACCCCACCTTTTCCCTACACATATAAAATCTAATCAAATATATTTTTTAAAAAAAGAGTTCTATCTTCCCAAGTTAGCTGAGAAGCGCATCCTGATATTCTTGTATGCCAATAATATAGCCATCCTAGCCTGTTCAGTTATAGGACTGAGAAGAGTCCTAAAAGTTCTTATGGAAGAACCATTCATCTGGGCAGGGAAATATCTAAATCGTGTATCATGTGTAATATGGAAAAGCATCACAGCTATACTAACCTATTTTTATTCTAAGACAGACATGTCAAACACAAGGCCCGCGGGCCGGATCTGGCCCGATATGTGGTTCCGTCCGGCCCAGGGACCTGCTCTGGAAACAGCGAAGGACTGGCCCGCCACACCTTGGCCTGGCCCAGGCCAACTGGGCACTGATCTACAACCTGGTTGCATTCATCAAAGCCAGAATGCACTCAGCCTTAGATCCACAGGGCAGCCTTGCCCCGCCCCCTGGGCGCCCACACAAGGAGTCTGGCATCCATGCTGGCTGTCTTGCCCCACAGGCTGACTTCACCCAGGACACTGGTGCTGGCTGTCTCCTGTGCGCAAACCCAGGGGGCGGGGCAGAGGTGGCAAGGCAGCTCCTTGCTGATTCCAGGGCTGCCCCATGGAACCTTCATCCCTTTGTTCCTTTTGTAGCAGAGAGGGGATTTGTGGGGGATCAGCGCTGGCTGGGAGGCTTTGCTGGAGCTCTACGGATTCGGCAGAGAGGTCGGGAGCTCCGGCGGCCTCCGTGGTGGCTGGTGGCAGGGTGGGGCTCTTGGGGAGGGATTTTTAAAGGGGAAGAGGAGATTGACTGGGGGAAGAAGATTTTATTTTCTCTTTTCCGAAGAGGCAAGCCAAGAGGAGGGAGAGCGAGGTAGGAAGTTGGCGAAAGGGCTTTATTATTATTAAAGGTAGATTATAATGACAGGGAGGAAGGGTCTGAGGGAAGTCCTGCCTTAACACTTGGCCATGAGCAGCCCTGCTGCCCTTTCACCATCCCCTTGTCCCCTCCTCCTGACCTCTCCTGGTGGTCACCCATTCTATCACTGAGGATGCTTTAGTTAAAAAGCGAGGTCTCCTCGAAGGGAGAGGGAGTGGGCCTCCCCTGACCCACACATTTTGCCCTCCCACACACACCATGAGCAACTTGGCCAAGGAGAGCGAGCACAGCAGCAGCAGCCTCGAGGAAGGGGTAAGTGGAGCTGGGCGCCCCCTTGGGGAAGTGGGGCTAGGCTAGGCTGGGCTGCGGGGTCCCTGAACTCAAGGGCTGGGCGCTTGACCTCCACTGCCCAAGGCTCTGGGCAGCCCGTGCCACCATCTGGGGCCCCCACTGCATAGCCTGAGAGGGACGGTGAGGCTCCTCCAGTGGACCATGTCCCAGCGCTTGCCCCAGTCTGACCCTCCTCTGCCGGAGACCCTCAGATCTGCCCCAGTGCTGCCCAGGCACCCCTGACACGAGTGATGCCGAGATGGCCACACCCACCCAGTAGGCCACACCCACCCCAGCCACACCCACCCAGTAGGCCACACCCATCCTGGCCACGCCCCCCGAGGGCAATGCTGATGCGGCCCTCAGTGAAATTGAGTTTGACACCCCTGGTCTAGTGTATAAAGTGACTGAATAAAAAATTTAGCAGTTATCATATGCAAATCTGAACAAAAAAAAGATAATGGTCTATTGGTAGATCTTTCAGTGATTTATTCTTTCCTTCCCATTCCCCTTAGTTAGATTGCTGAAAATATACTCATAAGAAAGCAAGAGAGGTTTTTGAAAAGGGGGGTGTCAAGGTTCCGACTAATGAAACACTTCAAAGAACTTCCAGGCATGTTTATCCTAAAGCCTTTATTACAGTGTTACAAATTGACGGCACATCATGGAGGTTTATGCCAGAATCTGAATTCCTCTTGCTGGCATCTAACTTTTCTTGCTAAACCCCTCCCTTATCTTGCAGTCACAAGTCACATTATCCAATTAGTGTGAAGGTCAAAGGTTTTCTTCCTCTTTCTTTCCCAGGCTTTTTACCTCCCCCCCACTCTAAGCTCTGTATTAACCCAATAAATACCAGACAGTTTTGCATATTGTCAAAGCAAGAATACACAGTATTTGCAGCGTTGACATCCGGCCCCCCTTACAAGGACAGATCCTGTAAAGTAAACAAAAGCATATGTTAAGGGTTATATTTTGGTTTGTTGGGGTGTTTCATATGAAACCTTTTGACCAATCTGTCAGCTTTCACTTCACTAGATTTCACCCAGGTGGCTTCAGACAATGGGTATCCCTTCCATTGTACTAGGTACTGCAATTTCCCTCTAAAGATTCTGGAGTCAAGAATACATTTCACTTCATAGTCGGTCTGCCCTGCAACTACGAGGGGCCCAGGCGCCTTCTTTGGAGGAGGTCTTAAAGTGGAGCCCCGATAAGGCTTCAACAAACTACAATGGAAAACTGGGTGAATTTTCCCTAAAAGTCTAGGCGGTTTTAGTTGTACTGTGACCAGATTGATGATCCTAACTATGGGGAAAGGCCCCAAGAATTTAGGCCCCAATTTCTTGCTAGGCAATTTGAGGCGTAGATATTTAGTTGACAGATAGACCTTTTCCCCAACTTGGAATGTTCTTTGGGGAGCCCTCTTTTTATCAGCCTGCTTTTTATAGCTTTCAAAAGTCTTTTTTAAAGCAGTTTTTGTGTTTCTCCAAACTTCTTCTTATGGGAAGCGGAGGGCAACTGAGGATATTCAGGTATTGGGCTATACTCTTTCCCTGTGGCCACTCTGAAAGGTGTGTAGCCAGTGCTGCTGTGCACAGAATTATTGTACACCACCTCCGCAAAAGGGAGATCAGTCCAGTTCGTCTGTTGGTAAGAAACGTTGCATCTGAGATACTGCTCCACCATTTTGTTAGCGGCTTCTGCAGCCCCATTGGTGGCCGGATGAAAAGCAGATGATAACCCTTGAGATGATCCACTTAATGTAAGGAAACTTCTCCAAACTTTTGCTGTGAACTGCACCGATGAAATGAGCCTGCTTCGAGAACAGGTCTATTACAGTCCAGATGACAATATTTCCACTACTTTCAGGTAGGTCTACTATAAAGTCCATAGCTATTTCTTCCTATGGTTGAGAAGGGTCTGCCACGGGTTGCAGTAACCCAGGGGTTTTCCCTGGGATTCTTTTCATTGTGGCACATACAGTACAGCTTTTTACATAGTTTTCCACATCCCTTTTCAGCCCCAGCCACCAAAATTGCCGGCGGGTGAGGTGTAGGGTTTTCAAATATCCAAAGTGTCCAGCCTGTTTTACATCATGGCTGTGTTTGAGAGCATTGAGACAGAGGGCTTCTGGCAAATATAGTTTTCCCCCTTTGTAAGCCAAACCATCCCTGCACGTTAGGGAGGTTTGATTATCTTTCCAGTGACTCACCCAAAGCTTCGTCATCTCTCCATTCTGCTTTTGAAGTCTTTACTCCCAGCTGGGAGATCTGCCAGAGTTCTTTCTCCCCCGGCTGGCTGGCTGCCGCTCCACTCCCTGGGGAAGCTGCTGCTGCTGCTGCTGAGGGGCTGGCCTCAAGCCATCTCTCCCCTTTCATAATGAGATCTTCCCCGAATCTTTATCAGTCTACCCCTTAGTTTAGGAATAGTGATTGGAGTTCGGGACCCCGTAATTGGTTTGAAAAATTTGTAGATTCTGGCATGATGTCATGGTTCCGAGTAATGAAACACTTCAAAGAACTTCCAGGCATGTTTATCCTAAAGCCTTTATTAACAGTGTTACAAATTGACGGCACATCATGGAGGTTTATGCCAGAATCTGAATTCCTCTTGCTGGCATCTAACTTTTCTTGCTAAACCCCTCCCTTATCTTGCAGTCACAAGTCACATCTTCCAATTAGCCCAGAGGGCAGAGATTCACTTCCGTTCCTTTTCCCGGGCTTTTGTTATTTCCCCTCCCTTTTCTCTGTTATCTGAATTAACTGTAAAAATACCAGACAGTTCTGCATATTTTGTCAAAGCAAGAATATTCAATATTAGCAGTGTTGACACACTCATTACAAACCCTAACAATCTGTACCATTGCAAATCTGTGGGCAATGTAAAAGTGGCAAACAGTTCATCTTCCTCACACACTGAAAGAAGCATTGAAACAGACAGGAATCAATCTTGCTATACAAGTGGGCAGACCCCTATGGGCAGAACCAGCAATGACAAATCTTGAGCACCAAATTACACTTACTCTCATTAATTTTATACATTTTACAACTTTTCCTAACTCTCAGTCCCCTCTTTGCTGGTTCAGGAATCATTTTTACATCAAATAAATTGTCACCAGTCTCCAATTTAGCATCCGTTTTATTAAGCCCTTCTGAGGGATCCACATTATTATTAAATGGTGGCTAGGCTTTAAAGGCAGAAATTTGCGGCACCTTTTATCATACCCTGAAAACCAGGACACGCCTGGGGAAGCCCAAACATGCACTGAGCATGCCTGTCACATATGCAGCCAAATGCTTTGTGAGCATGCATGCTAACGCATGTCTAAAGTGCTTGCTCAGAATGCTATGCTGGTGCAAGCCTGAACATGACCTGTGCATGGTTGTGATAAACACGCATTCGCATAAGGCCCACAACCCTGCTCTGATACTTATTTGTCATTTTACGTTTAGCCCCTAGCCCCTCAAACCCCTCCTGTTCTGTGCGTTGGCAAGGCATTGAGATGAGGCAGGAGTAACAACAGTTGCTTCTTTAGTTAATCTTCAACAGAACAACACAAAATGGCGCGGATCCCTTTTATACCCCCTTACAGGGAGCAGCATCAACCAATCAATGCAACGTATCTTTCCCGCCTTGCACATGCGCCATAGGCTGGAGACAGCCTGTCTGGCCTGGGCAGCCACGTGGTCTTCCCGGGTCTCTCTGCAGCTTCCTGCACTTGGATGCCTCTTAGGTACAGGCGAACCCACATCATGCTGACTGGCTGGGTCCTGTAAACCCAGACCAGATTTCCTTGGTGGGGTGGAATTCCCCAGGTCCATGACAGACCCCTCTTGGGAGCAATGTCCCGTAGGCACAAGGCCAGCAGATGGAGTGGCCCGAACAGCCTGTTGTGTGCAATTTTCCATGGACCCAGTGCCAGAGTCAGGAGCTGCCTCGTTGGCAAAACCCCTATGTGCAGAGTGCGAACCCCCACTTCTGCAGGAAGACTGAGATCCACAATCGTCATCGTGGTCCTCCCCCCCCCGAGAGCAGAGTCAGGAGCAGAAGGGTGACTGGGTAGCCTCCAGTACAGCTTGTCAATGTGCCGACGCAACATACGACCATCTTCCAGGGTCACTTCGTATGACAGCGGCCCAGTGACTTTGCAGACCACTGCTGTCACCCAGAGATGTTCGGGACCATAGTTCCTTGCCCACATTGGATTGCCCACCTGTAGTCTCCTAGGGGCCCGCAGCTGTGATACCTGTGAAGCCACCCGGTCTGGGTGCAATCTGTCCAGTTTGGTAATGAGACGGCAACCCCAGCGGAGTTCAACTGGGCTTTTCCCAGTGGCTGTGCAAGGTGTGGTGCATTGGCAAAGAAGAAAGTCAGCTAACCTGTGATGCCAGCTTCCGTGAGTGAGCCTCTTCAAGGCGTCTTTGGTTGTGCGCACCATGCGCTCAGCTTGGCTATTGGAAGCTGGATGAAAGGGTGCTGAAGTAGCATGGAGAATCATGTTGGCCTGTAGGAAAGCCTGAAACTCAGAAGAAGTGAATTGAGGTCCGTTGTCGGAGACAAGAACATCTGGAAGCCCATGGGAGGCGAAGATGCCCCTCAACACCTGGATAGTCCTGGCAGTCGTCGTAGTGGACACTGGAACGACCTCTAGCCATTTAGAGTGACTGTCCACAACAATGAGGAAGAATTGCCCCTGAAAGGGGCCAGTGTAGTCGATATGAACCCTTGCCCAGGGAGCATGTGTTTCCTCCCACCTGTGTACAGGAGCCTGTGGCATTTCAGGCCTGGACTGTTGGCAAACCTGGCAACCCTGGACCTGGGTCTCAATCTCCTTATCAAGCCCCGGCCACCAGAGATAGCTGCGCGCCAGAGCCTTCATCCGGACTATGCCCGGATGTCCCTCATGCAGAGATTACAAGACTCTAGTCCTCAATGAGGTTGGGAACACTACCCTGCTTCCCCACAGGACACAACTCTTAAAGGTGGATAGCTCATGCTTCCTTTTCCAGAAACTCTGGAAGTTAGTGCCAGGACACGTGTCAGGCCATCCTGACAGCACCCATGTCAACACACGTGTTAGCATGTGATCATTGGCTGTTTCTGCAGCCACATCCCTTGCATTGAGGGGAGACTCAGGCAAATCCTGAATAGCTAGTATGTGGTTAGCTGGAGCAGGATCTGATTCTACAAGCTGTAGAGGCAACCTGCTAAGGCTTGTGAGCCGCCCTGAGTTCTCCAGAATAGGGCGGCATAGAAGTCAAATTAATAATAAAATTAATAAAATCTGCATGGCCCATTTCTTTGCCAGGTTTGTGAACTAGTGAGTAGTCATATGCAGAAAGGAAAATTGACCACCTCAAAATTCTAGGAGAAATTATGTGTGGGGTTTGCTTGTTTGTTGTAAACAACCACAGCAGTGGCTTATGGTCTGTATAGACCATGAAGTGGCGACCATACAAAAAGTCATGGAACTTTTTTATGCCAGCCACTATGGCCAAGGCTTCTCTGTCTATCTGTGCATAATTACGCTCAGCAGATGACAGAATCCTAGAATAGTAGGCTACAGGGACTTGTGTCCCATCAGCCTTCAGGTGACTTAAGACAGCCCCAATCCCATAAGGGGATGCATCGCAGGCTATACACACTGGCAGCTGCTCATTAAAATGAGCGAGAACAGCATTTGAAGATAACAATGCCTTGACCGCTGCAAAACTCTTTTCGTGGACTTGTGTCCACTTCCATGGAGCCTGTTTGTCCAAGAGCCGGTGTAACGGCTCTGCCAGTGCAGACTTGTGAGGTAGGAAGGAGTGATAGAAGTTTAGAAGCCCAAGGAAGGCTTGAAGCTCGCTCTTCGACTTGGGGCTTGGGGCCTGCTGAATCGCTTTGAGCTTAGATTCAGCAGGATGGATGCCTTCTGCATCTATACGAAACCCCAGGAATTCAGTGGAAGTGACTCCAATTTTGCATTTGTCTTGCCTAAGCTTTAGCCCCGCTTTGGGGAACCACAGCAAAACGGACCGAAGCCTCTCAGGCAAGCTTTCGGGTGATTCCCCTGCGATGACGACATCATCGAAGTATGGGCAAACTCCCGGAATGTTACGGAGCATTTGCTCCATAACGCTTTGGAAGATGCCAGGGGCTCCGTTAACCCCAAACTGCAGTCTTCTGACTTTAAAAGCCCCCCGGTGCGTTACGATCGTTTGGGCCTCAGCCGTTGCCTCATCAACCGGTAGCTGTTGATAGGCCTGAGCCAAATCAAGTTTGGCGAAAACTCGGCCTCCCTTAAGCGAGGCCAAAATGTGGCTCACCAAAGGCACCAGATAAGAGTGCTGCTGTAATGCTTTGTTTAACGTGCATTTATAGTCAGCACAAATGCGGACTTCCCCATTGGCCTTCAGTGGCGTACCTATGGGTGTTTCCCATGGACTGCTATCCATAGGTTCCAAAATACCTTGCTGGAGCAGTTTGTCCAGCTCGGCATTAATCTTTTGCTTCAGCGCAAAGGGCACCTGACAAGGTTTAATCCTAATCGGGGCAATGGATGGGTCTAACCGCAAAGCAATCGGAGGCCCCTTGTACAACCCTAGTTCTGGGCTAAACACATCAGCAAACTCCTTGCAAACGTCTGCAAGGCCTGCCGTTTGCAAGCTGTGTAGCCCAGTCACTTGAATCCCAAGTGCCTTGAACCAATCGAGTCCAATTAGACTCGTGTGGTCGCCCTCTACCACAACAACGTCCAGGAACCGTTCGAATTTCCTATGCTGCACCTTGAGTGTGGCCTCCCCTTTTACCCTGACTCGGGAATTCTGAAAATCTGTTAAGACCAGATTTGACGGCCTGAGTTTAACTCGCTGGCTGCTTCTGTAGCAGATTTGCTTAAGGGTGTCCTGGGATATGATTGACAGAGCTTAACCTGTGTCCAGCTCCATCGTTAAGGGGACCCCCTGCTATTTGACATCAGTGTGAAGCTTCTTCTTCTTCTTTTTTTGAAAAATATTTTATTGGTTTTATAATTTTAACAATAAGTACTTAAAGCACACCGTGGTGATTGGGTAAACAAAGATTCCAAAATAAAAACACACATAAACAGTTCAACTTAGTACATTCACTTTCATCTTTCTATTTCCCTCAAAAGAAACATATAAATTTAATGTATTCCATTTCTATCATAAATTTCTTTTACTACTAAACCTATTTTAAAACTTTATCAACTTCAATTACCATAGTCAAATATTATTTTGTATCAACAGATTAACATTTCAAATATCTCTTCCACGTATATTCAAACTCTTGCCCTCTCTCAACCCTCTTTTTGTCATCAATCTTAATTATTTCTTCTTCTACTAATAAATAACTTATAATTATATAGCCATATATATAAAATCTAAATATATATTTTTCCCTTAATAAAGCCCATTTTTATTGCTTATGAAGATTTTTGAGTTAATTCATTTCAATTCGTTACACAAAGTCCAAATTCCATCCAATTAATTATCATAACTTATCAAATCATATTACTATACACAAAATCTCTTAATTGGTTAAGTTTCACTCTAAATTTAAGTTTCATATTTCCATATCAGACAAGTTTCGAAAAAACAATGAAAAATCATCAAATTAAATTGAACATACATATCTATAATTGCCATTTTCATACTTCTAAGTCTAAATCATTATCCTTAAAACAATCCGTGTATCCAGCATTGCCTAAATTTCTATTACTACTAATCCTGTTTTAAGAGTTTATCCATATGTATATATTTCTATATATGTATATGTATATATATATATATATATATATATATATATATATATATATATATATATATATATATATATATATATATATATATATATATATATATATATATATATATATATATATATATATATATTCTCCTTAGTATAATTCATAAAACCCATTTTTATTGGTTATGATGATCTTTGACTTAATTCATTTCAATTCATTACACAGACTCCAAACTCCATCCAATTAATTATCATACCTTATCAAATCATATTACCATACACAAAAATCTCTTAGTTAATTAAGTTTCACTCCAAATTTAACTTTCATATTTCCATATCAAACAAATTTCCGTATACCAATGAAAAATCATCAAACTAAATTAAACACACATTATCCTTATCCTTAAAACACTCCAAGGCACCAGTATTGCCTTTTAATCCATTAAACAATTCTGACTCAATTTAATGTGAAGCTTCTTCTTTAATGGCCTGTGGGCCCCTGTGTTCAAAATGCTTCTGCGGGATGCGCAGAAACCCATCCTATTCTGGCTGGGGACCCTGATACCTTTCCGAGGCAATTGTTCCGAAGGACGGTCTTTCGTGCGACCCAAACAGACGGTGGCTATGTGGCCTTGCCTGCCACATGCCCAGCAAATGGCAGAGCGGAAACGGCAAACGGAGCGCTTGTGGCAGCCTCCACATCCGAAACACTGAGGGAATGGAACTGCCTTGTCAGCTCCCTTGTCGGTTCGCTCTTGGAGCCTTCTCTCCGCTGGCTGCTGTAGACGGTCGACCTCGTTTTCGGAATCAGGATCAACTACTTCTCGAGCAACCTCTTGATGGATGGATCCTGAACTCGTAGGATGCTTGGAAAGCCGCAAGGCCTTGACTGCTCCTCCTGCAGCTTCGTCGGCCGTGATCTCCCTTAATGCATCCTGGAAGGAAACATCCTCCTTTGCAAAAATCTTTTTATATATATATATAACAATATTTTATTGCGCTTATATAGATAAGGAAAAATTAGGAACAATATAGGTATGGTAAGGGAGGGGGATGGGGGGAAGGAAATAGGGGATTTAGGATAAAATAAGGAAAGGTACAATCACATATTTTAACAAACAAGCAACTGTCCGGATCGTAATAATGAGTGAATATCTTAAAATAAGCTTAACTATAGCCATATTACAAACAGTTAATAAACAAATAAATTCATCTATTAAATAAACACGAATAATAAAATCTCAGAAAATCCTAACTATCAACATAGATAAAAATCACTAAATCGCTAAAAATAACAATGTTCATCTACCTATTAATTAAAACTTGGTTAGAAATCAATCATCTATTCTGAGATGTTAGATCCTTTTCAAATTCTAATGTGTCTCTAACCATTGATAAAATTTATCCCAAGTTATAAAATAAACTGAATCATCTTTTTCTTTCATCTCTAATGTTAATCTATCCATTTCTGCACACTCTAAGATTTTAGTAATTATAGTCTGGTCAGATGGTAGATTCTCATTTTTCCAATATTGGGCAAATACTATCCTCACGGCTGTTAAAACATGCAGTATCAGATAATCATTCTCTTTACCATAATTAGGTTTTAATATTCCTAACAAAAACAATTCCGGTTTATATTCTATCTGTATTTTCATCATCTTTTCCAGCCATCTATGAATCTTAGACCAGTATTTCTTAGCATTGGGGCATATCCACCAGGCATGGTAATAAGTGCCTGGCTGTTGTTTACATTTCCAACAAATATCCGCGACATTTTTAAACATTTTCACTAAGCGAACTGGTGTCATATGCCATCTGTAAAACTTCTTATATAAGTTTTCTTTATATACTGCCGCTTTTGTGAGCTTAATATTTTTATCCCAAAGTTTTTGCCAATCTTCTAAATCTATAGAATATCCAAAGTTCTTTGCCCATACTATCATTGTTTCTTTCACTTGTTATTCTTCCATCTTCCAGTTTAAAAGAAATTTATAGAGTTTCTTAATTAAGTTCTCATCTGTTTTTAACAAAATGTTATCTAGTGGAGTCTGTTCTTTATAAAATCCTGTTGATTTTACATCTTTTTTGTATCTTGCTTGAATTTGCAAGTAGGACCACCATGTCAGGTCAATACCTTGTTGTTGAAGAGTTTGCCTGTCCTTAAGTTTTCCCTCTTTGTCCAAAATATCTTAATAACTAACCAGTTTATCATAATTAATCAGGTTTGGATAAGCAAATGCTTCCATTGTTGAAAGCCACTCAGGTATTTTCATATATATTTTATGTTTGATTTTCTCCCATTCTGAAAGTAGTACATTTCTTACCGCATGGTTTTGAAAGTATTTACGTGCTTTAGTTTTCTCATACCATATAAAAGCATGCCAACCTAATTGAAGATCATGTCCCTCTAGATAAAGCAATCTTTTATTTCTCAATACAATCCATTCTTTGAGCCAAAGGAGAATAGCGACTTGATAATAAAGTCTCCAATCTGGCAGTCCAAAGCCCCCTCTCTCCTTAGATTCTTGTAACAATTTACATTTAATTCTAGCTTTCTTTCTTTGCCATATAAATCTTACAATCATTGCATTTAGATCATCAAAAAGGTTTTTAGTAAGTTTAATAGGAACTGTTTGGAATAGAAAAATTAGCTTTGGTAACATGTTCATCTTAACCATCGCTATTCTTCCTAGAAGTGATAATTGAAGATTTTCCCATCTTTCCAGGTCTATTTTTATTTGTTTCATTAATCTCTCATAATTATCTTCTTTTAATGTTGTATATTTTGCAGTTAAAATATTTGACTTTTTTTTACTATTTGAAGGTTTGTCATTTTAGCAAGTTGAATTTTCTGTTTATCTGTTAAGTTTTTTGTTAATACTTTGGTCTTTTCCCTATTTATTTTCAAACCAGCCACATCTCCAAATTTCTCGATTTTCTGCAAAAGTTTATCAGCTGTTTCCAATGGCTCCTCTAAAATAAAAACCAAGTCATCCGCAAAGGCCTGTAGTTTATATTTCTGATCTTTAATCTCCAAACCTTTAATTTCTGTATCTTGTCTGATATTTCTTGCCAGTACCTCTAATGTAAGGATAAATAACAGGGGAGACAGTGGACATCCCTGTCTAGTGCCTTTTTTGATCTCAAATCCATCTGTATAATCTCCATTTAAAAGTATTCTTACTGTTTGTTTCTTATAAATAGTTCACCTCTTGGTGGCCACCCCTCCAGGGTGGCATTCAGCCCTGCTGGGCCCACCAGCGACAGAAAATCGGACCCTGGGCACGGAGAGATCGTGTCACAGGGTCTATAACCAACGACATCACCGGAAGTACCATCCTTTGCAAAAATCTTTTGTTGCAGCTCATGGCTCCTCAAACCACAAACTAGACGATCTCGAAGTCTTTCCTCCAAGTCTTTGAACTCACAGGGCCTAGCAGCTTGTCGCAGCACAGCAATAAAGTCCGCAGCAGACTCTCCTGGCCTTTGGTCCCGCTGTTCGAATGCGTGACGCCAGGCAATCACCGATAGCTTCGGTTCAAAATGTTCCCTTAACATTTTATTCAGCTCAGTGTAAGCGATGGATTCCGGAGGTGCTGGGGCAACCAAATTTTTGGCAATATCAAATGTCTCTTTCCCACAGACACACAGTAACGTTGCGGCTTTGAGCCCGTCTTCCCGAACTTGGTTTACTCGGAAGTACTTTTCTACTCTGGCCACATATGAGCTCCAACGTTCAGGGTGAGCTGTATCGAATTTGGACAAATGCCCTATCTTCGACATCGTTACTTCTTAGCGGCCTCGTCAACACCTTGTGCTGCTCCGGCTTGTGAAGGGGTTCCAGGACGAATCTTGCCAAGCTCTCCTCCAGCGTCTTCATACTGGCAGGCAGAGTCGCACAATCGGAATGCCGAACTTCCAAGCACTTTGGCCTTCCGTGGTGAGTCAGCCTATTTTCTTTTCGTTGTTTTCTTGCAGCACGATCCCACCTTCATCGCCAATGTTCTGTTCTGTGCGTTGGTAAGGCATTGAGACGAGGCAGGAGTAACAACAGTTGCTTCTTTAGATAATCTTCAACAGAACAACACAGATAGAAAAGGTGAAATTCTTTTCTCTATCACACAATACCAGGACAAGGGGGCACTCCCTAAAGCTTATAGCTAAGAAAGTGAGGACAAATAAAGGGAAATATTTCTTCACCCAGAGGGTCGTTGATTTATGGAATTCACTTCCTGAAGGGGTCGTGACAGCTGTCAGCCTTGACAGCTTCAAGGCAGGGCTAGATAGATTCATGGATGCAAAGTGTATTGGTGGTTATTAAAACAGATGTCCATGTGCCGCCTCTATGTTGGTTGAGGCAGGCAGGATTCCCTTGAGTACCATTTGTTTGGGGGTCAAGGGAAAGGGAGGGTTTTGCCTTCTCTTTCTGCTCAAGATCCCCATGTACATTTGGTGGGCCACTGTGTGACACAGAATGCTGGACTCGATGGGCTTTGGCCTGATTCAGCATGGCTCTTCTTATGTTCTTATGTTCTTAACACAAAATGGCGCGGATCCCTTTTATACCTCCTTACAGGGAGCAGCATCAACCAATCAATGCAACGTATGTTTCCCATCTTGCGCATGCGCCATAGGCTGGAGACAGCCTGTCTGGCCCGGGTAGCCACGTGGTCTGCCCGGGTCTCTCTGCAGCTTCCTGCACCTGCTGTGTCAATCACAGCCCAGGACATAAACCTCCCAATAGTCTTTTTTTTTTCTTGTTAAGGGCCTCTTTGGCTGCAGCTGTATTTGATGATTTACTGTGAGCTAGCGTGACAGTGCAGTCACATTCCCCACCCTGTTAATTTATTTTCCTGCCTTTTAATGCTACACCTTTAATGCTGGTTGGATCTCCATTGCATTTGAACTTCCTAGAGGCTGCTGGGAGGAGCTGCTAGCTGTGAGTTAAGGGGGAGTGCATCATATAACTAAAAATCTAAAACAGCAGTAGTACATTCAGGGCAAGTGCGTCTGAAATTGTGATTTCATTTTATTTCAGAATGTCTGGCTTAGTTCAGTGCAATACTTGTTTTGCAGCTGTCTTCCGCAGTACTCTATTCAAACTTGGATACTGTCCTATCTGTAAACAAATCACTAGTCTACAAGGACAGATTACTTCTCTAGGGTCTGTAATCTGTGCTCTTCAGGCAGAAATTAGGTGTCCAGTTCAGCCGTTCTGGTCTATTGAGCTGCCACGCTATCAGGCCCCTCTACCACAAAGATCCTGCAGGAGAAGGGCAGTATGGACAACTGTGGGATCTGGCAGGGTGAGAGCTGTGAACCATAAACACAAAGCTTTTGCTGTGTCCCTGCATAACAGATACAGTGCCTTTGTTGACTTTAATAGGGACACTAAGGAGACAGGTCAAGGTAGTTGGGATGATGATAACTCAAATAAGCAGGGGATTGTGGTCCGAGATGAAGAACTTGTTTTGGACAGGGGAAAGTGTGAATCAGGTATTACACATCAGTCATGCAAGAAGAGCAAGGCATCCAAAAAGAGAAGCCACCTTCTGGTTGGTGATTCAATTATAAGGGATATAAATTTAGGAAAGGATACAGAGCTTTTGAAAGAGGTCAGGTGTCTTCCAGGTGCTACTGCCAGCAGAGACAAGAAGTGTATTTTTAAGATAGTCAAGAATGGCAGCAAGGAGTGTGATGTGGATGCTATTGTACATCTTGGCACTAACGATCTGTCCCAAAAAGATGTACTCTCTGTGCAGAATGATTTCCAGAGCTTGGGGCAGGAACTTAGCAGGATAGGCTGTAGGCTTACTTTTTCAGAGGTTTTACCAGTGTATAAGGAGCAAAATGGAAAGGGCCAGCGTATAGCAGAATTCAATATGTGGCTAAAGGAATGGTATAAAGGGGAAGGCTTTGGTTATATTAGTCACGATGTCTCCAGTTGGTCCAATGAAAAGTGTACAAAAGAGATGGCTTGCATCCATCAAAGAAAGGGACTGAGTTACTTGGCAATAAATTCACAGATTTTCTGGAGAAATATTTAAACTGAACTACGGGGACAGTGAGTTAATTGATAAAGAACATCCCTGTCCCCGGCAATCTAAAAATTATAGGGTTATCAGTGTATGTAAAATAGATGTGTGACTTCCGGTTCCGGTCACGAGGACCGGAGCCTTTCTTAGAGAGCTCCGGGACGGGGCTCGCGCGAAATTTAAAATACAGAGGCACCGAGAAAGTGAGCGACAAAGAGAGAGGACCGGATAGAAGAGGACCCTCGGATCTCTCAAAAAAAGTGAGGCTCGCCGCCGGAAGGTCCCGGGAAGCCGCGGACAGAGCCGCGGAAGCCGGTGGTGGCTGGGCGGGCGGCCGGGAGGCCCGAAAACACCGCGCTGTGAGCGCAAGGGAGCTGGCGCGAGAGGAGCGACGAAGCAGGAAGAGGACACAGGCTCGCTGCTGGGGGGGTCTGCCGGCCTGAAGAGGACCCCCGGACGAGCTAGAGAGAGGGAGGAATGGTGAGAGAGCAGCGGAGGAGGCCTGGCGCGGCAAACAGAAGCGGAGGCGAACGGAGCTGGAAAGAAGCCGACAGGAGCGGAGGCGAGCGGCGCGAGTAATAGCAGCAAAGAATACCTGCGTGAGGTGAGCGGACTGCCGGGAGGGTCTACCGGACGGTAGAGGACCCTCTGAAGAGGTCTCAAAGGCGAAGAGGGCAGCGGGAAAGCTAGAGGGGGCCTGGAGTGAACTACAGAGGCGCAAGCGGAAGGTACAGAGGGAGACAGGGACAAAGAAACAGAAAGGAGGGAGGAGGAAGTGAAAGGCTTGGAAGAACCACGAGGGAGACGTGAGGAAAGAAGCCCCCCAGCTGAGCCCCTGAATCAAGGGACCCAGAATCCCAGGGCCAGCACAGTGAACACACAAGGGAAGAAGGAGGGGGAAAGAGAGAAAGCAGCCAGAAAGCAAGAGTGCTGGAGCTGGGAAAAGGAAAATTTGGAGCCTTATCTCTGAAAAGAAAGGCCAGAGTACAAAAACACCACCTGAGCACTGCAGAGGGAGCAATCAGGCCTACTCAAAAAACCAACAGAAAAGCAGAGCCAACAATAGGCAGAACCCAAGATGGCCTCCAAGCAGACCAAACTGATACCCCAAAAGGTAACTGCATCCTCCCAAGCTCAGCTCTCTAAAACAGCAGGAGACACCCCACCTACCCTTCCACCCCCCCATCCACCCACAGGACCCCAGACCCATCCGCAGACCCAGGCCTGCCCAACAGCACACATGATGCAAGAATTAAAAGGAATGATGGAGATACTGGGTAAGAGGATAGAGGGAATGGATAAAAAATTTGAAGAAGTGGGCATAAGGATGGAGAAAAGGTGCAAAGAGGCACAACAGAAGATAGAGGAAAGGTGCAAAGATATAAAACGGATGCTGGAAGACCAAGGCAGAGATTTAGAGAGGAAGTGGGAAGAACAATGCAGGGCGACGACGGCTGACCTGGACCAAATTAAGGAAGAGATGCAGACACACAACAAGAGAATGAGGGAAGAAATGGGGACAAATCTTAAGGAGATCAGAGAGAGTGTGGAAAAAAGGGTGGAAGATGTGGAGAGACACATGTAGGAACAAATAACAGAGATGAAAAGTGTGGCTCAAGACCAATCCACCATGATGCAATACTGGCAAATGGCGTCTGCAATCAGATTTAGAGGTTTAAAAGAGACAACAAACGAAACCCCAGAAGACCTGCACAGAATCTTTGTAAAGGCCATGGCAACATTCCTGGGAAGGGAAGTCAATGATATTGTGTGGCAATTCGACAGAGTCCACAGAGTGAACTCATGGGCAGCAACAAACAAACACCTACCAAGAGACGTGGTCATCCACTTCGCAACAAAGGGGTTCCGGGACCTAATCTCCGTAACGTCCTACAACAAGACATTATACATAGAGGAGCAGGAGGTGAAGGTACTGAAAGAGATCCCCCCCGGCGATGCTACGAGACAGAAAGGACTACAAGTTCCTAGTCAACGAACTGAGATCACGCGCTCTGCAATATCGATGGGAAGCTCCAACGGGAATGTCACTTCTCTATAAAAGAAAAAGGTACCACCTGAGCACGATCCAGAAAGCCAAAGAATTCCTTAAAAACGAACTGATGTCGGAAATACCCCAATCCACAACGAGGGACAACGCAGACGGGTCACATGAAAGCGGAAGGGACATAGACCAACGAGCAAACTACTCAGAAGCACAGACCGGTACAGGAGCAGGAGCAGGGATTGGACCATCTCGAGATATGATGGCGCAGAGAACAGAGGGCAACAAAAACAAGGAAACATGGCAGACTACAGAGACAAGGCAACTAAGATCCACTACCAAACGCACAGACCAGCAAGAAAAGACCCCACAACTCAATATGAGCACCAATCCGGATATCATGGGAACGAGACCAAAGAAGAAAGCAGGAGAAAGAACAGAAGCGGTCTTGCAAGAGTATCCTGAAATCGACAATGGCAAGTAAATATTTGACTTGGAACGTTAACGGGTTGAACTCCCCACAGAGAAGGAGGAAAATATTCCACTACCTGAATCAAAGTAAAAACGATATAATCTGCCTACAAGAAACACACATCAGAGCGGCGGACCAGAAATACTTAATCAACAACAAACTAGGCACACATTTTGTTGCGGCGGCACCAGGAAAAAAGAATGGGATTGTTATATATGTAAAGAAACACGTAATAGCTAAGCTAATAGAATCGGACTCCCAAGGTAGATACCTAGCAATTGAAATAACACAGGAAGACAAGAAGATCCTGGTGGTGGGCATATATGCACCAAATCAACAACAAGGAAAATTCTACAAACGGATACACAGGAAGTTAACGCAACTCAACTACAGATCAGGTATCATACTGGGAGACTGGAACGGCGTCATAGAGATGAAGCGTTGACTTACCTGAACGCCTTTTCTCAGCATGGGGGGATGAAGAATCCACTTGTGGGTTGTCTCAGTCTTCCGCCCAATCAGAGACTAGGTCCAAAATTTAGCCCCGCCTCCGGCCTCCTTCCCCAGTTTTTGCCAGGCGAAGCTCTCCATAAGATCGGACCGTGTAGCTCCTTTCCAGCGTCCTGTAAGAGAATTCCTGCCTAGACCAGCTAGAGGAGGGTGTGGATTCTTCATCCCCCCCATGCTGAGAAAAGGCGTTCAGGTAAGTCAACGCTTCTTCTCCAGCATGGGTGGATTTCGAATCCACTTGTGGGACGTACCCAAGCCCTCATGAGTCCCATTGGGTGGGGTTCTAGGCTATCTCTTACTAGGACTCAATAATCTGCTGCAGGGCTCTCCTGCCAAATGAACCTTCAGCTGCAGCAAATTGATCAATCTTGTAATTCTTTACAAGGGAGGACGGAGAGGCCCACGTGGCCGCCCTGCAAATTTCCTCCAGTGATGCCTGAGTGCGCCAGGCTGCCGATGTGGCTGCACTCCTTGTGGAGTGAGCCGTGATGTTAGATGGCACTGGCAATTCTAGTGACTTATAGGCCCTGGCTATGCATGCCCTGATCCACCTGCCAATGGTCGAGGAAGATACCTTCAGACCCTTGGACGAAGGATGGTAGGAAACGAATAGGGCTTCCGACCTTCTGAAGGCCGCTGTCCTGTTGACATAGTGGCGCAGAGCCCTGCGCACGTCCAGAGTGTGCCATCGTCTCTCCAGACGGTGTGTGGGATTTGGACAGAAATCCGGAAGGACCAGATCCTGTGACCTGTGGAACCAGGTGTTAACCTTAGGTAGGAAGGATGGGTCCAGACGCAGAATCACCCTGCCCTCTGCAAAGGTGATCAGATCCGGCCGGACCGATAGGGCCGCCAACTCTGAAACCCTTCTTGCTGAGGTGATGGCCACTAAGAACGCCACTTTAGGGATAGAAAACGGAGTGAGCTGACCCCCAACGGTTCGAACGGAGCCTCAGTTAACGCCTGCAGAACCCTGTTAAGGTCCCAAGACGGGAAACGGTGAACTACCGGAGGACGTCTTGTGACTGCTCCCTTTAGGAAGGCGCTCACCGCTGGATGCTGTGACGGGTGCCCGGTCCTCGCAGACGAGGACCGTCTGTAGTGCCGCTACCTGCCTGCGAATGGTGTTAGTCGCTAGTCCCTTGTTCATGCCCTCCCACAAATACTCTAGGATGTTGGGAATGTTAACTGACAGGGGGTTTAATCCCTGCCTGCCGCACCAGGAGGAAAAATTTCTCCATGTGGCATCGTAGATCCTGTTGGTGGAGGGCCGGCGTGCATCCTGAATGACCGAGATGACGCCCTCTGAAAAGGCCTGCCTACTCAGTCCTTCCCGCTCAAGCGCCAGGCGGCTAGTTGTAGCCACTGCGGGTCTGGATGTTGGAGCTTCCCTTGGCTCAGGGATACCTGGCTCGGAGGGATTCTCCACGCTGGCGAAAGTGATAGGTCCACCAGGTCTGCAAACCACGGACGCCTCGGCCAGTATGGAGCAATTAGTACCACCTCCGCCTGCTCCAATATCAGCTTGTGGATTGTTGCCTGTATGAGGGGCGGGGGAGGAAAGGCGTACAGTAGCCCCTGGGGCCACCTGCATCTGAGCGCGTCCGTCCCCTCCGCTCCCCGGGTCTGGAACCTGGAAAAGAAACGGTGAGTCTGTGTGTTTGCGGGTGATGCGAAGAGATCCAGGCAAGGGCGCCCGAACCTGACCGAGATTTCCTCGAATAGTTCCGGAGCCAGCCTCCATTCTGCGTGATCTACTGTGACTCTGCTGAGGGAGTCCGCCTGCTGGTTTGCCTCCCCTGATATGTGTTCCGCTTTGAGGGAGGCCAGGTGCTGCTCTGCCCACAGACCCAGCGCCCGTGCTTCCTGCATGAGAGCCATTGACCTGGTCCCGCCCTGCTTGTTCACGTGTACCTTCGCTGTTACATTGTCCATCAGAACTAGCCCGTGACTCCCTGCCAGGAGGGATGAGAACTGGCGCAGGGCCAGGTGGATGGCCCTCAGCTCGAGCCAATTGATCCTGTGACGTAGGTCCCCCTGGCTCCATCTTCCCTGGGCTATCTGGTCCATGGAGTGGGCCCCCCAACCGAATAGACTTGCATCTGTCGTGACTGTGATCCTGTTGGGCTCCCTGAGTGTGGTCCCCCTGCTTAGGGCGCCTGACCTCCACCATCTGAGGGATGCTAGGACCTGTGGTGGTACCCTGACTCTCCTGAGTGAGGCGCTCTGGTTCTGCCTTTGGTAGGGGAGTAGAAGCCATTGGAGGCTTCTGGAGTGGAGCCTTGCCCATGGGACGATTCCCAGACATGATATCATCTTCCCCAGGAGCTGGGACAGTTGTGCTATGGTGACCACCCTCCTCTGAGCTACCAGTAGTGTCAGCTTCTGTAAACTCTCCCGACGCTCCCGGGAGAGATACACCATGCCCTGTTCTGAGTCTATGATGGCCCCTAGGTGTAGGAGCCTTCGAGATGGCGTGAGTTGGCTTTTCTTGTGGTTCACTGAGAACCCGTGGGTCTGGAGGGTGTCTATGGTGACCCGAAGGTCTGTCAGAGCGGCCTGGTGTGACTTTGAAAGAATCAGAATGTCGTCCAGGTAGCATTGGACTCGCACCGGTATCATACGTAGGTGCGCTCCCAATGCTGCCAGGACCTGCGTGAACACTCGGGGTGCTGATGACAGTCCGAATGGAAGGGCCCTGTACTGGTAATGGCGCCCCCTGTGGCAGAATCTGAGGAACCTTCTGTGTTCCGGCCTTATCGGGATATGTAGATAGGCCTCTGTGAGGTCTATGGACGATAGCAGATCCCCCTTCCGAATGCTGGCCAAAATGGATCTGAGAGACTGCATTTTGAATTTCTTGTACACTACGTAGCGATTTAACCGCTTGAGGTCGAGGATTGCCCTCCAATCCCCAGATGACTTTGGTACAAGGAAGAGAATGGAGTAAAACCCCTGTCCCTCTTGTTCTGGAGGAACCTGCTCTACAGCTCTTATCTCCTCCAGATGCTCTATGGCCCGATCTAAGAGGGCCGCCTTGGTCCTGTTGCGGGAAACCGGGCATCTCCTGAAGTGGTCCGGTGGGGTTTGTAGAATTTTCCTTGTTGTTGATTTGGTGCATATATGCCCACCACCAGGATCTTCTTGTCTTCCTGTGTTATTTCAACTGCTAGGTATCTACCTTGGGAGTCCGATTCTATTAGCTTAGCTATTACGTGTTTCTTTACATATATAACAATCCCATTCTTTTTTCCTGGTGCCGCCGCAACAAAATGTGTGCCTAGTTTGTTGTTGATTAAGTATTTCTGGTCCGCCGCTCTGATGTGTGTTTCTTGTAGGCAGATTATATCGTTTTTACTTTGATTCAGGTAGTGGAATATTTTCCTCCTTTCCTGCGGGGAGTTCAACCCGTTAACGTTCCAAGTCAAATATTTACTTGCCATTGTCGATTTCAGGATACTCTTGCAAGACCGCTTCTGTTCTTTCTCCTGCTTTCTTCTTTGGTCTCGTTCCCATGATATCCGGATTGGTGCTCATATTGAGTTGTGGTGGGCATATATGCACCAAATCAACAACAAGGAAAATTCTACAAACGGATACACAGGAAGTTAACGCAACTCAACTACAGATCAGGTACCATACTGGGAGACTGGAACGGCGTCATAGAGATTGCCCTGGATAAGAAAAGGATTGCACCTAAACCACAAAAACACTCTAAGTTGCCCAAATCCTTCTTCGACATGAAGGAGGACCTTGAACTGACAGACGTATGGAGGGAAAGGCACGGCAAAGAGCAAGATTTCACATTTTTCTCAGATAGACATCAATCATTCTCCAGAATTGACTTTATATTAACATCTAGCGACTTGCTGATTAGCCTGAGAACGGTGAAAATCCTACCCAAAGTACTATCAGACCACAACCCGATAGTGATGGAATTAAGACAAGGTTGGAAACCGAGGAGATCCTGGAGAATTAATGAAAACCTGTTTAGACACGAAGACAAGGTGGCTGAATGCAAAAGGGCGATGAAGGAATTCTTCAGTATAAATATGATAAATGAAACACCCATAGAAATGATTTGGGATGCCAGCAAGGCGTATATGCGCGGGATACTCATGGACATGAATAACAGGCACCGTCGTAAACAGGAACAAAAAAGAAAGGAGCTAGAAGACGAGATAGGCAAGAAGGAGCAGCTATTAATAAAGAGACCGGATGACAAAATCACCAAAGAAGGAATCAAGATTCTAAGAAAGCAATTTGACTTGTTGATGGCAGACCAAGTGGCAAGGAATATACAATACGCAAAACACAAGACATTCTGTAATGCCAACAAACCGGGTCGATGGCTGGCCTATACCATAAGGAAGAAACAGAAATCCCGCATAATTGAAAAGATAGAGTACAAAGGCAAGGAAGAATTTCAACAGGAAACCATCAAGAAAGCTTTTACCGAGTTCTATTCAAAGCTATACGCCGAGGAGAAGACACCAGCCAAAGAGATCGATAAGTTCCTACAAAACGAAAAGTTACTGACCATCACCGATGAACAAAGAAATGCCCTGAATGCCTTGATCACAAAGGAGGAAATACATTCGGCGATCAAACAACTGAAAAAAGGAAAATCACCCGGGACGGATGGGATAACAGCTACCTACTACAAACATCTCCAAGAGGAAATGTTAGAACCCCTCAGAAAGCTATTTGTCAACATACAGGAAGGGGGCCAAGTCCCGCCCTCCTGGAAAACAGCCTACATTTCTATAATCCCCAAAGAGGGAAAAGATAATACACAACCTGCAAATTACAGACCTATCTCACTACTGAACACAGATTACAAAATCTTCACAAAAGTTTTGGCCACCAGACTAATGACTGTACTACAAAAAATAATTCACCCAGATCAAATGGGATTTATACAAGGACGTCAGATGAAAACTAATGTGAGACAGCTGTTGAACATAATAGAGTACTTGAAAAGGCGTAACCAGATACTCGCCACTCTCATGTTTGTGGATGCAGAAAAAGCCTTCGACAGATTGAACTGGCCGTTCCTGACAAACCTGGTCCGGGAGATGAAAATGGGAGAGCAGTTTCTCAACTCCATAGTGGCAATTTACCAGAAACAAACAGGCCAGATCATTGTGAATGGTGACCTAACAGACTCATTCAACATAGAAAGAGGCACGAGACAGGGCTGCCCGCTGTCACCCCTGCTATTTGTGCTAACATTAGAGACTCTACTGAACAAGATCAGAGCAGCAGAAGACATAAAGGGCATACAGATTAGACAACAAGACTACAGACTATGTGCCTTCGCAGATGACCTACTGGTGACAGTGTCACAGCCAGTACAATCAGCAAAGAGACTGATGGAGATAATGAAAGACTATGGTAGGGTATCAGGCTTCAAAGTAAACATATCTAAGACGAAGATGCTAGTTAAAAATCTGGACAACAAAGCAAAACGGGACTTGGAAAGGATAACGGGCTGTGAAATAGTTAAAAAAGTTAAATACTTAGGAGTGGAGATAGAAGCAATGAATGCGAAATTATACAAAAATAACTACGAAGCGCTGTGGAACAAGATACAAACAGACCTGGACAGGTGGAAAACACTACAATTGTCCCTGCTGGGCAGGATAGCGGCTGTAAAAATGAATGTATTACCAAGATTTCTATTTCTCTTTCAAATGCTACCCATACTGAAAAAGGACGTGGAACTGGATGACTGGCAGAAGGGCATCAAAAGATTTATTTGGGATGGCAAGAAACCGAGAGTTAAATTAAAAATCATCCAAGACACAAGGAAGAGAGGGGGATTAAAAATGCCCAATCTAAAGTTATATTACTACGCCGCGGCATTGGTGGCGCTGAGTGACTGGATTAACATGACAAACAAACGAATACTAGATATTGAAGGGCACGGTCTACTATTTGGATGGCACGCATACCTGGTGTATGACAAAAAGGCTGATACGAACTTCAGAGAGAACCCCTTACGAACCCCGTTGTTGTGGGTCTGGACGAAATATAAGTACCTTCTTCACGATAAGATCCCCATCTGGGCAATACCTGGGCACGCAATAGGGGACATAAATACATCCCAAAGGCAGGAAGTGGTGCCCTATAGTAAACTGGTATTAGAAGAAGAAAATGGGTTTTCATTAAAGCCACCAAACACGCTAGCAAAAGAAGGAATAGGGGGTACCTGGCTATCATATTTGCAACTGCAGTCTAGGTGGCAAAAAGACGTGAGGAAAGGCTTATCCCGGACAGATGAGAACTTAATTGAACAAATTAGAGAGCAGGGGATCATGCATATCAAACGAGTGTACTGTGCTCTGATAGAAATCGACTCTGAAACTGTGCAAATCAAGACCTGTATGGTAAAGTGGGAACGAGACTTTGGGCATCCTATCACGATGGAAACGTGGGAGGACATCTGGGTGAGAAATGTAGAATTCACGAAAGCGCAACATCTAAGGGAAAATTTCTACAAGATGTTCTATAGGTGGCATCTAGATCCGAAAAAAATATCATACATCTACCCAGACACCCAACCTAAATGCTGGAGGTGTGGCAATGAGGAAGCTACATACTTTCACGTATGGTGGACATGTAGAAAAATTAAAGCCTTCTGGAGGAAGATATGGTGGACAATCCAAACCATTTTAAAAAAGCGTATTGAATTTCTACCTCAGGTTTTTTTGTTAGGGATCATAAAAGATTGCACTACCACCGAGACGAACTTAATTTTGAATTTGATCACAGCAGCTAGGCTGCTGGTGGGACAATACTGGAAGAAGCCAGAAATACCACCTATTGAAGATTGGACTTTGAAAGTAATACATTTGGCAGAAATGGCGAAAATTTCGGCATATTTGAAGGATCGCTCAAATGAACAATATATGATAGACTGGAAACAGTGGATAGACTATATACAAGAGAAACACCAATCAAATAAAATGTATCTGGCGTATAGTTGAGGCTTGACGTGAGGAGTGAAGAATGTTTACCAAATCAAACGTTTACAAAGACTAATACCTAATGTTGTATTTTTATGTTCTATGATGATTGCTTCTTAATATGATCTTAAGTTTAATGTTGATTGCTTTAATATTGAAAAAGCGTACTGAATTTCTACCTCAGGTTATTGAATTTCTACCTCAGGATCTTTTGTTAGGGATCATAAAAGATTGCACTACTACTGAGACGAATTTATTTCTGAAGCTCGAATGAACAATATGTGATAGACTAGAAACAATAGATAGACCATATATAAGAGAAATACCAATCAAATAAAATGTATCAGGCGTATAGTTGAGGCTTGACGTGAGGAGTGAGGAATGTTTACTAAACCAGACGTTTACAAAGACTAATACTTAGTGTTGTATTTCAGGTTATATGATGATTGCTTCTTAATATGATCTTATGTTTAATGTTGATTGTTTTAATAAAAAAATTTTTACCAAAAAAAAATAGATGTGTATGCGGATAAGAATATCAACCCTGCTGTCAAGCAAAATCAAACTTTTAATAGTACCACACCAAGTGCACTAATCAAACAGGTGGTCAGAAAATAGGGGAACTCAGGCACCACACAGGTTATGTAGAAAGTAAACACAGTGTCAGTCATAAAGGACTCAAATGTCTATACACCAACGCACAGAGCATGAGCAACAAACAGGGTGAATTAGAAATTCAGATAAATGAGGGCAGATATGATATTGTTGCCATTACGGAAACTTGGTGGGATGAAACCCACACATGGAACACACAGCTAGAGGGATTTAAATTATTTAAAAGAAACAGACCAAATAAAAGAGGAGGTGGAGTTGCGCTCTATATAAGAAATAACTACATCTCTACAGAAATAGAGCACGATGATGAAAACTGTTTTGAATGCATTTGGGTCAATATAAAAGGGGGGGAAATGACGTTGCCATAGGTGTATACTATAGGCCAGGGCTTTTCAACCCTGACATCAACTGGGAGACAAACTCTGCACCAAGTGGAAGATCAAACAGATTCCTTACAAACCTAGCAGACAACTTTGTCTCCCAAAAAGTAGAGAAGGGAACTAGGGGATTAGCCATTTTGGATCTAATTCTCACTAACAGAGATGAAATGATAGAAGGTGTTGAAGCCATAGGAACCTTGGGAGGAAGTGATCATGCAATATTGGAATTCAACATTATGGAAGCACAAGCAATAGAGCACAGTCAAACTAGAGTCTTGAACTTCAAGAGAGCTAATTTCAATAAAATTGGCTGCGGGTGAGGTGTAGGGTTTTTAAATATCCAAAGTGTCCAGCCTGTTTTACATCGTGGCTGTGTTTGAGGGCATTAAGACGGAGCGATTCTGGTAAGTATAGCTTCCCCCCTTTGTAAGCCAAGCCATCCCTGCATGTTAGGGAGGCTTGATTATCTTTGAACCATTGGTCGGTGAGGCCTCTTTCTCCCAGATTGCCCACCTCCTTTCACTCCCAGTAAATTTTTTCGAGGTGTAGGCGCAGGATTGCAGGATCCCATTTTGGTTCTTTTGCAGTAACACAGCTCCAACTGCCACATTGCTGGCATCGGCTTGAATCACAAAGGGTTCCTCTGGGCATGGGTGCTTTAGGACCGGTTCAGCAGCAAATAGTCTCTTTAAATTCTCAAAAGCTGTTTGACAGTCCATTGTCCATGCTAGTGGTTGGCCCGGTCATGGCTTCCCTCCTCCTTTGCCTGTTTTGAGTAGTTCTGTAAGAGGTAGGGCAATCTCGGCGAAAGAGGGGATGAATTGATGATAAAAGTTGGCAAAACCCAGAAAACTCTGGAGCTGTTTGAGAGTCTTTGGGGGCTGCCATTCGATTACAGCTTTCACCTTGGCTGGATCCATTTCAATACCCTCGTTGGAAATTCTGTAGCCAAGATAGTCTAATCGGGTTTGGTGAAATTCACATTTCAACAATTTGACATAGAGTTTGGCATTCAATAGGTTCTTTAACACTTCTCTTACCAGCTTTATGTGATCAGTCATATTCATGCTGTATATCAGAATATCATCAAGATACACCAAAACCCCTTTGTACAAGTGATCATGTAGATTGTAGAACCTCATTAATCAACTGCATAAATATGTCTGGGGCCCCCTGTAGGCCAAATGGCATGGCTTTGAACTGAAAGCTCCCCATAGGACAGTTGAAGGCAGTCTTCCACTCATCTCCCTCTTTTATTTTCACCCGGTAGTATGCCACTGTTAGGTCTAACTTAGTGAAGACATTCCCCTTAGCCAGATGGGTTAATAAATCCTTTAGGAGGGGGAGGGGGTATTTATTTTCCACACTCACAGCATTGAGACCTTTATAGTCTACGCAGAGGCGAAGAGACCCATCTTTTTTCTCTTTGAACAACACAGGGGCTCCTACGGTAGATCTGGCCCGTTCAATAAACCCTCTTGCTAGGTTTTTGTTTACGTATCACTGCATTTCGAGGGGGGACATAGCATACATCCTCGGTCGTGGGAGTTTGGCTCCAGGCACCAGTTCGATGGAGTAGTCATTGGGTCTGTGATGGGGTAGGGCATCACATTCTTTTTCACTAAACCTCCGCCAGGTCCCGGTATTACTCGGGGATGACTGGTTCACCTGGAGGCAGTGAGGCGGCCATGTGCGCTCGCTCATTGGGTGGCCTAAGTTGCCCAGCAACATCTGTTGAATCAATGGGGGGATTAGGCCCAATAGGTAGTCTCACAGTTCTCATTCCTTTCTCCCACCAGATAAACAGCTTCCATTTGTCTAACCATGCTAGCCCTAGGATTACTGCCTCGGTCATTTTTGGAGCCACCAGGAAGCGAATAAATTCCCAGTGTGCACCTATTTCTAGGTGTAAGGGCTCAGTTAATTGTGTGACAAGAGTCCCTCCCATCAGGGAGCCATCGGCTTGCTCAAACCTCACCGGTTTGGAAAGCTGTTTTGCCCGTATGCCCATTTTCATGGCAAATGCCAGACTAATAATGCAGCGGATGCATCCCTAATCAATTAGTACGTTCAAGTCCATCTGTGCCCCAGACTTAGGGATTATAAGTTTGGCGGCCAGTGAAAAAGGCAGGATTTGTCGACTCACCATCGGGTCATTCTCTCCTTCATCGTCGCTGTCAAAGCAGGGTAGAGAAGGGGCGGGTCCACCCGGAGACCCGGCATCCTCCTGTGTGGGGGATGTAATCTGGGCAACCAGTTTTTGCGTGAGTCGGTTGGATTTTTCTCTCGTTAGCCGCTGAGCAGGTTTCTTTCGCATTGCTGGTTCTGTTCTGCTCTGCAGTCGGGGGTAGGGGACTGGACAGGTGGCCGCTCGGTGTCCTGTTTGTCCACACCGGAAACACTTGAAGGGAGGGCATGTAGGTGGTCTGGGTCTCTCAGCCATTGCAGTAGTTGAAGGCTTTCATGGGGGTGATTGCTGTCCGGGTTGCTCTGGTTGCTGCTCGGGTTCATGGGGGGGGCTTCTTATAGTGAGAGAGCTTAACATCTAGCTTCATGGCTGTCTGGTACCAGTCCAATATCCGATCAGGTACTTCTCGATAGATGCAGGCCTGAGAGAGGTGATCATCTAATCCCTCGATGAAATAATAGATGAGGGACTGCTCAGGCCACCCCTCTATTCAACCTGCTATCCTTCGGAACTCTCGCACGTATTCCTGGGCAGGTCTCCCGGCTTGTTTTATTTTGTGAATTTGTCCTGCTGCTTTGAGGCCAATGGATGGGTCCTCAAATCGTTCTCTCAGACTTAAGAGAAAGAGGTGGGGATCTTCCAATTTGGGGGCTTGCTCGCTATATAGTTTGTTCAGCCATTCAGATGCTCCTCCCTCTAGGTTGGACACTATGACATTGACCATGGCCCCTGGTTCCGGGTAGAGATAGGCCCAGCGATTCAAGTGAGAATGCACTTGGTTGATGAAAAAACCCAGCTTCTCTGGGTCCCCATCAAAGGTTGCTTTAAAAGGTGGTGCAGTTACAGGCTGCTGTGGCCCCCACCCTGCCTGCTGATCCAACGGCTGCTGGGCCCTGTGCTGTGGACATGGTGCCCCCAGTTGCTGTTGGCCCCATCCGGCTTGGTGATCCAATGGCTGCTGGGCTCTCTGCTGCTGGCCAGTGGGGGCTGGTGGTGCCCCCTGCTGCTGCAGGCTTCCCAATGGTGGCTGTGCAAATGGGGGTTGTAGTGGTCTTCTCTGCTGTAGGACTGCAGGGGGTGATGATGCCCTCTGCTGCTGTAGGCCCCTCAATGGCTGGTGGACATGTTGGGCCTCCCTTATCTGCAAGCTCACCGGCTGTAGCTCCCCTGGCTTTGGCACCACCCCAAGCTGCTGCAAGGCCTCTATTAGTTGATGTGGGCTTAGAGATGGCTGACCACTCATCTGTGGGGCTTGCTCAATTTCACCTTTCCGGTGGCTGTTCTCCCACCAGCTGCTGATCTCCTGGCTCCTGTACCACCCCAAGGCATTGCAAGGCCTCTATTAGCTGTGGTAAATTCAGAGGACATGGATCAGCCACCTGCTGGAGAATCCAATCTCCCCATTGTTGCAAAGGACTCAGACTGGGATTCTCCCTCTCTTCAGGGCTGGAGTCCCTGGCAGGAACATCTGCAATGGAAGGGCTGTAGACTTTTCTCTGTAGGAATCGATTTCTGGTTCTCATCTCTTAACTTTGAAATCTTTCCAATAACTCACCCATAACTTTGCTATCGCTCTGTTCTGCTTTTGAAGATTTTGCTCTCAGCTGGGAAATCTGCCAGATTCCTCTCTCCCCCCCGGCTTGCCAGCTGTCGCTTCCCCCCCCCCCGGGAAGTTGTTGCAGCCAGGGAATTGGCTTCAGGCAATCTTTCTTTCTCCATAATGAGATCTTCCCTGAATCTTTACCAGCTCCTCTCAAGCGTAGAGGCAGTGGATGGAGTTCAGGACCCCAGGTCGTTTGAAAAGAAATTTGGATTCTGGCATGATGTCAAGGTTCCGACTAATGAAACACTTCAAAGAACTTTCAGGCATGTTTATCCTAAAGCCTTTATTACAGTGTTACAAATTGACGGCACATCATGGAGGTTTATGCCAGAATCTGAATTCCTCTTGCTGGCATCTAACTTTTCTTGCTAAACCCCTCCCTTATCTTGCAGCCACAAGTCACATTATCCAATTAGTGTGAAGGTCAAAAGTTTTCTTCCTCTTTCTTGCCCGGGCTTTTTACCCCCCCCCCCCACTCTAAGCTCTGTATTAACCCAATAAATACCAGACAGTTTTGCATATTGTCAAAGCAAGACTATACAGTATTTGCAGCGTCGACAGGGGGCATGTGAGCTAAGGACTTGCTAGGACACAGACAAATAACAGAATGACAGAGTTGGAAGGGAACCCCCTGCTCAGGCAGGAAGCCCTATACCAGGGGTCCCCAACCCCCTTTCTGTGGACCAGTACCAGGCCACAGCATGCCAGCAACCAGTCCGCAGAAACAAGCAAAGCCCAATCCATGAGATGCAGGCAGCACACAAAACCACACACTCTCCGGTCTGTGGAAAAACCTTTCTCCACGGAACCGGTCCCTGGTGCCCAAAAGGTTGGGGACCTCTGCCCTATACCATTTCAGACAAATGGTTATCCAATCAGTTTCTATCTACTCTAACCGATAATATTTTTACAAAAATATAGTGGCTCATAATATACATACTAATTTTAACTCCAGTTCTAAGTATGCTTTACAGCAGTGATTTCCCAACCTTTTCTTTTATGAAAAGGGAAAAAATGGACCCAGAAAATTATAGGCCAATCAACTTGACATACATATCTGGGAAAATACTGGAGAAGATAATCAAGCAGAGGATTTGTGAGCACCTAGAAATGAACAAGGCAATTACTAGAAACCAACATGGGTTTGTTAAAAACAGATCATTCCAGGCTTCCGGTTTCGTCACGCAGCCGCCATGGACGGTTGGGAGATCTGCTCTTTCTCCCCCGTTCAGTTTTGCATCGCTAGGGGGCCCTGAAAAGGGCCGAAAATCGCCTCGGAGAAGCGACCAGCAAGGAGGGGCTTTTGCTGGATCGAAGGAGAGCAGCAACTTTCCTGAGGACCTGGCATTTTTCCTCCAAACCAGCGGACAAAAGGACCGGCGATAGAAATATGGCTCGTCCCTAGGCTGCTAACAGCCAAAGTCACATTAACATCTGGCAACTTCAAAGCAGTGTGGAAAGGATTGGGTGAGATCTGCCTCTTTTACATCCTAATTACTTAATTACCTGCATAAGCTGCTAAAGTACTTTCCCCCCTGTGGTGAGGGAAGGGGGATTTTAGCCCTCCCTCCAGAAACAGCGGCAATCAAACCACTTGGGAGTTTAAAACGTTGAGAAAAATACTGGGATCCTAATTGGAATTCTATTTTTTAAAACTGGTGGATTATAAGACTTGTAATTTTATGTTCTCTATTTTTTCTTCTTCTCTGATTTTTACTTTAACTATTATTGATGATTTGGGTTCTTTTTCTCCCTCTTACAATAGAGGGGGAAAAGAAAACTGAAAAGATTCAACTAATTCTGAATGACATTTGCTGGCTAAATTTGAGACTGTAACCTGCTATTCTTAAAGAAAGTTTTGTTGATTACCTTAAAAACAGATAAGATTCAAAGTAACCTTGAAGCACCAGCTGCAAGAAACTCAGCTCAGCTTTTTACTTGGTGGACTTTCTGATTGTAAGTTCTTTGTTTAGTCTAATATATGACAATGGAAGAAAAACAGGAATGGATTTCTCACACAGAGGAGGTACAGGAACAAACTCTTTATATGTTAAAAGCAATTATCCAAACTCTCCGTATGCAAGCTCAAACTATGACTTCAACTAAAGAATCATCTATACAGAATTCTATAGAAAAGGGGAAACAACCAAATGTTATGACAGAAGACTTAGATACTCAACAAATACAAACTGTGGAAAACATGGGAAGGAAACTGATAATAGAGAACAAGGAAAGGACTTTTCTTATAAACCAGAAGGAATTTGAAGACAAAAAAGAAAAACAGATGAAAGATAAGATAAATACTTCGGGATAACTGCATCGAACTGGAAAAATAAAGAGACGACCTGTCAAACCAGCCAGCCCTCTTAAGAAAACAGTAACTGAATGCCTTTATCAATATCAAACAATAGTTACAACAATACAAGGAGATCTTTTTGGACAACTGCATCGAACTGGAAAAATAAAGAGACGACCTGTCAAACCAGCTAGTCCTCTTAAGAAAACAGCAACTGAACGCCTTTATCAATATCAAACAATAGTTACAACAATACAAGGAGATCTTTTTGATGATTTAAAAGCGAAGATACGAAAGATGATTTGGCAGAGGAAAAAAGCTAGAATTAGACTGAAAGGGATTGGGGTTTTAATCTATATATGAGATTCAAAATAGAATATACTTAAATGGATAGAATATGTATTTTGAATATAAGATATTGTAATGATTTGAGATAAAAAAAATTGGTTTCATAAAATTTAGAAATATAAATATCGAAACAAGAATATTATATTGTCTTATTAGTTTGTTAAGATATATGATAGATTTTACATATAAGGTCTGTATTTTAAATATTAGATCATATGTGGAATTTGACAAAGGAATTGTGTTTAATTAAAATTTGGAAAAAAGATAAATGTTAAATGTTAAATTAAAATATTAAGGGAAAATCAATTACCAGGTTACTGATCTGCTAAAAGTTTGAATATTTATAGATAATTAAGATTTGAATTTAAGATATTGTCATGAGTTGAGATATAGGTTAAATAAAACTTAGAAGCATAAATACTAATAATTAAATTTGTATATTAGCTTTCTCTTTTTCTACGGTAGAAAGGAAGAAAGGAAAGAAGTAGAAAAAAGGAAAAGAAAATTATTAGCTGTAAATATGAGAGAGAAGACTGAGAATCTGGGACCATTTAAAATCTGGAAATGATAAAGATTAAATGTTAAATTTAAATATTAATGCAAAATTAAACTTAAGAAAAACTTATTAGGTTATTGTCTAAAAGATGAAATGTCAAATTAATCAAGATATGTATAGACTGAAGATTATTAATGAATATTAGAAAGGTATTTTTTTTTGTTTGATTGATAGAATAAGAACTGTATTGATCTGAATACGACAGTAGATCTTATGGGAGAAAGAGAGGGAATTTTGTTGTTGAAATACTTTGAGATTTGTACTGATGATATTTAAATGTAATGGAATCACGATGCTCAACCGCCACGCTACTTTTCAAATATGTAAATGCAATATTGGAAAATTAATAAAAAACTTGGATTAAAAAAAAATAAAAACAGATCATTCCAGACAAACCTTATTCCCTTCTTTGATAAAGTGACTAAATTAGTGGATAAGGGAAATGCTGTGGACATAGTTTACTTAGACCTCAGTAAGGCTTTTGACGAAGTAGACCACAGCTTACTTCTTGACAAGATAGAACAATGTGGGATAGACAGTACCACCACCAGATGGATTTGCACTTGGCTGACCAACCACACTCAGCATGTAGTCCTCAATGGAGCTACATCTACATGGAGGGAAGCATTCAGTGGGGTACCTCAAGGTTCTGTCTTGGACCTGATACTCTTCAACATCTTCATAAATGAGCTAAATGAGGGGACAGAAGGGAAAATCATCAAAACTGCAGGTGACACCAGGCTGGGGGGAATTGCTAACACTTTAGAAGATAGACTCAAGATTCAGAAGGATCTTTACAGACTTGAGCATTGGGCCCTATCCAAAAAGATGCAGTTCAGTGGTGAGAAAAGTAAGGTCCTGCACTTAGGCAGGAAAAACCAAAGTCAAAGGTACAAAATAGTCGGTACCTGGCTTAACAGTAGTAAATGTGAGAGGAATCTAGGTTTCCTAGTGGACCACCACTTAAGTATGAGCTAGCAATGTGCTACAGCTGCCAAAAAAAGCCAATGCCTTCCTAGGATGCATCCATAGAGGGATAACATCAAGATTACGAGAAGTGATAATGCCACAGTATACTGCACTAGTGAGGCCACATTTGGAATACTACATACAGTTCTGGTCACCACAATACAAAAAACATGCTGAGACTCTAGAAACTGTGCAAAGAAGAGCAACAATGATGATAAAGGAACTGGAGGCTACACTGTATGATGAAAGGTTGAGGGAGCTAGGTATGTCTAGCCCAGGGGTCTGCAACCTTAAACACTCAAAGAGCCACTTGGACCCATTTCCCAGAGAAAACACTGGGAGCCGCAAAACTTGGGTGCGCACTCGCGCATGCACACAAGGGGTGGGGACCTTGATTGAAGAGTTTAATTAAAAAGAAATAGAGGCTGCTGTGCATGAGTTCTCTCTCTCTCTCATTCCTCTCCCTCTCTCCTCTCTTTCTCTCTCTCTTTCCTCTCCCTCTCCCTTTCTCTCTCTCTCTTTCCTCTCCCTCTCTCTTTTTCTCTCTCTCTCCCTCTCTTTCTCTCCCTCTTTCCTCTCTCTCTCTCCCCCCTCTCTCTCCCTCTCTCCGATCTTCTGCTCACCTGGCAAGCTGGCTTCAGGCTATTCTCCAACAAGCTGACACACATTATTGGGCTGGCTCTCTCCTGCCCTTCCTGCTTCCTGCAGAGATGCAGCAAAGGGAGGAGCCCCGCCCAATAAGCTTGTCAGCTCGGCGGAAAAGCATGAGGCCACTCTCTTTTTTACACATACACAGAGAGAGAGAGAGAGGGAGAGAGAGAGAGAGAGAGAGAGAGAGAGAGAGAGAGAGAGAGAGAGAGAGAGAGAGAGAGAGAGAGAGAGAGAGAGAGAGAGAGAGAGAGAGAAGGGAAGCGCAAGTGCCTCACTCTGTCCCTCTCTGTCCCTCTGCAAATGGCAGAGGAGGCTGGGAGCCGCAGAAGAAGGCTCAAAGAGCCACATGCGGCTCCAGAGCCACGGGTTGCTGACCCGTGGTCTAGCCTATTGAACAGAAGGATTAGGGGGGACATGATAAATGTCTTCCATTATTTAAGGGGCTGTCACAGAGAGGAGGGGGTCAACCTATTCTTCAAAGCACCTGAGGGCAGGACAAGAAGTAACAGATGGAAGCTTATGAAAGTGAGATCCAACCTACAATTAAGGAGAAATTTCCTGACAGTGAGAATAATTAATTGGTGGAACAGCTTGCGTCCAAAAGTTGCGAGTGCTCCATCACTGGAGGTTTTCAAGAAAAGATTGGACAGCCACCTGTCTGAAATGGTATGGAGCCTCCTGCTTGAACAGGAGGTTGTACTAGAAGACCTTCAAAGTCCCTTACAACTCTGTTGTTCTGTTACTGTTACTATATATTTTGGTGCCTGAATCTGGGATTGCCTCTTCATGTACCGCAGGTTAGGAACAATTATTTTACAGATTTATTTAACATTTTAAATAATACAGGGAAGAGTATAATACTATAATGGGCTCCTATTATCTCCCCCTCACCTCATCCAAAATGATTCTTTAATGATTTTGGAAAATATATTCATGTGAAAAAAAATAAATGTTACCATATATAAGTAGTCTTCAACTAACAACTGTTCGTTTAACAATGGTTCAAAGTTATGATGGCCTCAGAAAAAGTGACTTATGACCCATCCTCAAAGTTATGACCATTGCACCATCCCCATGATTATGTGATTGTAATTCAGGCATTTGACTATTGGTTCACATTTACAATGGTTTCAGTGACTTGTAGACACAACTGTGATTTGTGACCTTTCCAGTCGGCTTCTACAAAGTTAGAAGCAAAAGAAAACCCAGATTTACTTAATGACTGCATGATTCACATAAAAACCATATGATTTGCTTAATGACCATAATAAAATGGTTGTAAAATCAGGTGTGGTCAAGTGATGTCTTGCTTAATGATTGCATTGCTTAGCAACTGAAATTCTGGTCCCAAATTATATGTCGAGGACTACCTGTATAGTCTTTTGCAAGACTAACCCATTATAACCCCGCTAAAAAAGCTTTATAGTTACATTTCTAATTATTGAGAACCAATTCAGGACTGGAGGTAATGATAAAGTAGGATTGATAGTAAATCTGTTTGTAGCCTGACATCACAGAAAGACTGTTGGAATTGGATAAAAGAGCTAACAGGATGCCGTTTTAAACTTTGCTTGGATAAAACCTTGGGTTATAGAGAATACTGAACTAATTCCATGGCTGATTGAATACATTTATGTGGGAGCTACACAATCATTCACCCAGGTTTTTATTTTTAAATACTGAAATGCAGCCACTGAATACCTGCTAATTTTGTTCAAAGAAAGGAAAGGATGTTTAACCTTTTCTGCCCCACATTACAGGTAATCCTTGATGTACGACAGATCATTTAGTGACCATTCAAAGTTACAACAGACCTCCCAAAAGTCATGTATGACCCTGATTCACAGTTACGAATTTTACAAAAGCTACCCAGTCATACACACCAATGACCGGATGGCTTCATTACTTTGCAGAGACACTGCAGCATGCCCACCTATCTCTCGCCCCCCCCCCATCCTTGCTCTGCTGGGTCCCCAAAGGCACTGGGACTGCTTTTCCCACTGTTCCACCCCTCACAATCCCTTGCTTACCTTCCGAAGATCTGCAGAACTCAGGATGTGGGGGAAGTACTGTAGGCCATTCTTACTGGGCCATGAAGGGGGAGGGAAAGACAGTTTGCAAGGCTTGTAACATGAAGCCTTCTTCGCTTAGGCGCGTTGGCTTTTTCACCCCTATTAGCATAACTGTAATTGCCTTTAGGTCATGCTGCTAAAGCAGCCAGTTTGCTTTCCTTTGCAAGGCTTGTAATGTGCTTTCCCAAAAATAAGACCTATCGTGAAAATAAGCCCTAGCTTGATTTTTACACATGGGCCCAATATAAGCCCTACCCCTACCCCAAAATTAAGCCCTAGTTTTGGAGCGAGGCACAGGCATAAAAATCAAGCTAGGGTGGGGGGGGGGTGGAGCTGCCCCACATGCCTTGCACATGCTTAACTTAGGACCGCCACAGCCAGGCCTCCCACGCTCTGACACCTGTCATGCTGTTGCCTGAGTTCTTGCGGCCGCATGCCGCATGGCGCATTGCGTCACTGCTGCCGGTTGCGGCAGGCCATGAGGCTCCTCGCACTGATCGCCCCGCTGCCGCCAGTTGTGGCTCGAGACCACAAGGCCCGTTGTGCCAATCATGCTGCTGCCACCGGTTGCGGCAGGAGGCTGCGAGGCTCGTTGCGCCGATTGCGCCACTGCCGCCACTTGCAGCTTGAGGCTGCAAGGCTCATTGTGCTGATCGTTTTGCTGCCTCCGCTCGCAGCGGGACACTACACAGCCTGTCACAGCAGTGGAAAAATCACCGTGATAAGCCTCCCAGACTCCTGCTGCAACTGGCAGCAGCAGCACAATGCACCATGTGGAGTGCGGCTGCAAGCAGCCACAGAAGAACTCAGGCAGCGGCACAACAGGTGTCAGAGTGTGGGAGGCCTGGCTGCGGCGGTGCTAAGGTAAGCGGGTAAGACATCCCTCCAAAAAATTTAAGACTGGGTCTTATTTTCAGGGAAACACGGTAAAATTAAGCCTTGGCTTTTCTACCCCTTCCCCCCCTCCCAACTTTAGCAAGTGTTATGCTATTTTTTATTATTTAAATTAGTTTATAATATAAAATACAAAAATACAAAAGGAAATAGTAGGAAAATAAGGGAGGAAAAAGGGAAGGGAAAAGTGTAGGGCAAAGGGAAAAAAGAAAGAAAAGGGTTGACTTCCAACTCCCTTTTGTGTATTGGAATAAGATAATAGCATTAAACCTCAACTTTTTACTTTTACATAATAATATAAATTAGCCATTTCTATAACAACAAACCTATTAATCGGTAAAACCCAAAATCAAAGTTTCATTTTTTTTCCACCTCAAGCACAAAGTCCAGAAGTGGTTTCCAAGTAGAAACAAAAGTAACTGTATTTTTTCTTTGATCAAAGCAGTCAATTTGGCCATCTCTGCTAACTCCATCAGCTTTTGCAACCATTCATCCATTGTAGGAATGAAAGTGTCCTTCCATTTTTGTACGTAAAGTAATCTTGCTGCCATCAGCATATATAACTTCAAAGTTTGAAATGTTTTTTCCAAGTCTTTTTCCATTAAACCCAAAAGAAAAGTTTCTAGATTTATCTTTATATTCACTTTGAGAATCTTCTGTATTAAGATGTGAACCCTACTTCAATATTTCTTTGCTTTATCACATGTCCACCATAAATGATAAAAGGTCCCTTCTTTACATTTGCATTTCTAACATTCATTTGAAATGCCTTTATACATTCTTTACAACTTATCTGGTGTTAAATACCAACAATACACCATCTTATTAAAAAATTCTTTTAAATTGTAATTTAGTGTAAATTTTAGACCTTTCATCCACATATTGTCCCATTGTTCAAGCATTACATTATATCCAAAGTTTCTTGCCCACCAAGTCATGCAATGCTTTACATATTCATTCTCCAAATTCAAATTCAATAACAATTTATAGACCTTAGTAATAATATGTTCATCACTATCACGAGTAGTATTTCCAATTCATTTTTCAAAAAGTCAAACCCATAACTTTTTGTCTGATTTAAATCTTTCTTTCAATTGTAAATATGTAAACTAATGGCAGACACATCCTTCTGATTCTAACTCCTCTTTAGATTTGAGGACAGGATCACCAAAATTAAAAGATCTTATTTGACCGTAAATCCACCAGTCCGGCTTCACCACCATTTCCTTCCTAAAAAAAGCTTCCTTGAGGGGGACACCCAGAGAGGCATCTTCACAGGGTACCTTGTTTTATATTTATTCCAAACTCTTAGGATGGCACGTCTAACAAAATGGTTATTAAAATCGACATTTACTTTAACCTTGTCATACCATAAATAGCGGTGCCATCCAAATCTTATTTCATGGCCCTCTAAATCAAGTAACCTTTTATTCTGGAGATTAACCCACTCTTTTAGCCAGACCAAACAGCAAACATCAAAATACAATTTCAAATCTAGTAAACCCAAACCTCCTCTTTCCTTAGCATCTTGCAGTATTTTTTATCTAATTCTTGTTTTTTTTCCCTTGCCATATAAACTTGGAGATATCTATCTGCCATTGTTTAAATGGAGTATCAGTTGCAAGTATTGGTAACGTCTGAAACAGAAAAAGCATATTTGGTAAAATATTCATCTTAATTACAGAAATTCTACCCATTAATGATATTTGCAGTCCTTTTTGATATCATTCCAAAGAGGCACATAGTTATTTTGAAATAGTTTTGCATTTGTATTTGCCAAAGAATCCCCAGGTATTTCACCTTTTTCTCAACCTTAAAGCCAGACTTTTTAGTCAATATGTCACAGTCCTGAGAGGTCATATTCTTAATAAGCATTGTTGTTCTCTGTTTATTTATTTTAAAACCTGCTAAAACCCCAAACTCATTTGATTTCCTCATCAAATATTCTATATTATTTTTGGGATTTTGCAAAAATATAACCATGCCGGGCAGTGCGGGGACAGCGGCAGCGGCAGCCGCTGCTGCATCGTCAGGGGTCCCTGCCACCCCTGTGCTGCCCGGCCTGGTCCTCTGTCCATCAATGGAGCCATGGTGGGGGCTGGTGCCATGCGGCCCGCCAGCCCGGCTGCTCCCCCCCAGGCACCCCTCTTCCTCCTGGCGCCCGCCCAAGCCGCCTTGGGGGCAGCAGGAGGAAGGAGAGGAGAAGGGTGAGAAATCCGCTACCGCCGTCCCCGCCACCCCCCCCCCCCGCTGCCCGGCCTTGCCCTCCACCCATCCGATAGAGCCGCGGTGGGGGCTGCTGCCGTGCAGCCCACCAGCCCCTCGTCCAGCCTGGCTGCTCCCCCCCCAGGCACCCCTCTTGCCCCGGCCCCTGCCCGAGCCGCCTTGGGGGCAGTAGGAGGAAAAAGAGGAGGAGGAAGAGGATGGCAAGGAAGCCGCCGCCAGCGCTGGGCTCCAGGAGGCGGCTCTCCTCTCCTACCTTTGCTGAATCTCCTTCTTCCTTCCCGGCAGCCTGGACTCTGGCGCGCCTTCCTGGCCAGCGGGTCCAATGGTCGGGCTGGCTGGGGATCGCAGGGGCTGGTCTCCCTTGGGCCGCGGCTTGCGGGAGGGCTGGCCTGCTCAGCGGAGCCTCCAGTGGGCCGCTCCATCTCTCTCTCTCTCTCTCTCTGCAAATGGCGGAGGAGGCCATGCGGAGACGGATGCGGAGCGGTGTCTCGGTTCCTAAGACCATCGGAAATATGTGTTTTCCGATCGTCTTAGGCGACCCCTGTGAAACGGTTGTTCGGCCCCCAAAAGGGTCGCGACCCACAAGTTGAGAACCGCTGCTGTAAAAGGAGGCAGTTTGGGCGGAAGAGGAAGAGAGAAAAAAAGCAGCAGCCTTGGGAGGAGGTGGAATCAACTCTAGCTGCACCGAAGGGAAAGGAGGAGGAGGAGGAGGGTGGGGGGGAGAGGAGAGGAGATCAAGCCGGCCGGCCATGAGCCTATCTACAACCCCTGTGGCAGCCACCTGTGCTGCCAGCAACAAACAGGCAAGAAATGCAGTGGGGGAGGGGTGGCCCTCCAAGAGGAGTGAAAAAAAGGCAGCAATGGCTGGAGGTGAGGCACGGAGGAGGGAGGGAGGGAGGGAGATGGAGAGTGGAAGGATTCTTATGTGCTTTTGTGACGTTGAAGTTCTGGGATTTGTGCAATGTAGGCTTTGTGTTCTTAAGGAGTGTTTGGCAATTTCTATTTGGCTGATGTCTCATGTTCTATTGCTCTGCTATTGTTAGCTGTAAGTGTTGCTGCAAGGGATTTTGAAGTATTTTTATCCTGAATGGATTTTGCCTGTAGCATTCCTTTACTTATGAATGGAGCCAACTGTACTTACATTTTTTTCCTTAAGTGCCGGCTGTGCTCCTTACTTTCGTTTCTAGCCAGTAGCTAATTCTTAAAGGGGAATGTGCCATTTTAAGCTAGTTCACTCAGCAGTTTGTCTTTTCTGTCTCTGGAGGCTTTTCCTTGTTTGATGAATATATGGAAGAGAGAAAATATGAGGGGGTTCAAATTCTTCCTTCAGAAGGAGGTGGGCATGAGAAAGAGGGAGGGAGGGATGGAGGGAGGGAAGTCCCACCTTAGCACTTGGCCACCAGCAGCCCTGCCATTGACTTTGCTTGTCAAAAGGTTGAAAAAGGGGATTACATGACCCTGGGACACTGTGACCATCATAAATATGAATCAGTTGCCAAGCATCCAAATATAAATCACATGACCCTGGGCATGCTGCAATGGTCATAAGTGTGAAAAATGGTCATAAGTCATTTCAGTGCAATTGCAACTTTGAACAGGTTTTTTTGGGGGGGTCATCAAGTTTTTGACACCTTGCTAGGTGGTACTCGAATATTGCCATATCCTAAAAGTGGTACAATCTGTGAAAAGGTTGAAAAGCCCTGGCTTAGAAAACAAAAACTGCTTGACAGGAAGATTAATATACCCAATGACTTTTCGATTGCTTCCAGAGGGAATTGGAATGTTCAAGACCCCCCTCTTTGCCCTGAAGGAAGTTAGCCCAGAGAAGGAAATATTAAAAGGGCAGAAAAATATATTTTTCTTCAAAAGGATTTTTTTTAAAAAACCAAACCTGGCCCCAAATCTATCTCTCTGCCCCAAGCAAGAGCTAGCCCCATACGAATGCAGATGTAGAACCATCAGAAAGCTGAAGCCAGGGCACTCAAGAAGACAAAGAGAAAATCTGCATGCCCCACCCAAGCTCTAGGAGTCATTAGCCCCATCACCTGGCAAGCAGGATATGATAATAGGGTTAAACCACAGATATCAAGGCCTAGAAAAACACTCAGAAATAGCCTCAAGGTTCATGCCACAGGAACAGGAAACTATTCCAAAAGGCTAGAGGGGGTATAAAAACCTACTGCCCATGTGCTCAAGGCCTCTTTCCTCTCTGCTCCTTGCAAGGACCATCTTTCTGCTTCTTCAATAAACTGTAACCTTCTTCCCAAAGCAGTCGCCAGTTTGCTTATTTATCCTGACTTGGATGAACCAGGGTGAAGACTTACTTCTGACAATTTGGCACCCCAGAGATGGGACTCCAAGCTAACCTCTCCAATGGACTGAGACTGGTAAGCCCTATCTTGCCGGCAGCAGACCCCCTTGTGTCTGTGGATGGGTCTCCCAGGCTTTGCCCATGTGGAGCCAAGGTAGTAAAGGGAGTTTTGAGAGTTTGAGCTCAAGGGCTGCTTTGGAAAGAAGGTGAAGGTGAGTACCTCTAAATTTTAAGTTTAAAGCCCAGGGGAACAAAGGAATGTGTGTATTTCTGTTTGTGTGAGTGAGAAGACTTTTTTTCCCCAATCGCAGTTGGATTTTGCTCCTTCTGGTCTTTCCTAGCCGCAGAAAGGATCTGTTTAATTGGCAGAACCTGGAAAGCATGGGGGTTTGGTCAGAGCACAGAACCTTTTGTTAGGGAAAAGGGAGAGGCTGTGTGAAAATGAAATGGAATGAGTGAATGAAAGAATTGGATTTGGGCAACTAGCTCATAAGGCCCTGTAAGCAAAGCAAAGTTAGGAAATTAAGCCCCAAGAAGGGTGCGGCCACCTACCTCTGAGAGCAAGCGGAGGTGCCCGCAGACATTGGAGGTCCAGGTGTCCGTAAACGGTGGTGAGAAGCTGGCCGGTCGAAGAGTAGCCCGTACCTTCTAACGAGGAAACCAGAAGTGTCTCTGCAGACCCCTTTTTGGTCTGAAAACGCAGCAGGATCCCTCAGAGGAGCCTTCCCACGAACTCTGAGAGGGATCCAGAGTGCTCCGTGAGTCCCATTTTTTCCGGACTCACAAAATCCGTGGTGGTTGGAAAGAAGTCTCACAAGGAGGTTTTGACTGTGTAGTGCCCTTTAGCGTTAAAAGGAAAACCCCATTATAGAAGAATGGGGGGTTCCAATTCAAGGGCTGAAGTAGGTTTCCCAGTTGAGAGCTTGCTCGAAGCCTGGGACAGGAATCAGCTTCCTGTCCAGGCTGGAATGAAAAAGAGATAGGTAAAGAAACTATAGGGGGAAAATAGACTTTGCTTAGGGCTTTGCTGGGAAACCAATTTGGCTAAATAAAGGTACTTAAAAGGGAAAATAAGAAATAGTGATTCTCTCTCTCTCTCTTCTCTATGCAACCACGTGGTACGTTTAAAATGTGTGCCTTCCCTAACCTGAGTTATCTGAAATTTATGGTGGGAATGATTAGGATGTGTAAAACTAAGACTTCTGTTCTCTTGTCTTTGTGTATATATGTTTCTCAAAGTCTGTATGTAAGAGGTAAATGTGACTGTTAACTGTTTTAAATCCAAAGGAAAAAGAATTTTAAATTCTGCCAGAAATTTTGCTTAAAAGAAGCCACAAGAAGGAAATACCTCACTCTGTTTGTCTGGCCAACAGAGTGAAGAAAAATGTGTTTGTTTGTTTTCCCCTTTCTCTCTGTGTCCTCTTAAGAACAGCCTTAAGTTAGCAGGAGGGAATATTTTAAGCTCATCTGCTAGAAAGATTTCACTCTTGCATTTAATAATATATAATAAAGTTGGAAGGAACCCTGGAGGTCATCTAGTCCAACCCTATACAAACTTTATCAAATGCCTTACTGAAGTCCAAGAAAATTATATCCACAGCATTCCTCTAGTCCACTAATTCTGTAACTGGGTCAAAGAATGCAGTAAGATGTGTCTAGCATGATCTATTTTTGACAAACCCATGTTGGCTTTTAGTAATGACTTTGTTTGCCTCTAGGTGTTCGCGGATTCTTGTTTGATTATCTTTTCCAGAATCTTCCCAGCTATTGAGGTCAGGCTGATAGGTCTGTTATTTCCTAGATCTATTTTTATTTTTATTTTTGAAGAGGGAAACTACATCAGCTCTTTTCCAGTCCTCTGTAGTTCCCTAGTGCTCCAGGGTCTTTGAAAAATATAGTTCAGTGGTTCTGAGATCACATCTGCCAGTTCCTTGAGAACTTTGGGGTGTAATCCATCTGGTCTTGATGATTTGATGAATTCTTCTAGGCTGGATAAGTGCTTGCTCACCATTTTCTTGCCTAACTTAACTTGTGCCTCTAATCTATTTTTTATGGTAGTTTTTGTAAGTTGGACTGTTTGCTTTTTATTATTTTTGACTGTGGTCATAAGCCTTAGTTCATTTTGAGCCTTAGCTTTCTTCACCTCATCTTTGCAGGCTCAGACTATTTGCTAATATTCTGCTGTAGTTATGTGCCCCTCTTTCCACTTTTTATACTGGTCCCTCTTATATGTCAATTTATCAGAGAGTTCTTTATACAGCCCTGCTGGTTTCTTGTGAGAGCTATTATTTTTCTTCTTTGTTGATATTGTGCTAGACTGGATTTTTATTATCTCACTTTTCAAAATTTCCCAAGCTTCTTGAGTTGTTTCCCCTTGAAGATTCTCATCCATGGAATCCCTCCCAAGCCCTCTCAAGTTTATTGAAATTAGCTCTCTTAAAGTCTAAGACTCCAGTTTGACCGTGTTCTATTGCTTGTGCTCCCATAATGTTGAATTCCAATATTGCATGATCACCCCCCCAAGGTTCCTGTGGCTTCAACACCTTTTATCATTTTGTCTCTGCTAGTGAGAATTAGATCCAATATCGCTAATCCCCTAGTTCCCTTCACTACTTTTGAGAAACAAAGTTGTCTGCAAGTTTTGTCAGGAATCTGTTTGATCTTCCACTTAGTGCAGAGTTTGTCTCCCAGTTGATGTCAGAGTAATTAAAATCCCCCATTACTATTGTTATGTGCTTCCTACATACTTTAGTTGAGTTCTTATACCCTTTCATGGTTTCCAAAATTGTCATTCCTGATTGGTGAGTTTAAATTTGTCTTTTCTGATTTTTTGGTCAATGTCTGTTGTTGGGTGAATTTCCTTCTCAATTCTGTCTAAAAGGTGTTAATTTTGTTCCAGGGGGAATCCAGTGTTAAATTATTTTATTGGAGTGAGGAGGGGGTGTCCTGCCTGCTGGGCCCAGCCCCAAGTTCTAGAAATCATTCTGCAAGGTGTTGTAAATGAGTTTGTGTTCTAAATGGGTTTTATCTATCTATCCCTTTTCCTGAAAATGCGTGTCTATCTACAAGAGCCTTTTGAAGTTCAAGTCTGCTTGTTTGGGGAAATTATTTCCTAAGTTACTTTTCTTACCCTATCACTAATTGATGAAGCTACAGTGAAACTTTTCTGAAACAAATAAGTATTTTCCAATCTCTAAAATAATGTGGTCTATTTTGGAATAAATGTTAAAGGCAGATTCTCCTGCCCCTGGCAAGTTGCACATATTAAAATATTAGGTTTTTAAAATTATTTGGAGTTTTCAGCACTCTCAAGCTGCCTAGCATTTTTTTTCCTCTCAAGTTGCAAGTTCTTCTCCTTAATATGTTGCAAATGTTCAAGTTCAAAAGTGAAACATGTCATTTTGTTGTTCTCTTACCAGAATCCAGTTTTTTCCTGTCCTCAAATCTGTGATTGTCCCCACTTGTCTATCTGTTTCTCTAATAACTTCAGTATTAATACCTTTTCAAACTGCCTGCAAGCTACCCCCCCTTCTAATTTCTTTCTTGCCCTTTGTTCTCCATACCGTTTGTCTGCCTCTCCTGGGAGAGTCCACCCAGAAAGTGGGGGGAGATCTTGTTCTTGTATCTTTCAGCCCTGCAATCCTCCCTCAAACCTTTGGAAGCAGAACACACAGACCCAGATGCTGCCTCCATCCATTTGAGCAATGGAATTGGGTTTTGAATCCAGCCATCCACTAAAAAGCCACCATGCAATCTGAGTGGAACATCTTCCCAAGTCCTACCATTCCCCAGATGCCTGTAAGAGCTGCAGAAGGAAGGAGTCCTGGAGCCACTGGTGCCATGTGAAGCCTCAGAAGAGAAAATTAGACTGTGGGGGGGAGGGTGGAAACCCACTGTAAACTTTTCTTTCTTGCCCCATTTGTATTGTAACAAGCCAGTTGAATGTATTAATGGAGAGATGGCATTTGGGAATAGTTGGCAGAACAAGTACTGAACACCTTGGACTTCCATCTGGTGGGAGGGAAAATGTATCCAAAATGTTTGTATTTCCTGTTTGTATTAGTAGTTGCACACACCCACACCCACACCCACCATTCACACCATTCAGAGTCTATCCCCTCCACCTACCTTTAGTAAAGTCCCCCCCACCAGGCTGGTTTTTTGCTCTATTGCACCAAAGCTTTGCAAGCACAACTTCCTGAAAATTCCAAGGGGGAGGGAACTAGGCCCCCTCAGGTGATTTGCAATTCTTATGCCCTGACTAAGGAAGCAACAGGAAAGATCCTCAAACCTCAGCCCTGAATATCTTGCATTGTTGGACCAGATTGGGATTCCTAGAGCTCATTATGTGAAATTTAAAGAAAAATTTAATAGCCTGGCATATTGGCTAACCTCAGTTGGACATTACAAACCTGGATGCACTGAACTAAGAGCTAAGGCAGGAAACAACCCTTGAAAATGGGCAGCCAGTGGTCATGTACTAAGGAAAACCATGGCTGTGAAGAATTTTAGGAGGTATGCAAACCTGACTGGAAGCTAAAGGTGACATCCAACATTTGAAAATGATTGGCACAGAATATTGGATAATATAAATTTCTTTTCCACCTAACAAAATTTTTGCCCTGACTTTTAGAACTTTATGGGTGCAAGCTCCCCTTTTGGGAGCCACTAAAGGGATCTTTTTCTGCTGCCTCCATTAATGTCTTATTTTGGGGGGGGGGGCTTAACAGTTTAAAAGCTTGCCTACCAAGTCTCCCTGACCAGATCAATTTTAATGTTGTGCCAATAAGTGTGATATTCTCACATATTCTCACACTTAAGGCACAAAGCGGGGATTGAAGGAAGTTAGCCCAGAGAAGGAAATATTAAAAGGGCAGAAAAATATATTTTTCTTCAAAAGGATTTTTTTAAAAAAACCAAACCTGGCCCCAAATCTATCTCTCTGCCCCAAGCAAGAATGCAGATGTAGAACCATCAGAAAGCTGAAGCCAGGGCACTCAAGAAGACAAAGAGAAGATCTGCATGCCCCACCCAAACTCTAGGAGTCATTAACCCCATCACCTGGCAAGCAGGATATGATAATAGGGTTAAACCACAGATATCAAGGCCTAGAAAAACACTCAGAAATAGCCTCAAGGTTCATGCCACAGGAACAGGAAACTATTCCAAAAGGCTAGAGGGGGTATAAAAACCTACTGCCCATGTGCTCAAGGCCTCTTTCCTCTCTGCTCCTTGCAAGGACCATCTTTCTGCTTCTTCAATAAACTGTAATCTTCTTCCCAAAGCAGTCACCATTTTGCTTATTTATCCCGGCTTGGATGAACCAGGATGAAGACTTACTTCTGACAGCCCACTGGGTCCACGATCGTTCAAAAGTCGTCTTGGGTCACTCCTAAGTGCTCCCATTCAAAACCAGAGAGCAGCACAGCCAAACAACTAGCTTTAGCAGTGAAATCAGCAGATCGTTGGTAAGAGAAGAAAAATTATTTTTCTGCAGCAGCCATCTTGAAAGGGGAGGGCAAACCTAAGGAGTTCTAAAATGGTACACAAAGTTTTTTAATGAAACTTTATCCAACTTGAAGCATGTCATTGCATTCAGTACAATGCACAGAAAAAATTGTGCATTTAGAATGCCTTATTACAGGTAGTCCTCAACTTACAACCATTCATTTAATGACTGTTCAAAGTTACCATGGAACTGAAAAAAGTGACCTATGACTGTTTTTCACACAACCGTTGCAGCATCCCCATGGTCACATGATCAAAATTCCAACACTTGGCAACTGGTTCATGTTTATGACGGTTGCAGTGTCCCAGGGTCCTTCTGAAAAGCAAAGTCAATGGGGAAGCCATATTTACTTTACAACTGTGTTACTAACTTAACTGCATTTGATTCACTTAACAACCGTTGCAAGAAAGGTTGTAAAATGGGGCAAAACTCACTTAACAACTGTCTCTTGTAGGAATAGAAATTTTAGGCTCAATTGTGGTCATAAGCCAAGGACTACCTGTACAAACCATAACATGTTTTTCACAACTTTAAATGAAAACTGGAACAAGAACATATGACAAAACTATATGACAAGCACTATTAGAAGCTGCCAATTATCCATCTAACAAATTGATACAGAGATCTAATAGAAGAAATCAAGATCTGTGCTACATTAAAACTTGTATGTGTAACCCTACAACCCCTGTATTTACACATTCTACACGGGGAATATAACCTCCACCTTTCCAACCTCCTCTAAAAATTGCTATGAAATTATGTTTATGTGACAGAATGAGAGTCATGTATGGTCAAAAATATGATTACAGTCTTATTTAAATCATATTTAGTTTTTCTCCTGGTCCTGGCCATTTTCTGAAGTACGGTTCCTAAATCACTGAAAGAGCATGTATGGACCTTAGCACAAAAAAGGTTGCACTCTCCTTTTCTAGCAAGAACAATGCTGGTTTTTTTCTTTTTAAAAATGACAAGTATCCCCTAGGAGAGTCATCTGTCTAGAAAGCCTAGGCAATTACAGTACTGTCCCACCAAAGGTTAGCAATTTAAGTTTTGAAGCATAATAATTATTTGTGTGATTTTGCAACAATGCGGTTCAAACCTCTCAAATAAACAGTTCATTTCCATAAATCTGCCTGATCCCAAATGATGTGCTAACTTTGGTTTCTCTAATAAGGTATTATTGCCAGAATCTAAAACACTAAACCATAAACCACAGCTTATAAACCATAATAGCTGGTTGTGTTTCCATATATAACAAAGTAATATGAGGAGTGAACACAAGTATAGAAAGCCAATCCCAAACTCTAATTATTCTTTCCATATGCTTTACTGCACGGGTGTCACACTTGCAACATCATGTGACGTGTCGCGACGTATCGTGACTTTTTTTCCATTGCCAGTAATGGGGTGGGCGCAGTTTCACCATGACGCATTCAGCCCATGGGCCAGCAGTTTGACACCCCTGCTTTACTGCTACTGCAGTACTATATATGCATATTAGACTATATCCAGAGAAAACTGAATGCCTGCAAAAACCCTACACATGAGCAAATCATAATACATTAAGTCATTGTGTTGCTAATGATTCAAGGATTCAACCACAAAAAATTCTTTAGGTGTTGCAACCAATCATACCAAATATCATTTTGATATTTCCTTTCCCTTTTACCTAATACCCCATGCCTGTCAGATTGCACACCTGAGCTGGACAATAAAAGACCAATCTTCTTACACTTCACCCTTAGTTCAGCTTCTCAGTTTATTTATTATTTATTTATTTGATTTGACTTCTATGCCGCCCTATTCCGGAGAACTCAGGGCGGCTCACAACATAAATAGAAATCACAAGTTAAAAATACATATATAAAAACCCCTAAGTTAAGAGAAAACCAATCATTCAACAAACATACACACAAACATACACTGACTAGGGGCAAGATGTTAACTGCCCCAGGCCTGCCGGCAGAGGTGTGTTTTAAGCAGTTTACGAAAGGCGGAGAGGGTGGGGGCGACACGGATCTCCGGGGGAAGTTGGTTCCAGAGGGCCGGGGCCGCAACAGAGAAGGCTCTTCCCCTAGGCCCCGCCAGGCGACACTGTCTGGCTGACGGGACCTGGAGAAGGCCGACTATGTGGGCCCTAACCGGCCGCTGGGATTCATGGGGCAGCAGACGGTCCCGTAAGTAACCTGGTCCGATGCCATGTAGGGCTTTATAGGTCATAACCAACACTTTGAATTGAGTTCGGAGACCAATTGGCAGCCAATGCAGCTCGCGGAGTGATGCCGAAATGTGGGCATTTCTGGGCAAGCCCAACACTGCTCGCGCGGCTGCATTCTGCATTACCTGAAGTCTCCGAACGTTTTTCAAAGGTAGCCCCATGTAGAGAGCATTGCAGTAGTCGAGCCTCGAGGTGATAAGGGCATGAGTGACTGTGAGAAGGGACTCCCGGTCCAAATAGGGCCGCAACTGGTGCACCAGGCGAACCTGGGGAAATGTCCTCCTCGCCACAGCCGAAAAATGATGTTCCAAATTTAGCTGTGGATCGAGGAGGACGCCCAAGTTGCGGACCTTCTCCGAGGGGGTGAAAAGCTCCCCCCCCAGGCTGATGGACGGATAGATTGGGTTATCTTTGGGAGGCAAAACCCATAGCCACTCCGTCTTGTCGGGGTTGAGTTTGAGCCTGTTGGCACCCATCCAAACCCTAACAGCCTCCAGACATCGGCACATCACTTCTGCTGCTTCACTGAAATGACACGGGGTGGAGATGTAAAGCTGGGTATCATCAGCATATTGATGATATCTCACCCCGTGTTGTCGGATGATCTCACCCAGCGGTTTCATGTAGATATTAAACAGCAGAGGGGAGAGGACCGATCCCTGAGGGACCGCACAAGGGAGGAACCTAGGGGACGACCTCTGACCCCCTGCCAACACCGACTGCGACCGACCAGTGAGGTAGGAGGTGAACCACTGCAAAACAGTGCCCCCAACCCCCAACCCCTCCAGTCGGTGCAGAAGGATACCATGGTCAATGGTATCGAAAGCCGCTGAGAGGTCAAGTAGCACCAGGATAGTGGAAAATCCCTTATCCCGGGCCCGCCAGAGATCATCCGTCAGCGCGACCAAAGCAGTTTCCGTGGAGTAGCCGAGCCTGAATCCTGACTGTTGAGGGCCCAGATAATCAGCCTCATCCAAGGACCGTTGGAGCTGGAGTGACACCACCTTCTCAACAACTTCCCTATAAAGGGAAGATTGGAGACAGGACGGTAGTTGTTTAATACAGCTGGGTCCAGGGAAGGCTTCTTGAGGAGGGGGCGCACAATTGCCTCCTTGCAGGGAGCCGGAAAGTTTGTCTTGGAAAAAGATTTACAGACACATCCTGGCTAGATTAGAATTATTACTGCAGACAAGAATGAAGCCACAAACACAAGAGCTGCCTGCCCACTACAATGCAAAGACATCAGGGACTTCTATATTTTTTGCAATGATTTAAACTCAAAGGATTTTTCCTCCCATATAAAAGTTATTGATAATCTGAGAACTGCTTGGTTCCTGCCTCTTCAGCCTCAGTCCTTAAAACACCTTCTCATAATAAATGTAGCTATACTCTAAGATTCTCCATTGGTGCCCTGTAGTAATCAACAGGGAGGTACCGTAGATGGAGATAAAAGGCAAAGATTTTCAGTAGTATAACATCAACTTTGGAAAGGAGTCTTTGACTCCTTGTCATTTGTTTTTAAGGCTCACAACATTCTTTTTGCCTGAATACTTGGCTGTGAGGTGTTAATGTCATAGTTGCTCAAATTAAAGCACTGGTTATTATACATTCAGTCTTGTTTGGACTGGATTATTAATGTATTTGTTAATATTATTTCCCTTATAAGCTGAACCACAAACTGAAATTCCCTTTGGGCTAAAGTCAGATAAAAGGAATTAGAGTGAGTTTTGATTTGCTAGTGGTTAGATAGAGAATGCATGGTACAGTATTCTTCTGTACCAGCGGTTCTCAACCTGTGGGTCGCGACCCTTTTGGGGGTCGAACGGCCCTTTCACAGGGGTCGCCTAAGACCATCGGAAAACACATATTTCCGATGGTCTTAGGAACCGAGACACCGCTCCGCATCCGTCTCCGCATGGCCTCCTCCGCCATTTGCAGAGAGAGGGGGGGCACTTTCACTTCCCTTCTCTCTCTCTCAGGCGGACTTACCTCCTGCAGGGCTCCTGATTGGTACTGTGCCCGGGTGCCCCACCCCCTGGGAGAAGCACGGCCAGGGCCTCGTGGCCTTGGAGCCGCCCGGGGAAGCCCCGGGATCCCTGTTTGGAGCGGCCCGCTGGAGGCTCCGCTGAGCGGGCCAGCCCTCCCGCAAGCCGCGGCCCAAGGGAGACCAGCCCCTGCGATCCCCAGCCAGCCCGAACATTGGAACCGCTGGCCAGGAAGGCGCGCCGGAGTCCAGGCTGCCAGAAAGGAAGGAGATTCAGCAAAGGTAGGAGAGGAGAGCCACCTCCTGGAGCCCAGTGCTGGTAGCAGCTTCCTTGCCATCCTCTTCCTCCTCCCCTTCTTCCTCCTACTGCCCCCAAGGAGGCTCAGGCGGGCGCCAGGGCAAGAGGGGTGCCTGGGGGGAGCAGCCAGGCTGGACGAGGGGCTGGCGGGTCGCACGGCACCAGCCCCCACTGCGGCTCTATTGGATGGGTGGAGGATGAAGCCGGGCAGCGGGGGGGGGACGGCAGCAGCGGATTTCTCACCCTTCTCCTCTCCTTCTTCCTCCTGCTGCCCCCAAGGCGGCTTGGGCGGGCACCGCGAGGAAGAGGGGTGCCTGGGGGGGAGCAGCCGGGCTGGTGGGCCACACGGCACCAGCCCCCACCACGGCTCCATTGATGTACGGAGGACCAGGCCGGGTAGCGCAGGAGCGACAGGGACCCATGATGATGCAGCAGCGGCCGCCGCGGCCGCCGTTGTCCCTGCGCTGCCCAGCATGGTTCTCCGTCTATCAATGGAGCCACGGTGGGGGCTGGTGCTGTGTGGCCCACCAGCCCCTCCACAAGCCTGGCTGCTCCCCCCAGGCACCCTTCTTCCTCCCAGCTCCCACCCGAGCCGCTTTGGGGGCAGCAGGAGGAAGGAGAGGAGAAGGGCGAGAAAACCGCTGCCGCCGCTGCCGCCTAAGCTAACCTGTGGCGCCGAGCCGGTCTCCATGCCTCCTGGTTGCCCGGCCGTGCTCCGCCCCCGGCCGTCCTCCACACTGCACGGGAGTCTCCCCTGTGCCGCCCAGCCCGCCTTCCTCGCTGTCGAAGGCCGCCTCGGCCCTCTGGCGCCTGGTGCGGCCGTGGGGCTGCCGGGCAGGAGCAGCTCTTTCCCGGCTTCCCGGGCTCCGGGCCTCGGAAGCGGCCAGGGGGTGGGGAAGAGGGCAAGGCCTGCATGTGTGTCAGAGGCCAGCTGGCCGGGCCGGGAGGGCAGAAGCGGTGCCTTCTGAGCAGGAGCTGGCGCTCCGGCTGCACCCCTCTCGCGAGCGATGGGCTGCGCAGCGTGGAAAGGGGCTCGTGTGACCCCGCCGCTGCGATGGCTGGACGGGCGGGCAGGTCCCGGGGGGGCGGCTGGGAGAGGGCAAGAGGTGCCAGGATGAGCATGGGGGGCTCCAGGTTGGCGGGTGTGAGAGGGCGGCCGGCGGCTCCGAGGCGTGCGGGTCATCCGTGCGACTTCCAAGGCCCCGGAGGTGCTGCCGCTTGGCTCTCCACCAGGCTCTCCGCCAGAGCCTCCCCCCCTCCCCGGGCAATTGTGCGGAGCTGCTTGTGCATCCTTGGCAGCGCCTCCCCCCTTCAATGTCCTTCCTTCTCCATTTCCTTCCTTTCCCCTTCAATCTTCCTTCCTTCCATCTCCATCTCCATCCCTTCCCCTTCAATCTCTTTCTCCTTCCTTCCTTCCTTTCCCCTTCAATCTCCTTCCTTCTCCATCTCCTTCCTTTTCCCTTCAATCTCTTTCTCCTTCCTTCCTTCCTTTCCCCTTCAATCTCCTTCCTTCTCCATCTCCTTCCTTTTCCCTTCAATCTTCCTTCCTTCTTTCCCCTTCCCTCCCTCCCAACATTTTTGAGCAAGGAAGAGTAAGTTTCTCCATCGAGCATTGCTATATTGTTTTTGTGATTAATCACTATGCTTTAATTATGTTCAATTCGTAACAATGAAAATACACCCTGCATATCAGATATTTACATTACGATTCATAACAGTAGCAAAATTACAGTTATGAAGTAGCAACGAAAATAATTTTATGGTTGAGGGTCACCACAACATGAGGAACTGTATTAAAGGGTCACGGCATTAGGAAGGTTGAGAACCACTGTTCTATACTGTATATGAATTTCATACAACATAATATGGCAGCATAGCAAAATGTATAGTTGAGATAGACAAGTAGTTGTTTGATAAGGGTTCAGGGAGGTCAGCTAGAGGGTAAAAGAGATTACTAACCTACATGCAAAGAAATATACAGTTATTCCTTCCCTGGCCTAGGAAGTCTCTCAAAGTCTTGTTGAAACTCACTCAGATATAAAGACGACTTCCTCTTCTATGACTTCTCTTATGTTTAGGCCTAGTCTAAGCAAATGAAATACTCAAGATGGATTATATAAAATACAGTATGAGTTCAGGATCTGGAATCGAGGCTGAAGTTATTTAGATTTCTATTAAGGTTAACAAGCATATATGCAGACCTATATGTATGTTTGCTGCATTGAGTTACTTATAAAGTAATAAACTCAGAATAAAAATATAATAAAATAAATATTACTGCCATCAAGCCGGCTATCTACAGAAAGAACTCTGCTTTACACGTAGTACAAACTTAAACATTGCATCAATTTTAGTACTAAATGTGGCTGAGAAAAGTGAGATAACTCTAAAAGGAGGACATGCTTTGCCCCACTACCAAGGCCAAGACAGTCTGACTTGAATCTGTGTAGACATTAGACATCTCCCTTGGGTACAAGAGAAATACAGCTATATTTGGAAGTTCAAAGACCATAACAACATTAGTTTGTTAGTTATGGTATCTGAACATGTACAAGTTGAACAAAGCAATTCCAGTCCATCTCAGTTACAAAAAACAAGGACTCAACAGGAGACAAACTATACAGTTTATCATCAATACATGAAAAGTGACTTTCATATAAAATGAGTGAAAAAGTCATACTTAGATGCTATTTGTATTTTGTCTGAATTAGTACACATAGATTCTAATATGAAAAATAATTCCCAAATTATGCAAATTTTCTAACTCAAGTGGTCACACTTCCTACTATTCAAAAGTACTGAAACTACTGAGGAAAAATATAGATACCAAATTTGGTTCAGCAACTTCTGGTCTTTTGGCTTTTGCTATGTGTAGCCTATGCCTGTTCGAACAAATTACATAAAGCAACTTCCAGATAGTCTACAATATCTAAAGAACGTTCCCATTTGTACACATAATCCATAAAATATATATACAATATTTAAAATTTTAGTTCTTGAATACATGACAATACTTTCCTGATATTTTACTAACAATACATCAGGCTACAATGTGAGAAAGATTCAAGTAAGAAAAGAAACTTGTATTGTTCAATTTTCATTGAAACGTCTGCAAAAAAAAATTCCATCTGAATAAATTTATGACTTTCAAAACAAGTTTGCTTAAGAACTTTCTTAAACATTGCAGAGAGTTATGGTTTGATCATAACTACATGGGGTTACATTTTTATCAAGATTATGGAATGAGTATAATTTAACAGAAAATACCAGACACTTTTGTATATGTCTCTGACAGTATTAAAGTATTTTTATTAACATGCTCTGCTTACCAATCAAGAGAATATCAATTATATTTACAGATTAAAATGGAAAGGGATAGTCTTTTACCTGTTAAGAAGGGAGTAAGAAAAAAAATAGAAAAGTTGTGACATCAATTTACCATCAACAGAGGCAAATATGAACATTTTTAAAAACATCTTTAAACTTATATTCTATCTAGTCCATTAAAACAGCAGCAATTTTTAATCCATGATGCAGCTAAGCAATAACTGTACTTTTATAAGTCTGTATTCCTTAAGACTAATGACAAGAAAATTAAAACACAAGGTTAGCAGCAGACATGGTAGCCATCAATGGCATCTTTATAGAAGACATACAGAATGGAAATAATTTAAATTGCCTATTTGCAGCAAAGGAATAAGGGTTAACTTCTCCTAGTAATTTTGATCAGTAAATATTTGCAAGTCAAACAGGATTCTACTGCTGGGAAATCTCTAGTATCCAGTATCTATTATGTAGCCTTTTCCAGTGATGAATAATGTATAGCAGCTGAAGTTATTTGTTTTAAAAATATTATAATTAGAGGTAACAATAGATCGAAGGCTTTGTTCTAAAATCTGAACACCAAGTGAGATATTTTCAATCAAAAATCAGGTTTAATATACATGGAATAGTACATACCCTATACCTTTGTTTTCTACAAATCATGCACGCTGCAGACAAAATGTGCTAAACAATTGCAAATCTGGTTTTCTAGTATTAAGCAAAAAAAAAAAACCACAGACAACAAGCATGGTAAATAAACCCCTCCCTTGAGAATGAAACTAGCTGACAGGGCTGACATGCATGCTAGAGAAACCTCACACATTTTTTTTTCTACCTGCACATTTTGCCATTTGCTGCAGCCCTCAGAATCCTTTTTCCCGACCTGATCTCAAAAGCAAAATATTCAGGCATTGTCTCAAGGCATCTGTTGATAAGCTTTAGAAGTATAATATTCCAATAAGAGTATGTTTAATAGAAAATGTATTTTCTTTCCTGCTCAGGTAAACATGTTTACAGATCCTGCCCAGAGACTGGGTGGTTCAGACTGCATGTCACACACATGTCGTCAGCAAGATAAACCCCCTTTTCTCTATCATTAACATTTTAAATAAGGTAACAGAGCAGCTCTTTCCAAACTTACCTTTAATAGAGGCTCAACATGAACCACACACAGGTGTAAAACAGGAAAATATCTACACACACATACACACTTGTGCTATAAATAAACCCACCAACAACAGAGCAGGGACCCACTACTTCAGAATCAACACCAGGTCAACTTGTTAGTCGGTTAGAAGACCGATGTTTATGTGTGCATTTCGCACGTTAAGATTCCTAACCAATACAGTCCTCCCGCCCAGAGAACGATAATTCCGTCTCGGAGATATCAAAAACCCGTGCAAAACGTCACGATTTGAACCAACCGCTAACACCCTATCCATAACCATATACTGGAAATACTAGACCAGTGGTTCTCAACCTTGGGGTCGTGACCCCATTTGGGGTCGCGAGACCATTTCGTGGGGGTCGCCGGGCACTGCTGGCCGCCATTTTGTTTTTTTTAATTTTTATTTTTTTTAATTTTTTAAAAAAAAAAATTAATTTTTTTTAATTTTTTTTGGCGCGCGTGTGCCGCGCACACTCAGATCCGCCCGTCGCGCCGGAAAAAAAATTTAAAAAAACAAAATGGCGGCCGCGACGGGCGGATGCGCGCATGCCTGGCGCGTGCGACAGGCCGATCCGTGCATGCGCAGATCTGCCCATCGCGGCCGCCATTTTGTTTTTTTTTGTTTTTTTAAAAAAAAATTTAAAAACTTTTTTTGCACGCACGCGCCCCCGGGTCGGGGTCGCGGCGCACATGGGCGGGGCAAGTGGGGTCTCAACCTCAGAAAGGTTGAGAACCACTGTACTAGACGAACACAAAACACTGACAAGAAAGGTTACAAAACCTTCCGTTTGACATCTTATGAAGTCACCAGGTTTCCAGTTATTTTCTAGAAAAAAAATAAGAGAATCCAACAACACAGAACTTTCGTTTATTTCCCCCTTTTCAACTCATTTCTAAAAAAAAAAGAGAGAAAGAAGACAAATGGAGAAGTAAGCCTCATTCCTTATATAGGCTGTAATCGTTCATTGCGAAGAAGCGGGGGAAAGGAGAAAGGAGGGAGGGCGCAGTGGCCAAATCGTTACCACCCTTTATTATGAGTATTATACAAATAGGTACCTCGAAATCCAAGAAGAGGGTGACAAAGAGAAACTTGGCTGATTCACGCTCCCTCCCTAACCCACAGCGAAGAACGCTTTCCTTTCCCATCGCGTCGATAAAGGAGGGAAGATTTTAGGGAAAGGAGAAAACGGGGAGGGAGAGCAAACTTCTAATACTTCTGCCTAGACCTCGATGTTGGCGGGGGTGTAAGAGGAGAAACAATATGTTCAATGGCTATGAAGATAAATCAACGCGCACTGCAGGCACTAAAAGAGGCGGAGGCGAAAGTAAGGGGAGGGGAGAAGAGGGGAAAAAAGCAGAAGAGGGAGGGGAGGAAAGTGAGAGCAAAAGGGGAGGTCCCTTTCAAGGCGATGTCAGGGATGAGCATGTAGCGCGTTTCCCTTGCAAAGAAAAATCAAATCAAATCGACGTACACTGCAGCAAGCAACAGTGCTTCCATCGCCTCCTACCCCGTCGGGGCCAAAACACGCCACCTTCCCAGACACGAAGTCCCCATTACAGTCCAGTTTCGACGTTTCGTTGTCCGAAGAGTTACGCACACTCCTTCCCACGTTCCGGCAAGCTAAAAAGTGCCCAAACCTCATGGAGCCGCCCCATCCCAAGCACCCCAAATATGAAGGAAGGGGGCAAGGGTAGCGCAAAAGCAGTGCGTTTTTCTCCGACTTTCCCGGCGTGAGAGGAAGAGACGGGAAGCGAGTCCCTTTCCTTCATCAACCTCGACTAGAAAAGTTTGGGGAGCGGGGCGAAGCGGCCTCCCCCTTTCACAACCACCGAGACCCTCCTCAGATAAGTTTGCAAGTTGGAGCTGCAGACGTCTCCGAGAGGCGAAGGATCGGCATCCGCCGCCGCTCATGAGGACCGGAACGCCCAGCACCCCATTAGTTCTCCCCCTCTCTTCCTGGTGCGAGAGGAACCGGCGGCCAGCGAAGCTAGAAGTAGGGGAGGACGAGGCGGCCGCGGGCAGCGAGTAACGGTCCCCGGGCAAGCGATAGGCACAGGGCAGCAGCCGGCTGAGCGAGGAGGCACAGCTAGAAGCAGCAGCCAGGTGGGAAGTGCGGAGCGGGCGAGAGGCAGGCGGTTGGGCGGGCAGCAGATAGCGGATCTAACGGTGCAGAGGGACCGGCTCCCAGGGACGAGCTCCCGGGCAATTACTTTCTACTTCTCGCCTCCTTCCCTCTCTCTTCCCCGTCTCTCCGTCCACCCCCGCTCCACAACTTAGCCCGAACCCGGCCCGACGCCCTGAGAAGCCCCAGCCTAGCTCAGGCCGCTGCCCGGCAGAGCTGACTGACCGTTATTGCGCCTCGGGTTCGCCTGCTTCCTACGCTTCCACCTGGGGCCATCCGCCATGATCCTCTCGCTTGTGTCTAAATTCTCCAGTCACCACCTCCCCCCTCCCCCTGGTCTCCCCCTTGAACCCCCGCCCGGACCTCGTTTACGACACTGGGTGGTTTGCTGTCAGTGTGTCTGTATGTATGTGTGTGTGTGCGTGCGTGCGTGCGCGCGTGGTAGTTTTGTTTTGTTTTTTTACTTTTTTACAACACCTTCCTACACCTAGTGTTCGGGCGCCGGAACCTTGTTGCCAGGGGAGACGGTCGCTTTACGGCAGCATGGTTGAGCCGGCAGGAAGGAAAAGTTGTCTCGGCTCGTCCGCAGGCAGGTAGTGTTTAGCGCGGGGGGGGGCATGAGGGACCAGGGTGGGAACGAAGGGTTACGAGGCAGCTCCTTTTCACAGGAGGGTTGCTCAGGAGGAGGGGCGAGAAGCGGAGAGTCCTTTCAGGCGCCGGAGCAGGAAGAGCGGCTGGGTTCCGAGGCGGCAGTCGACCACCGGAACTCCGTTAGTCAAGTTTTCTCTTCCTTTATTTCTCACTCTGCCTTTAATAAAACGGACTTACGGCGTGTTAGGGAAAAAAGGAGAAAAAGTTAAAGGACAAAAAAACGCATTCTAAAACAGCCCTCTTGGGTCTCCTTGCAAACGAGCAAGATTAAAATGGTACTAACTACTGTATTCCAGAACTGCCAGCCTATGTCAGATGCACGGGGTGGGTTACTTCTCCCCTCCCAAAAGAAGACCCTGAAGAAGAGCACACACACCCTTTCATCTGCCTCTTTTGTCCTGTTCACAACAAACTGAAAAGCATTCTCCTGTTTAGGGAAAGGTAAAACAGTTTTTCTTGCTGGTAAATATATGTCCCAGAAACCATTATGCAAGTATTTAGCACCATGGACTCAAGCCCATGAAGGATTATGCCATGGCAAATATACAATTCTTTTAAGACAGAGCAAGTCTTTTCTTATTTTTCTTGCAATGAAATGGTTTTTAAGCACACATGGAAACTTTTGAAAGGTCAATGGAATTGGGAACAAATTGATATTTGGTATATTTATCAACCTTGAATGAAAATAGATGGTCAGAGGGGGCAATGTACTGTATTCCATTTGCTATACATTTAGGTGAAATTCTTTATATCCCATTTCTCATCCAAGCATGTCAGAGAAGATAACAATACTAAAATAATTATCAAAATAAAATATCAGTAAAAACTTCAGGAATCAGGAAAATTGAAATATAATAGTAGTCGGTCTCACCTGTAGTGCAGTTTCAGCCAGTGCCCTGGTAGATGCGGTCATTTTATATGATTGGCCAAATTTCTTCATATATATTTTTGATAATGCACATATACATAGATGAAAATCTTTCTGAAGTCATGGGTTTTAATTATGATTAAATATGGATAATATTTGCCCAAATTCTTTGGGTGACTATACTGCATTTTTTATTTATGAATAATAGAAAGTATTCTTGCATGTATTTATAAACAATTTCTCTGTCATGAATTCCTATAAATTAGAAGTTGTATACATTTTATACAAGTATACAGGTTTTATACAAGTATACAGGTATTCAACTTGTATAAATTTAAAACAGTAAAACAAATTTAACTGCTTTTATTATTTTGTTTATAAGCTGCTCAGCATCTATGCAAGTGGGCAGCTATTATAAATTTAAATAATAATAGTAATTTACAATCTGTAAACTGTCTGACAGCAAACTTGATGGAAGAAGCAGTTAAAGACGGGACAGAATTAAACCATGTAAAATTCACTGTAAATAAAGGAAATATTTTTTTAATTTATCACATTTTTGAACTGCCCATCTCCCTCACAAAATCTACTAAATTCTCTAAAACTAAAGAAATGGCCAGCTTTAATCTCTTTAATGAGAAAGCTGTGTAATCAGGAAAAGATACTGAAAACATATTTTCCTACCAACCAAATATTTCTTGCTGGTAGAACATACAAATACTCCCTGAAAACAGATCCCAAACTATGGGTAGGTTGATACAGGAAGTAGTATTTCAGATATTCTAGTTCAAAGTGGAAAGGTAATGTCCTGTTCTGTTGTATATTCAAGATTAGTGTTAGGAGGGCAAACACACAGACATTTCCAAATAGTTTTCAAAATCAGTCACATAGTTACAGGTAATTATGGGTCAATACAAAATCAATCTTTGGGAAGGGGCACAAGTGCTGCATTACTTAAAGTTGGACAAAGGTGCTCTTGGCTAAAGCTGCCTCTTGATTCACCAGGAATGATGTCAACAACTCAAGCTGTGAACCTGGTCCTACAGTAAGACTACAACCTTATGAAGAACACACTGCAGTTTCAGTCCTGAGAGCTCTAATCCAGAAGCTAACTATACCTCCATTGTATGGTTTGAATCACATTCAACCTATCACTGCAGCCAGAACATACATGTTTCTTTAATACCATTTAAGGCAGCGGTTCTCAACCTGTGGATCGCGACCCCATTTGGGGTCGAACGACCATTTCACGGGGGTCGCCAAACAATGCTGTCCGCCATTTTTTTTCGCCAAACAACGCTGTCCGCCATTTTTTTTTCACCAAACAACGCTGTCCGCCATTTTTTCCCCCTTTTCCTTAGTTACGCTACTTTCTATTGGCTTTTGAACACGAATAGACTCTATTCAAGAGACTATTCTATTGGCGTTCGAAAGCCAATATAAACTAAGGAAGTTTCGGTTTCGGAGCACGTGGTAGAAAGCGAGACAGAGAACAAGCGGCAGAAAGCGAGAGAGAACAAGCAGCAGAAAGCAAGAGAGAACAATCAAAAACAGTAAGTTTTGCCTGCTGCTGAGCTTCCTCTGCTTGGCTGCCTGCTCCCCCTACCCATCTGTTTGGCTGAGGACGTGGAGGGGGGGCGGCTGGGAGCCGCTGCCTCCCGTCCTCCTCGCCCTCGCCGCCCCTTCTCCTCGCCCTGGCCGCCCCTTCTCCTTGCCCTGGCCGCCCCTTCTCCTCGCCCTGGCCACCCCTTCTCACCCTGGCCGCCCATTCTCCTCGCCCTGGCCGCCCATTCTCCTCGCCCTGGCTGCCCATTCTCCTCGCCCTGGCCGCCCCTTCTCCTCGCCCTGGCCGCCCCTTCTCCTCGCCCTGGCCGCCCCTTCTCCTCGCCCTGGCTGCCCCTTCTCCTCGCCCTGGCCGCCCATTCTCCTCGCCCTGGCCGCCCGTTCTCCTCGCCCTGGCTGCCCCTTCTCCTCGCCCTCGCCGCCCCTTCTCCTCGCCCTGGCCACCCGTTTTCCTCGCCCTCGCCACCCGTTCGGCTGAAGATGGGGGGGGGCGGTTGGGAGCCGCTGCCTCCCGTCCTGCTCGGCCTCGCCGCCCGTCCTCCTCGCCCTGGCCGCCCATTCTCCTCGCCCTGGCCGCCCGTTCTCCTCGCCCTGGCTGCCCCTTCTCCTCGCCCTCGCCGCCCCTTCTCCTCGCCCTGGCCACCCGTTTTCCTCGCCCTCGCCACCCGTTCGGCTGAAGATGGGGGGGCGGTTGGGAGCCGCTGCCTCCCGTCCTGCTCGCCCTCACCGCCCGTCCTCCTCGCCCTGGCCGCCCCTTCTCCTCGCCCTGGCCGCCCTTTCTCCTCACCCTTGCCGCCCCTTCTCCTTGCCCTGGCCGCCCCTTCTCCTCGCCCTGGCCGCCCCTTCTCGCCCTTGCCACCCCTTCTCCTCGCCCTGGCCGCCCGTTCTCCTTGCCCTGGCCGCCCGTTTTCCTCGCCCTGGCCGCCCCTTCTCCTCGCCCTGGCCGCCCCTTCTCCTCGCCCTGGCCGCCCCTTCTCCTCGCCCTGGCCACCCATTTTCCTCGCCCTCGCCGCCCGTTCAGCTGAAGATGGAGGGGCGGTTGGGAGCCGCTGCCTCCCGTCCTGCTCGCCCTGGCCACCCGTTCTCCTCGCCCTGGCCGGCCCTTCTCCTCGCCCTGGCCGCCCCTTCTTCTCGCCATCGCCGCCCGTCCTCCTCGCCCTGGCCGCCCCTTCTCGCCCTGGCCGCCCCTTCTCGCCCTGGCCGCCCCTTCTCGCCCTGGCCGCCCCTTCTCCTTGCCCTGGCCACCCCTTCTCGCCCTTGCTGCCCGTTCTCCTCGCCCTCGCCACCCGTTTTCCTCGCCCTCGCTGCCCGTTCAGCTGAAGATGGGGGGCGGCAAGATGAACTACCTGGTGAGTCCCTGCCGGGCGTGGGGGGAGGCCGAGCCGGGGAGGGAGCCGGGGAGCCTAGCCAGACGCCCCCCGAGTGGGACTGGCGCCGAGAGCGAGCTGGCCCGGGCGGGCTCCCCAGTCCTGCCGCCCGCCTACCTACCTGCGGCTGCTGCCGGCCCTGCGGAAGGCGCGGGAGTCCCGGACGAGCCGGGCAGGCGGAGCGCTGCTACCTGGACGCCGGTCCGGAGTGCGGACTTGGGGGCCGGAGGTGGCTGCCGGGCACCTTTCGCTTCTCTCGGGCCGCTGGGTGCCTCTCGCCACAGCCGGGCCAGTCTCGGTGAAGTGCGGGCCCGCTTTGAGGTCCGGCTGCCCCGACCGCTTGGCCGGCTGCCGGAGGGTGAGGAGGAGGCAGGGCCTGGGACGTGGCGGAGCGGAGCGGGAAGGAGGCAGCTTTGCGCCCGCCTGCTCCGGACCGCTCCTCGGCGTGCCTGCCGGAGTCTCTGAGGCAGCGGTGGGAGGCGAGGCCGGCCCGGTCGTGCCACGCATGCGCAGTTCGGGCCGTCGCGCGTGCCGCGCATGCGCAGTTCAGCCCGTCGCGCCGCGCATGCGCTGATCAGCCCGTCGCGCGCCCCGCGCATGCGCAGTTCAGCCCTTCGCGCCGCGCATGCGCAGTTCGGCTCGTCGCGCGCGCCGCGCATGCGCAGTTCGGCCCGTCGCGCTGCACATGCGCTGATCGGCCCGTCGCGCGGCGCATGCGCGGGTCGGGGTTGCGCCGTGCATGGGCGGCACAGGTGGGGTCTCGGCCTGAAAAAGGTTGAGAACCGCTGATTTAAGGCTTTAAAGGCTCCATTGTAGTTTATACAAATAAGAATATAAACAATTGAAGCAAAATATAATTTCAGTGGCATTATAATAATAAATTATGGTGTCAACTCATTGCAGAGGGGAAAGTAAATACTCAGCAGTGCGCTCTCCCATTTATTCTAGTGTACAGAACTGTAGAATCCAAATTAGAAAACATTTCTGAAGTACTATTCTACATGAAAATAAATTTTAATTATTTACAAATGAATAGTGTTTAAGGCCAATACTTGTCCAGTTAACTTCAGGGAGGACTAATCAGATACCCAATGTTATAATAGCATTATTCCCACTCATTTGATAACCAGAGATCTTTGCAAAAGGCAATAAGAATTCCATAAATTTGTGTTGAATTATTAGATAATATTAAACAAACCCATGTTCTAAGAATTTTCTTAGTTATAAAAAATGCCTTATTTTAAGTGGCTATCTTGGAATGCTGTATTGCTTTCAGAATGCTGAAAGGGACCAGAACAGGATATAAAACATATTCTATACCAGGGCTTTTCAACCTTTTCACCCATTGTACCACCTTTAGGATATGGCAATATCCGAGTACCACCAGTCGCCTAGCAAGGTGTCAAAAACTTGATGACCAAAAAAAAGAGGAAAAAAGTGATAAAGTACAGGTAGTCGTCAAGTTCGCTTAGTGACTGTTTGAAGTTACAATGGCACTGAAAAAAGTGCCCCCCAAGCCATAGCCGAGCAAGACGCCTGCCCACCCGGCGGCACTCTTCCTCCTATCCAAGGTTTTCATTGTTGTGAGCATTTCTATTGAAGATTGGCAGCAGGGGTGGGGTGGGGGGGGTGTTTGGCCTTTATTCCCCCTGTCTGCTGGGTAGTTGCAGCAGGTTTTGGTCACTTCACATGACCCCGGGACACTGTGACCGTCATAAATATGAATCAGTTGCCAAGCATCTGAATGTAAATCACAAGACCCTGGAGATGCTGCAACATTCCAGCTGATTGGCGCTTCTTCTGGGCTCAGCAGAAGCACCAGGATCAGTGCCGAGCTCCAGCTGGAGCCTGACGCTGATTCTGGCACTTCCACTGAGCCCTGACAGTCCCGAAGAAACGCCGATCAGCTGGAAAGCGGCACTGATCCTGGTGCTTCTGCTGAGCCCTGAAAGCCCTGCAGCTCCAGCCATCTCTCGCTCAGGCTTGTGCGGTGCTGCCACGGGCTCAGCACATTCCCCTCCCCCACTACCACTTTTCTAGGATGGTCGCGTACCACCTGCCAGGTGCCAATGTACCACAGGTGGTACCCGTACCACTGGTTGAAAAGCCCTGTTCTATACCATAGCTTTCAGGAATTTCCCAAAGGAATGCTATTATACTGTTGGAAGATAAGAGCCCCTGTGATGCCCACTCCACTTTTAGCCAGGATGAGCAGCAGCCCCAGCCACCTCTGATCTGCCAGGCAAGCCTCATTGTCCAAGATATCTTTATAAGTGATGACTTTGTCATAGTTAATTAAATTTGGGTAAGCAAAAGCTTCCATTGTTGAAAGCCATTCAGGTAGTTTAATATAAATCTGCTTTATTCTTTCCCATTCTAAAAGAAATACATTCCTTATAAAGTGGTTTTGAAAGTATCTATGTTTTTTATTTTTCCCGTGCAATAGGAAGGCATGCCAACCAATTTGTAGGTCATGCTCCTCTAGGTACAATAGTCTTTTGTTTCTCAGCGTTATCCATTTTTTAATAATATAGTCTCCAGTCCGGGAGTCCGAATCCTCCACTATCTTTAGCTTCTTGTAATATTTTCACTTTAATTCGTGTTTTCTTCCCTTGCCAAATAAATCTCAATATTGTTGCGTTTAGGTCATCAAAAAAGACCTTTCCCAATTTTACAGGAATCGTTTGGAATAAGAAGAGTATTTTCGGTAAAATATTCATTTTCACTGTGGCTATTCTTCCCAACAGTGACAATTGAAGATTTTTCCACTTTTTCAAGTCCAATTTTATTTGTTTCAACAATCTTTCATAGTTGTCTTCTTTTAATGTTATACATCTTGCTGTTAAGTAGATTCCTAAATACTTAACTTTTTAACTATTTGTAAGTTTGTCTTTTTTATGAGTTGAGTTTTCTGTTTGTCTGTTAAGTTCTTTGTTAATACTTTAGTCTTTTCTCTATTTATTTTCAAACCTGCCTATTCTGAATCGTATAACTCTATGTAACCCTAACTAGAGAGCATGTATCTGTATGTTAGAATATCTGGCATTTATTAGGTTAAGTGGTCATCCCATGTGAATGGGTCAGTGGGAGGAGTTTCTAAAGGGCATTGGGAGACTTCCTTGACACAAGCCAGCTTGGAATGCCTTTGTTCATCCAGCCTCATGTCTCCTAGCCACATGGCTTGGGGGTCCTATGCCAACATGTGATGCTTATGCAGAAGAAGAGGGGAAAATCCATTATCAAATTACCTGTGGAATGAACCAATATTGCTGAAATATACATTTGGACGTATCTCTACATAACTGTGAGTTATTGTTTAGGATTCCCAGAATAAAGCGATATTTTCTGTTTATTCCTCTGAGTTATCTATCTGTCCTGGATAGGACTATGGCCGTCTGTTCTGTCTGGGGCAGAATAGTAATTTGATAGGATTAATTTTCCTCTGATCTCCTGCAACAGTTTGAAGGAAGAAAAGTAATCTAATAAGGCTAAGTTTCCTCTAGTCGCCTGCAAAGTAAAGTCAGTATATCTGTTTGGCAGACAGCGTTTCAAAAGAAGGTGTGATTCAGATGCATTGTTTTGTTAATTCGCTGTTAACTCTGCAAGTCTCCACTGGTCTGCATGATAAAGTTTATCTGCATATTGACAAGTATCTGCTGGCAAGGAATCATTGCTAGTCAAACTCTGCATGCTAGCCAACGTTTTAAAGTAAAGATTTTCTTGCATGTAAAGTCTGTATTTCTAACACCAAAAGGAGCTTTGGGCTTTTATCCCCCCTTTCTTCCTTTGCCAGCGATTTAAACAGCCTGAGACAAAGAACTGTTTAAAGACTGCCTCTAAAGTTCAGATAAAAGCTTGGAAAGGGTGATACCCCCTCCCCTTGTTTATATTCTACGTTTGTGTGACTGGAGGGAAACATCTGAAGCTGTGTCTTTATGCAAACAAAGGGAGTTTGGAATGTAGCCAGAGGCAGATGATTAGCTCTAAAAAGGGAAAGAAATCTAACATGCCTGTTGCAAAGTGTTAATCCAGTTTTGATGTTGTTAAGCCTGTGATCTACAGCCCAGGAAAGTCGCTGCGCAAGGAATTTGTTTCTCTTGTTTGTACATCACCTAGAGAAAGAAGGCAGAGAGAGGCCCTTTCGAGGGCAATAAAAGGACAATTAACTCTCAACCAAACGGTGCTTTCTTTGGCCGCATGCCTTAGCAACCAGGTTGCTAAGGAGAGCAATTAAGTAATTAACCTCTTCACACAGCCACAGCACTGGTGAAAGAAGCTAAACTCTCCCCTCCCTTTGGAATGCTAGGAATTTCAACTATGTCAATGGAAAGGAGGCGCAATGCAGTAGCATCATCTGGTGGCCAATCTGCACATGACACCTTGGTAAAAATTTTCTTATATTAGATTACAACAACTTGATAATTAATTCAGCACATAGCAGGCTTATACCAAGCCAAGCTAAGAGCACCCCCTAGAGGGAAAAGAAGGTACTTCGCTGCATACACCTCTAACTACACAGAGTGAATCTGATAGTTAAAGAGCAAGTCATCTAAATTCATCCCAAGCTACCAACACCCCCTACAGGGCACAGAGTGAACTTCACCAAAAGTAATCACTCAAGCTGACGACCAAGACGTTCCAGCTTGAGAGCAAATTAAGGAGAAGGATGGGCAGCAATTATCCTTGCTTATTATCACAGAGCTGATGACCAAGTGGTTCCAGCCTGCAACGTGATGACCAGGTGGGAGTTTGTAGGAGCGAGTGGAGCTCGGCATTCGCTCAGTGGCCAATAGCAGTAACGTGGTAATAAGAAGAATTTTGGCTGGCCTCTCTCCAGCGCCCCCTAGTGGTTAAAGGAGGAACTACATGCAAGCCTTAATCATGTACAGAGAAACCCTCTAGTGGACAAAGGGTGAACCTCGAAGGAAGAGCACACTGGTAGCTGACCCACAGGTAGTGACCCCTAGTGGTGAAGGTGATTTGCGCTGAAGTACCCACAAATGCAGGAGAATGCACCCAGTGGCTCCTCCACCCACAGACAGCACCCCAGCAGCTGATCTGCAAGCAGCGACCCCTAGTGGTCAAAGAGAGAAGTTCATCTAATTTGCTTCAAAACAGCTAGGAAGTGTACTGAACCTGTCCTAGCCATGGCAGAGTGTCCCACTGATTTAGATGAAAGGGTTCAACCAACCAGCCTAGATGAGACACCCCAACCAGCCAGTCAAAGAGAAATGCTGCAAACAGCCAACCTTGACCTGTACACAGAGGCTGAAGCTCAAGCCTCAGTGAAGCCAAAGACGTCTCAAGGTCCCTATGCCCTGAGGCAACAAAGAAAGCTTACAGAAGCCATGCACTCACATCTGATGGAAAGATGGGATTCGAACTACAAGCACCATGAAAGATGCTAGGAGAGATTACACAAACTCTACCAAGGGCCTAAGGAGGAACTCTCCCCCGAACGTGTGCATGCAGTGGAAGGAGATAAAGAAGATGCTCTTGCACAATGGATGGACTCCGAACGGCAACTCGAAAACATTCAGGCGCAATTAGGAGACTCAAGAGTCGATAGTGAGATGCAAAGCCTCAAGCTACTAAACAAGGAATGTAAGAAGCTTCTGGAGAGCCCACAACGCCCCCCAGAGCTCGAGCCTCGCCCGAGAGACAGACCGGTCGAGAGTGCAGAGTCCGAAGTTTCCCGCTATTCACATGCACCGTCCCAGCGATCACATGTGGCCCCATCTCATGACTCTAGAAAGGCCTCATCCTTTCGCCATATATCCAAGGCGCATTCCAGTGTGTTACAACAATCTCACATCACAGGCGCCTCCTGCCATTCGAAAGCATCTTCTCGTCACAGCCGAGCATCCCGAATTTCACAAGCAGAGCAAGCAATCATAGATGCTAATGCTGCCAAAGCAGTTTTTCGCGTGGCACAAGAGGAGCAGCTGAAGAAGAAGGAATTGGAGGTGATGGAAATCGAAGAAGCTCAAATGAAGGCCAAAAGGAAAGCTGAAGCAGCTAAAAGAAAGGCTGAAGCAGCTAAACAAAAGGCTGACACAGACGCTGAAGCGGGTGAAGAAGCTCAAAGAGAAGCTGAAGCAGAGGCTGATGCAGAAGCTGAAACAGATACAAGGAAGGCCAAAATGAAGACCGCTCAAGATGAGCTTGAGCTCATATGAAGCCAACGAGATGTGGCAGACAAAGTGGCAAGAGCAAAGGGCCTTCAGAGAACACTCCAGCACACCATTTTCTTGCCCAATAGGGAACAACTGGAAAATGAAGATTGGCGTAGCCGCGTGCAGGCTTACATAGACAACCAAAGCACGCTTCAGCATGAGGAGGTGAGAGCGCCACAGCCAGCCACAAGCCCCCCAAGACCGAGTAGACGAAGAGAAGAATCTCAACGGCCAGATGTGCCAGTCAGCCACAGGGTTGATGTCGCGACAACTAGGCCACGAGTTCTTCCCACCGTTGCTACCCTATTGAACCCACCGGACCATACCCTTGATGGCAACCGGATGGGTCCACCAGCAGCGGTAATGGCTACACAGTGGGCAGTGCTACAAGATCTTCCCACCGTTGCTGCCCCACAGAACCATACCACTGATGGCAACCGGGTGGGTCCACCTGCAGTGCCAACAGCCCTACAGCAGAACCAGCTGCCACTCGGGGACAAGATTGATAGAGCTCATACCAGACTAGAGTCCCTGCTGCACCAACAGGAGGCAGCGTCCTGAGGAACCGCCCCCAGACCTGACCACATAGGTGAACCACAACCATCAGCTGTGCCAGCCTATCAGGGAGCCAGCCACGCACCTCCCGAAAGACAAGAAACCCTCCAACAAGCGACCACGCAAGGACTCGGGTCCCCTCAGCTCAATGACAGAGCAGAGGAATTCAGACCAAGCCAACAAGGCCCCTTACACGCGACATGGCAAGATGGCCTCAGCGGACAATATGCCAAAGGAAGGTACCAGCCAGACATGGTGCACGCCCCCGCTCCCAGAAGCGATGTACCATCCCCACCCAGCTACGCTCCTTCAACACTTTACAGAGGTAAACTAGATCTGGCGTCCAAAGGCGTGCACAAATTCTTCGATCAACCGGGGAAGGACTATGTGTTGTGGAAGCTCACGTTCCAGGATGCCATCCAAGACGAAGTAATAACACCAAGCGAAATGCTTGGACACATGAAGGCATGGCTGGGACCAGCATCTGCACGATTAGTAGAGAACACTCAACTAGCCCACCTAAGCGACCCAGCCACCGCCCTTCTCAGGGCTTGGGAAAGGTTCGACGAGCGGTATGGCACACATGAACTGACAGAGAATTCACTCTTGGATTGCATTTACACCTTCCCTAACAGCAATATCAACGACCACATTCAGATGTCGGAATTCACAGACGTGCTTTCGATGTTACATTCAGTTCGCGAGCAGCCCAACATGCCAAAACTCACCTGCCTCGATCAGTTCGAGAAGCAAAGGATTATAGTTAGAAAACTACCAAGGCAATCAAGAGATGAATGGGCCAAAATATCAGAAACTCACAGCCAGGACCCTGACGCACCACCCGCCTTTGCTGTTGTTGCTCAATTCGTGACCGACCAAGCAAAACTACGCCGTAATGCCAGCAACTTCGAGCCAACAAAAGACTCGTTCCCAACACCAAAACGGACCGGTCACAACTTTGGCCCTAACAGAGATTCTTTCCAAGCCACGAAGGACAGAACTACTGTTTCAGTGTACAAAACAGACATCACGCCTCACCCAAAGAAGACTTCCAATGAACGAACACCAAGGAGTTCTCATTTGAACCCTCATCCAACTAAAAGAGGCCTGACTTGTCCAATTCATAATTCTTCACACTCTCTAAACTATTGCAGAGAATTTGGGAAAAAATCCCTAGATGACCGAAAGGCCCTACTCAAAGATTTATTTTATTTATTTATTTATTTATTCGGATTTGTATGCCGCTCCTCTCCGAAGACTCGGAGCGGCTTACAACATATATATATAAACAATTGAACAAATCCGAACAACATTAAAAATACAAACCCCATACATACTCATCAATCACACCACAATCAACAATCATCCCCAGGCCTGCCGGCAGAGGTAGGTTTTTAAATTCTTTCGAAAGGCCAGGAGAGTCGGAGAAACGCGGACTTCAGGAGGTAGTTGGTTCCAGAGGGTGGGCGCCGCAACAGAGAAAGCCCTCCCCCTAGGGTCCGCCAAACGACATTGTTTCGTTGACGGGACCTGGAGGAGGCCGACCCTGTGCGCTCTCACCGGTCGTAGAGAAGTATGTGGCAGAAGGCGGTCCCGTAAGTATCCTGGTCCCAAAGAGCATAGGATATGCTTCAAATGCTGTGACTCTATAGATCACATGGCCAGGGATTGTACAGTCAGGGTGAAATGCCACCTGTGTGACAGTAACAAGCACCCAGCAGCCTTACATCTAGAAACTAAGAAGCCCTCTGAGGAGACACACCAAGCGACTTCGACAACGGAGACTCAAATTGACTCCGAAGAGCAGCCAAAACAGTACGGGACGTACTACACAGATATATGCGGCGACTCACCATGCCCTCCTTCATGCTCACCCATCTGTCATGCAAAAGTCTACCCCGATGGGCAACCTGAAAAGGCTGTAAAGATGTACGCCATATTAGACCCACACAGCAAAGTTACTATAGCTAAGCCCGCCTTTTTCGACCTCTTCGACCTCCCAAGTGAACTGAAGCATTTTGCAATAAATACGTGCACAGTACCAATGCGCACGGCGGGGAGGAAAATCACTGGTCTACGCATAGAAGCGATAGATGGAAGCTCACATTTCCAGTTACCATCAGTGTTAGAATGGGAGACCTTACCAGATGTTCACAGCAAAATCTCAACACCAGAGGCGGCAAGAAAAATACCTCACTTAGTGACACTACAAGCAACAAAAAGAGACTTATTATCTGGAAGGGAAGTCCGGTTATGGAAACCTACTTGGCAAAAGAGGAAAGCTAGAATAAGATTTAAAAATGAAAATTAAAATTTCTTAAATTGGATTAAAGGCAACCTAGAACTATGGACTGATCTAAGGACTGAGATTTTGAGTTTGAAGTAACAGTTGGTTACAGTTGGTCTGAATCAATAATTAATTGAATGTTAATTAAACATTGAAATGATTTAAGATTTGAGATTAATTTGTTAACTTAAAGAGATTGATTAAGCGAAGTATTAGATATTTAGAGAACAGTTTGATAAATATATACATTTAGATGTGTTTAGGATAGACTAATATGTTTGTTTAAAGACGAGATATTTTTCTGTATAAGGGATTAAAGACAATTTAGAATACTAGGAATGTTCCTTTTAGAATGTTAGGTTTATTTCTATGAAAATTATGATGTAATGGAATGACGAAAACTGAAGAGAGGTTTCAGATTTGAAGTACTAATAGTTAATTGAAATTTAATACGATGATATGATTTTCTGATGATATGGATGTTATTAGTTATGATAATTAACTGGAGACTTAAACTTTGCTTAATGGAATGACATGATTTAAGGTATGATATTATTTTTTTCTTAAGCTTGAAGAGATGGATCAGCTGATAGATTTGATAGGTATAGGATAGATTAATATTTTACTCTAAGGGAGATTAATGGAAGAAGAAACAAATAAGATTTTGATAAAATTAAGAAAGTAGAACATATGTGGAAGGGATATTTGAACTGAAAATGTTTTTATTTAAAGTTAATTTGATTATGGTAGAAATTGATGAAGCTTAAAAACAGGCTCAGGTTGAATACAATTAAGCTGGAATTGGATATTTTAAATATACTATGCTATTTGAGGGAAAAAGAGAGGGAATATTTGACGTATGGATTATATTATGTATATATGTCTTGTTTTAAGATGTTTGATTACCCCAGCACCACGGTGTGTCCTGAATATGTTCCTTTAAGAACTTTAAAAAAAAACATTAAAATTTGTTTAAAAAAAATAATACCTCACTTAGCACACATAGCCGATTTAATCCCTCCTCTAGATCCTGAAGCTGAAATCCTACTCATGGTGGGAAGAGATGCCCCAGAATCCATTGGCTCCGATGAAAGAATCAAAGGTCCACCAGGAACCCCAGTAGCCATTAAGACGGAACTCGGATGGGCCATAGGAGGGACGGTTTGTGTTGATCAACCGCAAACCCCAACCCAGGTGAGCATCTCAAAAATCTCCAGTCCCAGTAATGGAACAGCACCTCACCTAAAACCACACCTAGAACACCGCACGCTTGTGACAACCAAACCTGTTTTGGAAGCAACAGTGTTCCAGACAAGCAAGAATTACAACAACTTAGCTTTGTCCATAGAGGACAAACAAGACAAACAACATCTGCAGCTACGCGCGTTCTCCCTGAACACCACACACTGGGATAAGCCACGTCTGCCAGAACAGAAACAAGACTGGGAGTCATGGAGTGTACTCCCAAGATGTCTCCAGAGTAGGCAAGTGCAGCACACGTATGTCTCCAGCTCACCCGCCGCAGGGCAAAAGAAAGAATTGTATGCTTCTTCAGATGTGTCAACGAAGGCAAATGCAGCCTTAATATGCATCACAGTCTACAGCGGGGAGAGCCACACTTATGTCGTCTTGTTTGCAACCATAAGATACATCAGAGTCTACAGCGGGGAGAGCTGCAGTCTTGGTGTCTTCTCTGGAAAAGTGAGACTAACAATACAAGAAGGCCACACCGTACCAAGGTTAGAGCTATGTGGTACCACTTTGTCTGTAAAGCTCACCAATTTGACAGTGAAGATGTTGTGCCTTGAACTACAGTCTACCACCTACACAGACAGCAAGGTGATGTCAAGCTACATCTGCAAGCAAAGCAGACATTTCTATATCTATGTAGGCAACAGAGTGAAAAGGATTGAAACATCTTTAAGCCCTGAACAATGGCAACATGCGCCAACAGATAAGAACTTTGTGAACCAAGTGAAGTGGCCCAACCTTGCCACACAGTTAACAGAATTGATCTGGCTAGAAAGTCCTGAGTTCTTGGCCTGCCCAAACAGACAGATGCCACAGAGACCAAAACGCTATGTACTTCCAGCTTCAGTTCAACGTGCCAACCTTCAACCTCAGGCACCCAGTAAATTTCAACCAATCCGCTTCAAACCCCTGTCTAAGCAGAAGCACCTGAGATTAGGCATAGTTTTGATCGTCTTGATCACTTGTCTTAGCATCCCAAGAATTAGCCTTGTAGGAGCCTGCAAGGACTTACTGGTTATTGAAGATATTTGTCATGATCCAGCGATTGACAAATGCCTGAAGGCCAAAAATTGCCTTCCCCATAAATCTCACATGGGCAAAGCATCCATAGGCGAAGCGTGGGAGCACATAGACTCTATGTCATCAAAGACACCCACGCCGACTTCCGGTGGCTGCCTGGGCGAAGATAGAGCCTTTTTCGGAGACTCCGAACTCCGGGGCTTGAAAAGCCGCGAAAACAGCCCAAAACAGCTGTTTTTCGCGGCGGAAAAAACCCCTCCTCGATCGGAGAAGGGGTCAGGAGCGGTGAGTGCGGGCCGAGAGCCTCTGAAAAATCCCAGGAAAAGCGTTCGGGAAGAAAGAAAGAGGACTCCCCGGGCGCTCACGAGAGCTCCAGTCCGGAGCTGTTTCTCTGTCGGCTGACAGACCCAGAAGCAAAGACCAGCCTCAGCGTGAGAAAAACTTTTTAAAGAGGCACAGAGACAGACGGACTGAATGCAAGAGCTTAAAAAAAGCAAGTATTTCTTATATTATACTGCTGATTAACTACTTTCACAATAAACAAAAAGTAACCAAAATGGCGACTACTCTTACTTTTAAGAGAAAGTAGCCGGAAGAGAGAGAAAGTGGAAAGTGAGACGGCATTGCGAGAGTGAACACTAGAGGGCAGTCTAGACGCAAACTTTAAAAACCTCACAAAATATACATAAGAAAAAGAATAAAAAGGCTACAAGAGGATAAAAAAGACTATAAAAGGAAACATCTTAGCAATATAAGAGTAAGAATTAATCTTCTGCATAAAAAAGCTTGGCTAACTGTAGACTGAACTCAGGATGGCCACTAGGCAATCCAAAATAATACCCTCAAAGGTGGCAACACCCTCCTCAGGCCAGCTCCATAAAATACCAGGGAACAACCTACCTGTCCCCTCATCTTCCTCCATACCTACAGAATCCCAGGCCCCCCTGTCTACCCAGGCCTCTCCAGAAATGCATATGATGACAGAATTAAAAGAGATAATGTCAGCAATGTATGAAAAACTAGAGAAAAAGCTGGTGGCAGTGGAAAAGAGGGTGGAGGAAGTGGATAAGAAGATAGAGGGAATGGGTACGAAGATGGAGAGACAAGGCAAAGAACTAGAACAGAAGCTGAAGGAACAAAGCAGTGAGTTGGAGAAGAAGTTGGAAGAACAAAGCAAAGCTGTTACTGAAGACCTAGACCAAATCAAGGAAACAATGCAAACACACAATAAGAGAATGAGAGAAGATATTGAGAAAAATTTTAAGAAGGTATGGGAGAGGGTTGAAAAAAGGATGGAAGAGGTGGAGAGTCAAATTGAGGGGCAAATGGCTGAGATGAAAAGTGAGGTGCAGGACCAATCAACTATGATGCAATATTGGCAGATGAGGACAGCAATCAGGGTCAGGGGACTGGAAGAATCAACAAATGAAAAGCAAGAAGATTTGAAAAGAATTTTTGTAAAAGCCTTGGAACAATTTCTGGGAGAGGAGGCTAAAAATATCTCTTGGCAAATCGACAGAATCCACAGAGTTAACTCATGGATCGCAAAAAACAAAAATCTACCAAGAGATGTGGTTATCCATTTTGTAACAAAGGGATTCCGAGATCTTATTTCTACAACATCCTATAACAAGAGATTGTATGTAGAGGGGCAAGAGGTGGTGATATTGAAAGAGATCCCCCCAAGATGTTAAGAGAAAGAAAAGACTACAAGTTCTTGGTCACTGAACTGAAAACACGCGCTCTACAATATCGATGGGAAGCCCCAACCGGAATGTCATTATTCTATAACGGCAAAAGATACCATCTGAACTCAATCCGGAAAGCAAAAGAATGTTTTGAAAAGGAACTGAGGGCGGGGAGATCCCTGCCCACAACACTGGAAAATGTAGATTGGCCACGTGAAAGAGGAATGGACTTACAACGATCAAACTCCCCAGAGGCACAGACCGCTGCAGCAGCAGGAGAAGAAAAAGGAGCCTCTCGGGATGCGACTGCACAGAGTATGGATGTCAATAAAATCATGGAGGCAGGAAAGAATAAAGAGCAAAGGCAGACGAGGGCTACTACTAAACGTATAGAACAGCAAGAGAAGATCCCACAAAGCAATACAAACACCAATCTGGATACCATGGGAGCGAGACCAAAGAAGAAAGCAGGGGGAAAAGCGGAAGTGGTCTGGCAGGAGTGTCCCGAAGCCGATCATGACAAGTAAATATTTGACTTGGAACGTTAACGGGTTAAACTCCCCACAGAAAAGGATTCATTATCTGAATCAAGGTAAAAATGATATAATTTGCTTACAAGAAACACACATCAGAACTACAGACCAGAAATATTTAACCAACAACAAGCTAGGCACACAATTTGTTGCAGCGGCAGCAGTAAAGAAGAATGGCATAATCATCTATGTGAAAAAGCATATAAGAGCTAAATTAATAGAGTCAGACTCTCAAGGTAGATACCTAGCAATCGAAATAGTAAAAGATGATAAGAAAATTCTCTTGATGGGCATATATGCACCAAATCAACAACAAGGAAAATTCTACAAATTGGTACATAAAAAGTTAATACAATTCAACTACAGATCATGTATTATAATGGGAGACTGGAATGGTGTCATAGAGGTCGGCCTGGATAAAAAGAAGACAACACCAAACCCGCAAAAACACTCCAAGTTGCCTAAATCCTTCTTTGACATAAAGGATGACTTCGACCTGATAGACATTTGGAGGGAAAGACATGGCAAAGAGCAAGAATTTACCTTTTTCTCAGACAGACACCAATCATTCTCTAGAATTGACTTTATATTAACAACCAGCGACTTGCTTGTTAGCCTAAAGAAGGTGAAAATCCTACCCAGAGTACTAACAGACCACAACCCGGTGTGGATGGAATTAAGACATGGACAGAAACCTAGGAGATCCTGGAGAATTAATGAAAACCTGTTTAAATACGATATAAATGTGGATGAATGCAAAAATGTTATGAAGGAATTCTTTAGCATAAATATGAATAAGGAGACACCTATAGAAATGATATGGGATGCTAGCAAGGCATACATGCGTGGGACTCTCATGGACATGAACAAAAGGCACCGTTGCAAACAAGAACAAAAAAGAAAGGAGTTAGAAGAGGAGATAAGTAAGAAAGAGCAACTATTAATAGAAAGACCGGAGGACAAAGATACCAAAGAGGGAATCAAGATTTTAAGGAAACAATTTGACTTGTTGATGGCAGATCAAGCGGCAAGGAATATACAATATGCAAAGCATAAGACATTCCATAATTCCAATAAACCTGGTCGGTGGCTAGCTTATATATTAAGGAAAAAGCAAAAATCCCACATAATTGAAAAGATAGTGTATAAAGGAAAGGAAGAGTTTCAACAAGAAATGATCAAGAAAGCTTTTACAGAATTCTACTCCAAGTTATACGCTGAAGAGAAGACACAAGACACAGAGATAGATAAGTTTCTGCAAAATGAAAAGTTATTGATAATTACCGATGAACAAAGAGATAGTCTGAATGCATTGATCACACAAGAAGAAATACTTTCAGTGATTAAACAACTGAAAATGGGAAAATCGCCCGGGACTGATGGGTTAACAGCGACCTATTACAAGTATCTTCGAGAGGAGATGGTTGAACCACTTAGAGAACTATTTGTCAACATACAAGAAGGTGGTCAAGTTCCACCGTCGTGGAAAACAGCCTACATCTCTCTAATCCCTAAAGAGGGAAAAAACAACGCTCAACCAGAAAACTACAGACCCATCTCGCTATTGAACACGGATTACAAAATCTTTGCAAAAATCTTGGCTATCAGACTAATGACAGTGTTACAAAAAATAATTCACCCGGACCAAACTGGATTTATACAAGGACGTCAGATGAAAACTAATGTAAGACAACTTCTTAATATAATAGAGTATTTGGAAAGGCATATCCAGGTGCCCGCTACTCTAATGTTTGTAGATGCAGAAAAAGCCTTTGATAGACTGAACTGGCCGTTTCTGAAAAAACTGATTGGGGGGATGAAAATGGGGGAACAGTTTATTAATTCCATAGTGGCAATTTATCAGAAACAAACAGGCCAGATCATTGTGAATGGGGACTTAACAGACTCATTCAACATAGAGAAAGGTACTAGACAGGGATGTCCGCTATCCCCCCTGCTGTTCGTTTTAACGCTGGAGGTTTTACTGAACAAGATACGAGCGGCAGATGACATAAAAGGTATACGGATTAGACAACAGGACTACAGACTATGTGCCTTTGTGGATGACCTGCTGGTGACACTGACTCAACCAGCACAATCAGCCAAGAGACTGATGGAGATAATTAAGGACTATGGTAGGGTATCAGGCTTCAAAGTAAATACATCTAAGACAAAGATGCTAGTTAAAAATTTAGATAACAACTCAAAACAGGACTTAGAAAGAATAACGGGCTGTGAAATAGTTAAGAAAGTTAAATACTTAGGAGTTGAGATTGAAGCTACAAATGGGAAATTATATAAAAATAATTACGAGGTGTTGTGGAACAAGATACAAACAGATCTGGTCAGGTGGAAAACATTACAACTGTCTCTGCTGGGCAGGATAGCGGCAGTAAAAATGAATGTACTGCCAAAATTTTTATTTCTCTTTCAAATGCTACCTATACTCAAAAAGGATGTGGACCTAGACGAATGGCAGAAGGGCATTAACAGATTTACTTGGGATGGCAAGAAACCGAGGGTTAAATTAAAAGTCATCCAGGATACAAGGAGAAGAGGTGGTTTAAAAATGCCCAATTTGAAGTTATATTACTACGCTGCGGCGCTGGTGGCGTTGAGCGACTGGATTAATATAACGAATGACAGAGTACTGAATGTTGAAGGACATGGTTTACTATTTGGCTGGCACGCATACCTAGTGTATGACAAGAAGGTGGACAAGAGCTTCAAAGAGCACCCACTGAGAATCCCGCTGTTGCGGGTCTGGAAGAAATATCAGTACTTACTACACGAAAAGATTCCCATTTGGACGATCCCCGGACACGCAATAGGGGACATAAACATAATACAAGGTCAGGATGTGGTGCCCTATAGTAAACTTGTAATGGAAGAAGGAAATGTGTTATCGTTAAAGCCATCAAATACGCTGGCAGATGAAGGAATAGTGTGTACCTGGCTTTCATATTTGCAACTGCAGTCTAGATGGCAAAAAGACCTGAAGAAGGGTTTATCCCTAACAGATGAGAATTTAATTGAACAGGTTAGAGAGCGGGGGCCCATGCATATCAAACGAGTGTACAGTGTACTGATAGAAATTGACTCTGAAACTGTACTAGTCAAGGATTGTATGGTAAAGTGGGAACAAAATTTTGGGCAACCTATCGCGATGGAAACGTGGGAGGGAATCTGGGTGAGAAATGTAAAATTTACGCAAGCGCAACATTTAAGGGAGAACTTTTATAAAATGTTTTATAGGTGGCATCTAGATCCGAAAAAATTATCATATATCTACCCAGACATCCAACCTAAATGTTCGAGATGTGATAGTATGGAGGCCACATATTTTCATGTATGGTGGACATGTAGAAAAATTAAAGCCTTCTGGAGAAAAATATGGTGGACACTCCAAACCATTTTGAAAAAGCGTATTGAATTTCTACCTCAGTTGTTTTTGTTAGGGATCATAAAAGACTGTACCACCACAGAGACGAACTTAATTTTGAACTTGATCACAGCTGCGAGACTGATGGTGGGACAATACTGGAAGAAGCCAGAAATACCATCTATTGAAGAATGGACGTTGAAAGTCATAAATTTGCTAGAAATGGCTAAAATATCGGCATATTTGAAGGATCGCTCAAATGAACAATATATGTTAGACTGGAAACATTGGATAGACTACATAAAAGAGAAACACCAATCAAAGAAATCGTATCTGGCTTATAGTTAAATCTTGACATACGGAGTGAAGAATGTTTACAAATCTAAATCGAGTGTATTAAGTTGGATAGCAGTTAACTTGATTTTTTTTCCTGGTTTACATGTACAAATATATATCTATTAATAAATAATTAAAAAAGAATGTCCTCAGGGTGTCAGCCCTAGTGGGCTGCCCGAGATGCAGCTTAAGGCAGCCGTGTTCATTTGTCCCATTCCGTTTAGGCCGGTTCCTCCTCCCCTCGATCCCCGCGAGAGCAAGATGGAAAAACCTGTGTGTGAATGGGCAGAAAGAGAGAGAGGGAGAGGGAGGGAGATAGAGAGAGGGAGGGAGGGAGGGGGAGGGGGAGGGAGGGAGGGGGAGGGAGAGGGAAAGGGAGAGGGAGGGAGAGGGAGGGAGGGAGAGGGAGGGAGGGAGAGGGAGGGAGACAAGGAGAGGGAGAGAGGGAGACGGAGGGAGACAGAGGGAGGGGGAGAGGGAGGGAGAGAGAGAGAGAGAGAGAACATGAATATATGTGGTTGTCCTTACTGGACTTTTAGTAAAGAACATTTAATGAAATATTTTGATGTATTTTTTTAATTACCAAAATTGTTTTTACCTGTTGGGATGAAGGAGAAAGGTTTCCCCCCCCCTCTTTCTCCTGTCCTTTTCTTTTTTTTCCCCGCATTTTTTTTTCTTTTCTATTTTTCTTTTTGTAGTTTTTATAGTTTGCACTGGCTTTTTATTTCATAAATGCGAGGAGGACTCAAATAGACATTGAGTATTTTATTTGAAAGTAACCTTCGACTCAGCATCTTTTTTTTTTTGGAGTTCAAAATGTTTTTGTTGCATGCAGAAATAAAAATTGGTTTTCTTTGTAAAAAAAAAAGACCCACGCCCACACATGAAGTCTTCACTACCCTGATGACAACAGTAGCAGCCATCCTCAATACTCCATCGGTGGTTCCAGACCCTTTGGTTCTTGAGTATCCTGAGCCTTCTGCAGCTGCTGTTGTTCCTGATTCTTCAGTTCCTGCTGTTGTTCCTGATTCTTCAGTTCCAGCTGTTGTTCCTGATTCTTCAGTTCCAGCTGTGGTTCCTGATTCTTCAGTTCCAGCTGTTGTTCCTGATTCTTCAGTTCCTGCTGATGCTCCTGATTCTTCAGCTCCAGCTGTTCCTGAGTTTCTAGCTTCAGCTGTTCCTGTTTTTCCAGGTTCTTCGGTTCCTGAGTATCCTGTGAATCCAGTTTACTTTGTTCCTGAGAAATTTTGGGTTCCAGTTTTTCTGTTCCAGATTTGGTTCCAGTTTCCTTTAAAGGAAGAAGACCTTGTCTCGCTGAGAGACAAGAACGCATACCAGAACTATTGGCCCATGGGACTTGCGCACCGGGCCCACCCAGTTGATGAGCTAGTTTGCCAAGCTGAGGTCCAGATCGTGAAGCCACGTGAGTCAGGTCGTGACTCAAAGACTCTTGTACCAGGCTGATCACCGATTTGGTCCCGTTGCTGACGAAGACTGAACCAGAAGATCAAACCTCAAACAATGTTTATGCATTGTCTGATGTAACACTTGCTTATTTTGTTATAATTGTGCATGTTTTATATTACCTTATAGTTATGCATGTTTGATACCATGTTTTACCTATTTAGTCACAAGTTAGTTAACAATAAGTATTGCATGCCTTAATGCTATGTTTTTGCTATTTCAGTTAGTAGTGGAAATGTAAATTTCCAAGTGGGGAGTATTCTGGATCGTATAACTCTATGTAACCCTAACTAGAGAGCATGTATCTGTATGTTAGAATATCTGGCATTTATTGGGTTAAGTGGTCATCCCATGTTAATGGGTCAGTGGGAGGAGTTTCTAAAGGGCATTGGGAGACTTCCTGGGCATAAGCCAGCTTGGAATGCCTTTGTTCATCCAGCCTCATGTCTCCTAGCCACACGGCTTGGAGGTCCTATGCCAACATGTGATGCTTATGCAGAAGAAGAGGGGAAAATCCATTACCAAATTACCTGTGGAATGAACCAGTATTGCTGAAATATACATTTGGACGTATCTCTACATAACTGTGAGTTATTGTTTAGGATTCCCAGAATAAAGCGATATTTTCTGTTTATTCCTCTGAGTTATCTATCTGTCCTGGATAGGACTATGGCCATCTGTTCTGTCTGGGGCAGAATACTGCCACTTCTCCAAACTTTTCTATTTTCTCCAACAGATTGGTAGCTGTTTCCAGTGGCTCCTCCAAGATAAAAACCAGGTCATCCGCAAAGGCTTGTAATTTATATTTTTGTTCTTTTATCTTCAATCCTTTAATTTCGATGTCTTGTCTAATATTTCTAGTCAGTACTTCCAATGTTAGTATAAATAACAGTGGGGGTAATGGACATCCCTGTCTTGTACCTTTTTTAATATCAACGGTTTCTGTATAATCTCCATTGAAAATTATTCTAGCCATTTGTTTATGGTAAATTGTTTGAATTGCATTTATAAAATTTTTCCCAAAGTCCATTTCTATCAGCTGCTGAAACATAAATTGCCAATTTAAATTTTGAAAAGCTTTTTGCACATCAAGAAATATTAATGCCATCTGTTTCCATGGGTGGTTTTCATAGTACTCTAAAACATCCAAAATCATTCTTAAGTTATTTTTTATCTGTCTCTTAGGTAAGAAGCCATTTTGGTCTGTATGTATGAAGTCAGTCAAAAATTTCTTAATTCTTTCTGCCATTATCGAAGCAAAAATTTTATAATCCACATTTAATAATTGGTCTGTAGATTTTTATTTGTGTAAGGTCGGTATCTTCTTTGGGTATCAAAGTAATATTAGCTTTAGCGTGTTTTCAGTTCAGTCTCCAAAAAGATTTTGTTACACAGTTCTTTCAGCGTCGGACTTAATACATCTTGTAATGCTACATAAAATTCTGCGGGAAGCGCATCTGGACCCGGAGTCTTATCTTTCTTTTGTCTTTTTATAGCTTCTGTAATCTCCATCACTAATATTTTCCCATTTAGTATATTTCGAATATTATCTGGGATTTATGGCAAGTCTGTTTTTTTTAAGTATGACTGTATTTTTTCTTTAGGAACTTCCTCTGCCTTATAAAGTATTTCATAATAGTCTTTAATGATTTTTTTCATTGCATCATTATGGAACTGTAATTCTCCTTTTGAATCTTATAGCTTATTTATCATTCTTTTTTCTTTTTCGTTCTTCAATCTATATGCTAGCCATCTCCCTGGCTTATTGGCATTTTCAAAAAAATTCTGTTTAGTCCGTTTAATCTGTTGTGCCATTATATCCATCTCTGCCAGGTTTAATTTATGTTTTATTATCTCCATTTCTTTCTTAAGGATTTTCTTTTGTGGATCTATTTGTAACTCTAGTTCCAATTTTTTAAGTTCTTATCTCAGGTTTAACTGTAATCGTTTCTTTTCTTTATTCTTTTTAGAGGCATAAGTTATGGGCAACCCTCTAAAATATGCTTTGGCCGTGTCCCATACATTTTGAAGGGATGTTTCTTCTTTCTTGTTTATTTTAAAAAACAATTCCATTTCCTTTGTTGCTAGTTGTAAAAATTCTTTTTCTTTCAATATGGATTTATTCAAAGACCATCTTAGTTTTTTCTTGGTTCCTTTCCAAGTCATTTTTATTGGGTTGTGGTCTGCCCAAACATTAGTTTCTATCTCCACCTCTTGTATCATCATTTTCAAGTCGAGGGATGTCCATATCATATCGATTCTAGACCATGACTTATGTATATTTGAATAGAATGTATATTGTGGTTTTTCTGGGTTTCTCTCTCTCCATATGTCTTGAATACACAATTCTTCTTTCATTTTTGAAAACGCTTTAGGTAATATATTTCCTCCTTTTCTCCCTTGTTTATGGATTTTATAGTCCAGAGTCGCATCTGCTATTGCATTAAAGTCTCCCATTATACAAAAATTTTGGTAATTTAAGTCCAATATTTTTTTTGTGTAGTTGTTAATAAAATTGCTCTTGCTTATCGTTAGGTGCATATATTGCTACCATCAATATCTGTTTTTGATCCACCATAATTTCCACCATTAGTATTCTCCCCTCTTCATCTACATAGATTTGTTTGGGATTCATCTTTTCTTTAATATAAAGGGCTATTCCTCTTTTTTTTGAGATGCGAGTGTGAAATAAAGTTTCCCCATTTTCGGTTGTTCTAGGATTTGAAAATGTTGTCTCTTGATGTGTATCTCTTGTAGGCAAATTATATCCATTTTTAATTTTTGTAGTCTTGTAAAAATTTTCCTCCTTTTCAAAGGAGAATTTAGTCCATTTATATTTGCTGATAAGATTCCAATCGCCTCCATCTCTTTCAGTTATATCTAGGTCTCAGTCTTCTGGTCGATCTTATTTGTCTCTGGTCTCTCGGTCTTGCTCCTTCTTCTGAATATGTATTTTTAACTTCTTCCTCCTCTGTTTGTTTAGCCGCTCCTTCAGCTACCATTTCCTCTTGCTTCTTGGGTTCAGGATCACCTTTTTCCAAGAATGTTCTGTGGTTGTCAAAAAATTCCATTGCTTTAAGCAGTGTGTCTAGTCTATATCTTTTCATGTCCCAGTAAATTAGGATCCCTTCTGGGATCAACCATCTAAAGTTCACTCCTTTTTCAAGCAATTTCCTGGTTAAGAACTGATAGTCTCTTCGAGCCTCTCTTATCCTTCTAGGAATTTGTTTGAGCACTACTACTTCTTTTTCTTTGTATTTTAATGGCTGATCTCTTACTTTTCTCAAAATCTCATCTCTTGTGGATCTTTTAAGAAATCTAACATGGACTTCCCTGGGCACTTTATTTCTTCTAGCATAGTTTGAATTAACTCTATAGATCTGGTCCAATTCTCCTTCCATTTGGGTCTTCCCCATTCCTAGAACATCTGCAAGTAGCTCAGTTATCAAGTCTAAAAGGTCCTCTCCCTTGTCTTCTATTATATTTTGAAATCTTAAAAAATATGAGTCTCACTCCATCTCTATCACTGCCAATGAGTCTTCCAATTCTCCATTTATTTGGGCCAATTTTTCATTTTCATCTTTTAAGGATTCTAATTTCTGGTCGACTTCCACTGATTTGTCTTCTATTTTTTTGATCCTTTGTTGATTATCTGTAATCGTATGTTTAAAGTTTTCAATTTGAGAGTCTATATTAATAATTTTTTGGTTCATTTTATCAAGATCATTTCTCAAGTCTTCATAATTTTTTGTCGACGTTGCCGTCTGAGCTGCAATTGCCTGTAAAATTGCCTCAGTATCTTTTTGTTGAGCATCCATTTTTTCTTGCTGCAGCACTGTCATGATTGATTTTTGATATACTGGACTTGCAGAAGTCGAGGCAGGGGCAGAAGATCCTTTTCCCCCAAGTTTAGATAGGTTTGAAGTGCTCATCTTTTATCTTTTTCTCTTATATTGTAATCCACCAGGTAGCCAAATGGCGAGCTTTTATAATCCAATAGGCTGCTATTGCTAGGAGGGGAGATCCATAAAAATAGTTAAAAATAAAAAGAAAAGAAAGAAGTAAAAAAATAGCAACAAGAGAAAAAGGAGAAGGCAATAATACAAAAGAAGAGGAACAAATACTCCCAGAATAAAAAAGATAAAAGGAAAAATGAAAAGGAGAGGGGGGAAAAGCAAAAAAAATATCAAAATTATAGTCCACCAAATTTTGTTCAGAAAGATTTCTTAATTTCCAGTTTTTCTAAGACAGCTTATTATGGTTCCAAAGCACAGTATTTATAATCCAAGGAGGCAGATAGCTCCAAGTAGCATTTGCTTGTAAATATAGTCTGTCTTGTAAAGCCAAATAAACCAAAAGGGAGTCTTTTCTCATGTTTTTCTTTTTTTATTTCTTCTTTCTCTTTACTCCCTACCTCCTTATGTGATTGGTTATCTAGTGGTTTTTGCTTGGAATTAGGTTCTAAAGGTTGTGAAGATTGCCTCACCCCCTCATTTTTAGTTTAAAGCCCTTTTGATAAGATGAGCCAGTCGTTTTCCAACTGTATTCTTTCCAGTTCTTGTGAGGTGCAGTCCATCCTTTGCCAGTAGCCCTTCATGTAGGTAATGCAGACCATGGCCTAGGAAGCCAAAGTTCTGAAGATTTTTCACAAGCTTCACGTTAAACTGACATTTTTCTTGGATATGTTTTCTTAGGGCAGTGGTGGCGAACCTATGGCACGGGTGCCAGAGGCGGCACTCAGAGCCCTCTCTGTGGGCACACGCACCGTCGCCCCAGTCCTAGGCCTTCAGCTGGGTTTTATAAAACCTTTTCGCTTTAGGCCTCTGCTGCCGTGTGCAAAAAAAAAAAGGTTCAATCAGTCAATTTCAACTTCTCGCGGGAAAAAAAAAGATCTTGCAAAGTTGGAATTGATTGATTGAACTTTTTAGTCCCACCCAGTCTGCCGTTACCACTGTACCCATGCCCACCCAATTGGCCACGCCCACCCAATGGGCCACACCAAGCCAATGGGCTACATCCACCCAGCACTCGACAATGCATAAGTGGGTTTTGGGTTGCAGTTTGGTCACTCAGTCTCTAAAAGGTTCGCCATCACTGTCTTAGGGTCTTGCAATGTTCAACATACTTTCGTGGGTGTTGTTACTTTTGAGTGATCTTGATCTTTGTATAGCTCTGAATATAATTTTCCAATTATTTCTGACATTTCCTGTTCTACACACAGGGCCTTCTTCACGTTTTAATGCAAAAACCTTCCTTCTTGTATTTATAAGCTTGCATTTTGCTCTGTTAATCCCTTTGTTTTCTTCAATTGCCTTTTTCACAAGCTTCAAGTTAAACTGATGCATTTCTTCTTGAATACTTCTTATGGTCTTGCAAAGTGCAATGTACTCCAGTTTATTAGTGAAACTTCCAGTATTCTTCATTGTCCATTGGTTTTTCATTAAATCAATAGTTTCATTAGAGATTTTTGACTGTACAAAGTGGTTTTCCAGTGGTGCTATAGATGTAGTAGATTCAAGGATGTTTTTGACTATTTATTCAATTTGGTCCATAATGTTCATCTCTTCCAAATCTTGCAATAGAGCAAAGCGATTTGATAGATTAATCTCAAAATCGCTGTTCTCCTCTAACAGCTTATCACTCTTTATTTTTGTTTTTCATGACATCTTTATCATTTTCATATGCTCTTTTCAACAGTATCTTCACTTTAGCTCATATCATTCTATGGTTAAAACGATTAATGACAGTACAATTGCAGAGTGTGGTTTTATCACTTGACATGATGTAGTCAATTTATCTTGTGTACCTAGATGGACTCTTCCATGTCCATTTTCAGCTAGCTTTTTTCTTGTAAAATGAGTTCATGATACAAAGTTCCTGTCCTTCAGCAAAACCTACCAGTCTATTGCCTCTATTATCTCATTCACCACTTCCATACGGGCCAGTTGCTTTTTCTCCAGGTACTGTACTTCCTATTCTTGCATTAACATCACCCATTAGTATTTTGTATCGGCATTTTTCTTTGTTTTCTTTGCCACATCATCATAAAACTCTTCAACCTCATCATCACTATAGCTTATTGTTGGTGTGTAAGCTTGGATGATTTGAAGCTTGTATTGTTTGTTCAATTGAATGATGCATTGGGCTACTCTCTCTGATATACTTTCAAATTTTACTACAGAGTCTTTCAGCTTTTGGTTGATGAGAAAACCAACTCCTCCACATTGTCCATCTTTGGTACCTCTAGTGTAGAGTAAATGCCCAGTCCTATCAAGTTCAACTAAATTTTTGCCTTTTCGTCATGTTTCACATAATCCAATGATAACCCAATGCATATTGTTGAGATCAGTCAGCAGTTCTTCTAGTCAAGTGTTCATTTTCATTGTTTGTTGACCTTTCCTATGTCCAAAATTCAAAGGTAGTCTGATTTAACCTGGTGATTCTTAGCACCCTTTGCCTTTGGTCAGGTCTTCCCACTGCCATGGGTAGTTGCCCTACAGCCTCCAGGGAATGAGGGCTGTTTTTGAGGTTGAATTGGCATGTGGAAAGAACAGTCCATAATTAGAATAGAGCTGGAAGGGACCCTGGAGGTCTTCTAGTCCAGCCCCCTGCTGAAGCAAGAGAACCTACACAATCTCAGACAGGTGATTGTCTAGTCCAGGGGTCTTCAAACTTGGCCCTTTTATGACTTGTGGACTTCAACTCCCAGAATTCCTCAGCCAGGCACTCTGGCTGAGGAATTCTGGGAGTTGAAGTCCACAAGTCATAAAAGGGCCAAGTTTGAAGACCCCTGGTCTAGTCTCTTCTTAAAAATCTCCAGTGATGGAGCACCCACGATTTCTGGGGGTAAGCTGTTCCACTGGTTGATTGTCCTCACTGTCAGGAAATTCCTTCTTAATTCCAGGTTTCTTCTCTCCTTGATCAGTTTCCAACCATTGTTTCTCATCCTTCCCTCTGGTGCTTTGGTGAACAATCTGACCCCTTCTGCCTTGTGGCAACCCCTCAGATACTGGAACACTGCTATCATATCTCCCCTATTCTTTTCTTTAGACTAGGCCAGTGATGGCGAACCTTTTAGAGACCGAGTGCCCAAACTGCAACCCAAAACCCACTTATGTGTCGTCGGGTGCCAGGTGGGCGTGGCCCATTGGGTGGGTGTGGCCCATTGGGTGGGCGTGGCTGCAGTGGTAACTAAAAAGTTCTATCAATCAATTCCAACTTTGCGAGATCTTTTTTTTTCCCGCAAGAAGTTGAAATTGACTGATCGAACCTTTTTTTTTTAACACGGCGGCGGAGGCCTAAAGCGAAAAGGTTTTATAAAACACAGCTGAAGGCCTAGGACTGGGGGGATGGCAGGTGTGCCCACAGAGAAGGGTCTATGTGCCACCTGTGGCACACATGCCATAGGTTCGCCACCATGGGACTAGGCAAACCTAAGTCCTGCAGCCGTTCCTCATATGTTTTAGTCTCCAGGCCTTTGATCATCTTAGTTGCTCTTCTCTGAATTTTTTCCAAACTCTCAACATCTTTTTTGTGATATGGTGACCAAAAGTGGCTGCAGTATTCCAGGTGTGGTCTTACTAGGATTTTATAAAGTGGTACTAATACTTCACGTGATCTTGATTCTATGCCTCTGTTTATACAACCCAGGATTGTATTGGCTGTTTTGGCTGCTGCTGCACACTGCTGGCTCATAGTTAAGTGATCGTCCACTAGGACTCCAAGGTCCCTCTCACAGTTACTGTTTTTAAGCCAGGTCTCGCCTAATCTGTATTCGTGCCTTTGGTTTTTCCTGCCTAAGTGTAAGACTTTGCTTTTCTCCACATTGAAACTCATTTTATTGGATAGGGCCCATTGTTCAAGTTTGTCAAGATCTTTTTGGATCCTGAGCTTGTCTTTTGGGGTGTTGCCTATTCCTGCCAGTTTGGTGTCATCTGCAAATCTGATGAGTTCCCCTTCAATTCCCTCATCTAAGTTATTAATGAAGATATTGAAGAATACTGAGCCTAAGACGGAGCCTTGTGGTACCCCACTGCTTACTTCTCTCCATGTGGATGTAGTGCCATTGAGGACTACTTGTTGAGTACGGTTTGTCAGCCAGATACAAGTCCATCTGGTGGTGATGTTGTCTATTCCACCTTTTTCTAGCTTGCCAATTAGTAGGTTGTGGTCTACTTTGTCAAATGCCTTACTGAAATCTAAGTATACTACATCGACTGCATTTTGCTGGTCTACTAGTTTAGTCACTTTATCGAAGAATGAGATAAGATTGGTTTGGCATGATATGTTTTTAACAAACCCGTGCTGGCTACTGGTTATGACTTTGTTTGCTTCTAGTTGTTCGCAGATCTGTTTTTTGATTATCTTTTCTAGGATCTTCCCAGGTATTGATGTTAAACTGATTGGTCTGTAGTTTCCTGGGTCTGCTTTTTTCCCTTTCTTGAAGATAGGGACCACATCAGCCCTTTTCCAATTCTCAGGTACTTCCCTGGTGCTCCAGGATTTATGAAAGATGTGGTGCAACAGTTCTTTCGGAACTCTGGGATGTAATCTGTCGGGTCCTGGTGATTTATACTCGTCATGGTCGGGTAGGAGTTCTCTTACCATTTTCTTGCTTATTTTAATTTTTGTTTCTAGTGTGTCTTTTGCAGTGGTTTTTTTGGTATGTTGGGCTATAGTTTCTTTTTGTGTGAAGACTGACGCAAAGTATGAGTTAAGCAGCTCTGCTTTCTCCTTGTTGCCTGTAATTTCCTTGCCATCTTCTCTCTTTAGTGGGCCTACAGTTTCCTTGTCGTTTTTCTTGTTATTAATATGTTGGAAGAGACTTTTTTATTATCCATGATTTCTGTTGCAAGTCTTTGTTCATTCTGAGCCTTTGCTTTCCTGACTTCATCTTTGCATGTTCTGGCTGTCTGCTGATAATCGGCCTTAGTTATGTGCCCCTCTTTCCATTTTTTGTACTTGTCCTTTTTGTCTTTCAGTTTGTCAGAGAGAGCTTTGTGTAGTCATGCTGGTTTCTTCTTGAATTTCTTGTTTTTCTTTTTCAGTGGTATTATGCTGGTCTGGGCTTTTGTGATCACATTTTTCAGGGTTTCCCATGCTTTTTGGGTTGTTTTCCCCTTTAGGATTTTCATCCATGGGATCTTTCCTAGGTTCTCGCTGAGTTTGTTAAAGTAGGCTCTTTTGAAGTTTTAGACATTGGTTGGGTTGTTTTCTATTGCTAGTGTTTGCATTATGTTAAATTCCAGTATGACGTGGTTGCTTTCACCCAAGGTCCCGGCAATTTCAATTCCCTCTATCACTTCTTCTCTATTTGTAAGGATTAAGTCCAGTATAGCTTTACGTCTAGTTCCCACCTCCACCTTTTGGGTGACAAAGTTGTCGGTTAGGTTGGTTAGGAATCTGTTTGATCTCTCACTCACTGCCAAGTTTGTCTCCCAGTTGATGTCTGGATAGTTGAAGTCTCCCATTACTACTGTGGTGCACTTCCTGCATACATTTTTATAACTGGTTGGCAAAGAGTTCATCTATTTCTTCTGATTGGTTGGGTGGCCTGTAATGTACACCTATGGCAATGTCACTTTTTTTCTCTTTTATATTGACCCATAGACATTCTGGAGAGATTTTGTCTTGGATCATGTGCATTTCTGCAGATATGTAGTGTTCTCTTACATATAGTGCAACTCCCCCTCCTCTTTTTGTAGACCTGTTTCTTTTGAACAATTTGTATCCATCCATCAGTCCATTCCATTCGTGGGTTTCATCCCACCAGGTTTCTGTTATGCCAACTATGTCATACCCTCCCTCATGTACTATTGCTTCTAGTTTGCCCTGTTTGTTCCCCAAGCTTTGAGCGTTTGTATATAAGCATTTAAGGCTTTTATGCTTGTCCGTGGGTATGTTTCCTGTATCTCCTGATTGTTGTTCAAGTTTTACCTTTTTTCATCACTGCCTACCTCATTGTTTGATTTGTTTTGTTGGGGTTTGTGTTTGGTTTTGAGTTCTAGAGCTTCTAGAGATTGGTCACCCTCCCCCCTCAGTTTTAGTTTAAAGCCCTCCTGATGAGTTGGGCCAGTCTTTTTCTGCCACACTGGTCCAATGTAGGTTGGCAGAAGTGATCAGTGTTTGTCTGGGGTATCTGTCATGGCCTGTTTGCCTTGGGAGACCCTTCTGGACATATACACGTCCGAGGACATAGCCCACAATTTCATTTACCCACATGTGGAAAGTAACTGGAAGAAGCAGAAAGTTTAAAAATAAAATGTAGATACTTTTAGTATTATCATGTAATCATTGATTTGTTATTTTATAATCATTATTTTATAATCAATTGTCTGAGTAGATGCTTTATGTATATTGGAAAATTACAAGCCTCAAATGAGGGGAGGGGGGAAACTGGAGTTACTATGGGGTCTGGTATGAGTCATCATCTAGGAATTGTTTTTCTGTACCTTTTGGTGCCTGGTACCACCACCTGGTCTGAAAGGTGTAGAAGATGGAAGACATCTTCCCTCTAAGATTGATAAGCATGTACATATATGGTCTTAATAAACAGGATAGGAGGGGAGGGATCTTATTAGTTTAATGTAAGCAAACAGGGGCGGAGATAATGTATTCCTGTTAGGCACTTCTGATAGATTGTAACCTCCAAAGCCTAAGCCAATAGGGCCACGGGGGAGGGAATGAGGCGTCGCGATAGGGTGTATAAAATTGTACTATGAAACCATTGTAGGTGTGGCTCAACAGCATGGCATACTGTGTTATGCTACTTGAGTTCACCACGCTTTGCAAACTGCTTTTTAAAGTTTTTGTTAAACAATAAACTCTTTTCTGATTGCAACTCTAACTGGTTGGATTTCTTTTAAAGTGTTTTGATTTCATAGCCAAGACACACAAGCCCCTTCGCCTCATCAAGGCCCCAATCATAGAAGGATATTTTGGAATAAACAGGTATAAATTTGGATAATGAATTTCATCTCTTTACAGAAGTGATAACAGAGTTCTAGTGATTAGAAAGCTGTGTATTAGAGTGCCATTCTTTCTCCAAGATCTGTAATACTTTACATCTTCATCTGTCTAATTGTTAGCTCCAACCCCTCTATAGATTAGTGACAGGGATTTATCTGTCATGTACTTAAAAACTAGGTTATCTCATAGGATAATTTGCATAAAATTAGTCCTCACGTTATGACCCTAATGGAGCCTGCCCATTAGGGTCGCAGGTCAAAATAATGTTAAATGAACTGCCTCAAGTAATGACCAGCCATCCCTGTTCTCTCTAGTACATTCATTAAATGATTGCATTTGGGGGTGGGGGATCCTGGGAGGCCTAATCCAAGCACTAGTCCACCTACCTCAGGTGTCCCCCATGCCCAGATATGCAGATGCAGCACAGCTGTCTTGCCAGTGAGAAAGTGAGGAAGGAAAATGCTGGGCGCACCTGCCTTTCCTAATTCTGCCTCTGCCCTTCTTCCTGCCAAGGTGCCCTACCTCTCTGGGGCAAAAAAAAAAAAAAAAAGAACCAGTTCCCTAGCCTTTTGGAGTTTTTTCCACTAATCAGCTGTCCACTCATCAGTTGTCCATGGGGACAGTGCAAAGCTCTGCCTCTCTAGGCTTTGGGAAGAGGGCCCTTGCACAAAAGGCAGCTTCAGGTTGAACTTCCCAAACCTTTCCCTTCCTTAATGGCCCTCCCTCCTTCGCTGAGAAAGCCAAATGGACAGCTGATGGGTGGACAGCTGATTAGTGGAGAAAGGTCTGCAAGCAGCTGCCATTTTAGCAAGGAATTGTCAGGGTGCTAAAAATGGTGGCTGCTTCCAGGAGGCATGGGGAGCAGGCCTAAGTGCTGCAGGGGATGGGGAAGAGACAGGCAGAGGAGGGTACTGCAGCATCCCCATGGTCTGTTGTGTGAATGACCACAGGAGTGCTGCATCTGTCATACCTTTGAAAGGGTTCATATGTAGTTTTGGGGTGTCATTGTTTTGAACGGTTGTTAAATGGCCTGTCATTTCTCAAGGACTACCTGTACTCAACACTAATTATTACCCTACAGGAGTTTTGAAATAGCCTATAATGTGGTTGGTAGGTGAATATAAAACTTGTAAACATTTAAATCCATGTCCTCCATTTTTTTAGAGAGTGTTCTCTCTCCTAATGTTTATCACTCTACAAATTTTGGTGTCCTCAATAAACCTGGCTATTTGTTGCTTGCTCCCAGCTCACAGTCATCTAACCTTGACTATGGCAAAATAATGAAATACGCACTGTGATTTCATGATGTAAACTCTACCCTCTCGGACTTGGGTCAGATATTGTATACAAGTATGTAAGAAGAAAAGTTTGTATCACAATGGACATTTTATTTATTCATTTAAATAATTTACATGACCACCTATCTCATTGCAATGACTGGGTGGTTGTACAGAGTAAGAAAGGTGACCTTAATGGAAATATGCAGGAACCATTCCCTAGGCCAGAGTTCCTCAACCTTTCTGGGTTGGTGGCCTGGAGGGGGAAAAGAGGGGATGGTTTTGTGGGAGGGGGAGGTGTGTGCACGAATGCATGCACGAGCATGAGCACCCGTTGCTCGCGCGATGGGCTGAGAACACCTGTGATGCTCGTGTGAGTGAGGCCCCAAGTGCTCACACCAGCCAGCCACTTCCACGGACTAGTAGTGGGCCGCGGCCCACAGGTTGGGGACCCCTGCCCTAGGCAAAAGGGGTTGAAATGCTTTTTGAGTCCAGAACAGCAAGATAACATTTGAGAGCAACTCAGTCCCTCTCTAATTCACTGAAGTATAAGAAGGAGGAGGAGGAGGGACAGTACAATCACATTTTCAAGGTTCTGTGATTATATTCAAGCTCAGTAAAAAATACTTATAGCCTACCTGTTGTGGAATCAAATACCGGACCCAAAGCAAATATTCAAGACTTACTGCAGTGTTTATTAGATAGCACATACTGGTGGGACTCTTTCCAAAGAATATTGAGAGAGACCCCCCACCCAACAAAGGGATGCACTCATATTTATAAATCTCTGAAAAGCTAGAGAGACTGATGCACAAAACTGTTCACATACAGTTCCATAAAGGAAAAAAGTTTCGATAAAATATTTGTATGTTTTTCCTAATGTAAAACATTTTAAATTTAGATATTCTTCTGGTAAACGTAATTGTTCATCTGTTGGGGAATTGCATCTGAATTGCAGATTTTAAAAAGATGAATTTTGTTTTGAACGTTGGAAATACAAATTTACCAGTTTACTCTTAAAATGCAGTTTGACTGCATTTTCATCATTTACCTGCCTTACATGGTGTACATATTCTTTATCTATTTATTGTATGTTGACAAACCACATAGTCCTTGTTTAGCAACCACAGTTGGAACTGGCAGTTCAGTCATTAAGTAAAATTACTAGGTGAAACCATGACTGCTTACTATCTAACTTCAGCTTTCCTTTGCTTTACAAATATTTCTTCTCTTTTTCCCTTAACAATTACTGTCTCATATTCAGGTTAGTACATTTCTAATTATATCAACTCAATAAGAACATCATTATTACATTTATCAATCAATTTTTAGCTTATACATATCTTAATTACATTCAATCTTCATAAACAATCCATATCCTGTTATTGATTTTTACACATTTTTTCTATTTGAATATAATCTTGTTCTATTTCCTAAGAGTTCTCTATTTCTCACCATATTAAATCATCTACTTAATAACACAATATCCCCTTTAATAAATCAAAACCATTATATATATTGCCTGGGTTAATCAATAAATCAAACATATTCATAATATTTAATTTTCTTTTCCCTTTTAAGTCTATTTTTTAAATATTAAACCGATAAAATCCTTATTTTCAACTGGTTTCCAAATATTTTAAATCTAATAACCAAAATTCCCCTTGTCTCAACATCTCCCTTTAGCCCACTAATTGGCAATATAAAATCCCTTCTAATGAGTCAAAATCCCAGTTTTTTCAACCTTATTCTAGCTTTCTTCCTTTGCCAACTAGGCTTCCATATCAGCACCTTTAAATCATCAAATAGATCTCCCTCTATTCTTATATATGTTATTTGAATTAAAGGAGACCATTTGATTGCCAGTTTTCTGGAAGGACAAGCCCATTAGTATTCGTTAAATTGTCTCCCTGTTATTCCAGTTCCCCATGTTTGCTCTAATATATTTGTCTTCAATTCAATCTGTTCTACTTCTTTCTCAAATTTCTTCTGATTTATATAGAAAGTCATTTCCATTTTCAATGTTGTCACTCCCTTTTCTGGATTTTCCATCAGCTGTATTTGTTGGTCAATTGAGTCCTCTGTCTTAATATTTGGTTGTCCCGCTTCTTCTGTTATCTTCTGCATTGTTGGTTCTTTGGTTGTAGTCAAAATTTGGCTTTGTGCATCTAAGCTGGCATCTTGATCTTTTATTTTAGGTCTTATTTTATCACAAGCTAAAAGAATGGTTTCATGTATTGCTTTCAACATAAAAAGAATCTTTTCCTGGTCTTCATCCATCTCTTTCACTTATTTGTAAATAGTCTTTCTAGTGAAAGTTATTTGTTAAGCAAAAGTCAGTAAAGGTTTACATTCACAGTTCAAGCAGGCCAATTTTGCTACCCAGCTGTTCTCTTGCAGCTAAGTCTTTCACAGATGGTACCAAGGTCAGGAAGGTCTTATCTAAGGTCTGGGCTTTGAGCCAAGTCTCTTTTTAGGAAATAACAAATTGCAATACTAAGCTTCACCACAGGATGTCACCAATGCCATTTAGAGTTTTTTAAGTCCCGAATTTTTCTAATTCTTTTTCCAATTTTATTTATTTTTTGTAGATAAAAACAAAAGTCTCCAATAGAAATAGGAAACTTTTTGGTCTCCAAGTTTCAAGAACATATAAATCCAATTAGATTAAAGTTGTTCTTTTTAATGCTTTGATTCCCCTGGGTAGTCAGACGCCGCTATTATAAGAACATAAGAACATAAGAAGAGCCATGCTGAATCAGGCCAAAGCCCATCGAGTCCAGCATTCTGTGTCACACAGTGGCCCACCAATTGTACATGGGGATCTTGAGCAGAAAGAGAAGGCAAACCCCTCCCTTTCCCTTGACCCCCAACAAATGGTACTCAAGGGAATCCTGCCTGCCTCAACCAACATAGAGGCGGCACATGGACATCCGTTTTAATAACCACCGATACACTTGGCATCCATGAATCTATCTAACCCTGCCTTGAAGCTGTCAAGGCTGACAGCTGTCACAACCCCTTCTGGAAGTGAATTCCATAAATCAACGACCCTCTGGGTGAAGAAATATTTCCCTTTATTTGTCCTCACTTTCTTAGCTATGAGCTTTAGGGAGTGCCCCCTTGTCCTGGTATTGTGTGATAGAGAAAAGAATTTTTCTCTATCCACCTTTTCTATCCCATGCATGATTTTATACACTTCGATCAAGTCACCCCTTAAACGCCGTCTTTCAAGGCTGAAGAGACCAAGGCGTTGCAATCTGGTTTCGTAAGGGAGGCGCTCCATTTCCTTGATCAATTTCCTCTATTCTTGATCCATTTCCTCTATTCTTAGAGGGTGGGATAGAAATTCCCTTCCCTCTCTCCTCACAGGGGGAAGATACTTCAAACAGCCTTTACAGGAAAAGAAGGTACTTGGGGAAAGGAGAAGATCAGATCTCACCCAGTTTCATCCATGTTGCTTTCAGAGTGCTTGATAGTAGATTTGATTTAGGCTGTCTGCAGCCTAATGACAAGCCATATTGCTATGGCTGATCTTTTCTCTGCCAGTTTGAAGGGCTGCCCCGGATCAAGCAGAAGGGCTGCCGCCCTCCTGCGATCAAGCGGGGGTCCCCTCCTTGCTTGTCGCCCCTACAGGGCAACTTTCAACCCTTTCCAGGGTCCCCCAGCGAAGGAAAGTCGGACGTGGAAGACAGAGTCACCTTCCAAGCGGCCACAGCGGCCACGTCGGCAAACCGTATGTCCATGACTGATGACATATTTGACCCCTCCCTCAGGCTCAGCCTGGTGATCTCCTATATCACCTCCTATATCACCCTCCATCTGGGCCCCCCTCCTCTTCCATGGGTTCTTCTATGCTGCTTTCCCCCTTCTTGTGTTGTGTCTTCAAAGTGAGTTCTCATGGGAACTTGGCAAGGGCAGCAGGGAAGCAGTTTCAAAGGAATTCTCTGAAGGAGCTGGTGAGCCAGGAGGTGAAATATTGGAAGCACCTTCATTGAAGGGGGTAATTGGAGGTGGAAGGCTACAGGGTTCATCTGTTGGAGAACTTTGAATGGTCCCACAAATTTAGCGTCTAGCTTTTTGGAAGGTCTTGAAGTGGCTAAGAACTTGGTAGAGAGCCAAACTTTGTCTCCTACTGCTATGGGTGGGTTGCTCCTGCCGATGGGTATCTGCAACCATCTTGTAAGCCTGTTTTGCTTGGTCAAGTTGTTGTTTCAAAAGGTCTTGGGGTGCAAGTTGCTCCTGTAAGAAGTCAACTTCCCCTGGGACAGTCAAGTATAGTGCAGGGTGGCCTGGCAATACTTTAGGGCAGAGTTCCCCAACCTTTTTGGCTTTGAGGAGCAGCGGGGGTAGAGGGGATGGGTCCACATGCACAGTGGGTAAGCGCGTGCAGCTTCATTTGTGTGAGCAGTGGGCATGCGTGCACGTACTCGCCCACTGGTCATGTGAGTGGGGATGTGGACACGTTTGCGCATGCCCACCACTTCCACAGCCCGGTTCCAAAAGGCTGAAGACCTGGTAGTGGGCCGCGGCCCGGGGGTTAGGGACCCCTACTTTAGGGTGTATGCCATACCTGGCTTGAAATAACGTCATTGAAGTCAGTGAGTGCAGAGAATTGTTGTAAGAAAATTCTGCGAGAGGCAGTAACAATGGCCAGTTGTCTTGGCTGTAGGTACAGTAGCACCTCAAGTACAGATAGTCCTTGACTTACAACAGTTCATTTAGTGACCATTCGAAGTTCCAATGGAACTGAAAAAAGTGACTTATGACCATTTTTCACACGACCATTGCAGCATCCGCATGGTCACGTGATCAAAATTCAGATGCTTGGCAACTAACTCATATTTATGATGGTTGCAGTTTCCCAGGGTCATGTGATCAATGTTTGTAACTTTCTGACAAGCAAAGTCAATGGAGAAGCCAGATTCATTTAACCATGTTACTAACTTAACAACTGCAGTGATTCACTTAACAACTGTGGCAAGAAAGGTCATAAAATGGGACAAAACTCACTTAACAAATGTCTCACTTAGCAACATACATTTTGGGCTCAATTGTGGTCGTAAGGTCAATTGAGCCCAAAAGTAAGTAAGTCAATTGAGCCCAAACTAACCAGCTCCTCCAACCTGTACTGTTGGAGAAGCTGGTTAGTTTTTTCAGCTTCCCCATTCATGGCAGTGTGGTGAACTGAGGAGACGCTGACCTTGACATTTAGTAGCTGGAAAAGTGCTTTCCAAAATCTAGATGGGTGCTGAGACCATGCCGTGTTAGCGAAAGACATGGTCTAGAAAAAGTTGGACTGTGTCTTTGGCATTGAGCAATCCCTTGCAGGGTATGAAATGGGCCATCTTGGTGAAAAGATCTACCACTACAGGTAATCCTCGAGTTACGACAGTTCACTTAGCGACCCTTCAAAGTTACGACATAACCCCCCCCAAGTACTTATGACACAGTCCCGAAGTTACGAATGTTGCAGCACCACAGCAGTCGTTCACCCTTACAAATGACTGCAGAGGCACTGCAACATTCGCCCTGCCTATTTCCCCCCCCCCACTTGTCGGTTCTCACTTACCTTGCGAAGATCTAGCGAGTCTTCGGTTTCTTTGCCTCCTTCATTGCTTCAGGCCTTTGGTGCATTTGCAGAGAACAGATGCCTAAGGTAGTGCGAGATCAGTAGTGTGAGATCTCGCGCTACTGATCTCGCGTAATCTCACACTACTTTAGGCCCCTGTTCTCTGCAAATTGAGGCCTGGATGAGATCTGTGGCAAAAAGCTTTGCAAACGGAGGGAAGGCTTTGGTTCTTCAGGCCTTCCCCTCTGTTTGCAGTTTCCTTGCCAAAACCTGCAGGACTGAGAGATTGCATCCCTGTAGGCTCCGGTTGTCTTTGCAAAAAGCCTTTGCCGGCAAGAATGGAGCCCAGGAGGAGCCGGCGCATCCCTCCTGGGCTCCGTTCTTGCTGGCAAAGGCTTTTTGCAAAGACGATCGGCGCCTAGAGGGGCACAATATTCCTCTAGTCCAGTGGTTCTCAACCTTCCTAATGCTGCGACACTTTAATACAGTTCCTCATGTTGTGGTGACCCCCAACCATAAAATTATTTTCGTTGCTACTTCATAACTGTAATTTTGCTACTGTTATGAATCGTAATGTAAATATCTGATATGCAGGGTGTATTTTCATGGTTACAAATTGAACATAATTAAAGCATAGTGATTAATCACAAAAACAATATAGCAATGCTCGATGGAGAAGCTTACTCTTCCTTGCTAAAAAATGTTGGGAGGGAGGGAAAGGGAAGGAAGGAAGGAAGATTGAAGGGAAAAGGAAGGAGATGGAGAAGGAAGGAGATTGAAGGGGAAAGGAAGGAAGGAAGGAGAAAGAGATTGAAGGGGAAGGGATGGAGATGGAGATGGAAGGAAGGAAGGAAGATTGAAGGGGAAAGGAAGGAGATGGAGAAGGAAGGAAGATTGAAGGGGAAAGGAAGGAGATGGAGAAGGAAGGAGATTGAAGGGGGAAGGAAGGAGAGAGATTGAAGGGGAAGGGATGGAGATGGAAGGAAGGAAGAAAGGAAGATTGAACGGGAAAGGAAGGAGATGGACAAGGAAGGAAATTGAATGGGGAAAGAAGGAAGGAAGGAAGGAAGGAAGGAAGGAAGGAAGGAAGGAAGGAAGGAACGAGAGAGAGAGTTTGAAGGGGAAGGGATGGAGATGGAAGGAAGGAAGGAAGATTGAAGGGGAAAGGAAGGAGATGGAGAAGGAAGGAGATTGAAGGGGGAGGCGCTGCCAAGGACGCACAAGCAGCTCCGCACAATTGCCCGGGGAGGGGGGAGGCTGTGGCGGAGAGCCTGGTGGAGACCCAAGTGGCGGCACTTCCGGGGCCTCGGAAATCGTGCGGACGATCCACGCACCTCGGAGCCGCCGGCCACCCTCTCACACCCGCCAAACTGGAGCCCCCCATCCTCATCCTGGCACCTCTTGCCCTCTCCCAGCTGCCCCCCCAGGACCTGCCTGCCCCTCCAGCCATCGCAGGGGCAGGGTCGCCGGAGCCCGTTTCCATGCCGCGTAGCCCATCGCACGCGAGAGGGGTGCGGCCGGAGCACCAGCTCCAGCTCGGAAGGCGCCATTTCTCACCTCCCGGCCCGGCCGGCTGGCCTCTGACACACATGCGGGCATCGCCGCCGCCTCGCCCTCTTCCCCCCCGCTGCTTCCGAAGCCCGGAGCCCGGCAAGCCGTGAACAAGCCGCTCCT
>JARGCV010000276.1:0-29912 GCA_034064705.1 Bothrops alternatus | reverse complement strand
GGACAATGATGACAATGACGACGACTTTGGGATCCTTGGTGCTCTCTGAGATTGCTTGTTTTCTTGCAGACATTTCATGACCCAACTAGGTAACATCATCAGTGCTAGTGAGGAGTGAGGTCTGCTCTCAGATGAGAGTAAATGACAGCAAGCCCTACTCCTTACTAACACTGATGATGTTACCCAGTTTGGGTAGTGAAATATTTGCAAGAAAACCAGCAGTCTCCAAGACCACCACAGGTCCCTCATGCAGAACACAACTCATCATAAACGCCACAGATGGATTGACACCCCAAACACATTTAGCTGAACCTTCCAGCTCTTGAGTAACTGATCTTTCACCCACCATTAAGGCTCAAGTTATGACATGCAGAGACCACTCAGCTTGTCAAATGAGAAGTTAGCCCGTAGCTATTCCAGCTGAAGCTGCGATTTGCTGTTTTTTTTATTGATTTTATTGATTGGTTTCATTTTATTTAAAACACTTATACAGCCGCCCATTTTTCAACCCGCCTTGAGCGGCTCGCCATCAAAAACAAGAAGATGTGTGAAATCATTTAAAAAGCTCTGCCTTTCAACCGGAGTAAACATAAAACTTTAAAAAGCACCCAAAGCATGTGACCTCCTATAGTCTTCTACCCAACCCTGGATTTTAAACGTTGTCCCAAAGGCGCTTCCCCCACCCCCTCCAAAGGGCAAATGGACTTTGTTTTTCCTTGAAGACGTTTCACTTCTCCTCCGAGAAGCTTCTTCAGTTCTGAGCGGTGGAAAAGGGAAGGAGTTATATTCTTTGCAGTCATCTGGTTGTTAGTAATCTTCCTGAGAATCGTTGAGGCCCCTTGGAGGTTTAATCTGTGTCCTCGGGGTCACCGGGGCAGTGCAAATGCGTGTGGAACCTTGTTGGGAGTGCTGAAAGGACAGTGTTGTAGACTGGAGATAGATGATGATGATGATGATGATGATGATGATGATGATGATGATGATGATGATGATGATGATGATGATGATGATAATAATAATAATAATAATAATAATAATAATAATAATAATAATAAGAAGAAGAAGAAGAAGAAGAAGAAGAAGAAGAAGAAGAAGAAGAAGAAGAAGAAGAAGAAGAAGAAGAAGAAAGAACTGGAGAAGATAACAAATTACAAAGACCTACAAATAGAAATAGAAAGACTGTGGCAAAAGCAAGCAAGGGTAGTACCAATTAGTCATAGGCGACTTGGGTGCAATCCCAAAACAACTGGAGCACCACTTGAACACCATTGGCATTGACAAATTCACCATTAGTCAATTGCAAAAGGCGGCCTTACTAGGAACTGCTTCCATCCTGTGACGAGATCTGTAATACCATCAAACATCCACATCTGCCTATCCCAGGTCCTTGGGAAGGACTCGATAGGTAGACAAAATGCCAAATCCAGTCTGAACATCTGGCTGACTGTGCGATGATCCATAATAATAATAATAATAATAATAATAATAATAATAATAATAATAATAATAATAATAATAATAATAATAATAATAATAATAATAATAATAATAATAATAATAATAATAATAATAATGTGTCCGAAAAGTTGTGGGAACATAGGGTGGAAAAAGTTGTTGAGAATGAGAGGGTGAAGATCTTGTGGCACTTTCGAATACAGACAGATCGCCATTTGGGACACAACACACCAGATATTGCAGTTGTAGAGAACCGAAGCATACAGCTGATTGATATCATTGTACCAGGAGATAGAATAGAATAGAATAGAGTTGGAAGGGACCTTGGAGGTCATCTAGTCCAACCCCTTGCTCAGGCAAGAAACCCTATACCATTTCAGACAAATGGCTGTCCAGTCTCTTCTTAAAAACCTCCAGCGTTGGAGCATTCATTGCTTCTGGAGGCAGGTTGTTCCACTGGTTAATTGTTCTAACTGTCAGGAAGTTTCTCCTTAGTTCTAGGTTGCTTCTCTCCTTGATTAGTTTCCACCCGTTGCTTCTTGTCGTGCCTTCAGGCACCTTGGAGAATAGCTTGACTCCCTCTTCTTTGGGGCAGCCCCTGAGATATTGGAAGACTGCTATCATGTCCCCCCTCATCCTTCCCTTCCTTAAACTAGACATCCCCAATTCCAGCAACCGTTCCTTCTATGTTTTAACCTCCAGTCCCCTAATCATCTTTGTTGCACTTCTCTGCACTCTTTCTAGAGTCTCAACATCTTTTTTACATCATGGTGACAAAAACTGGATGCGGGATTCCAAGTGTGGCCTTACCAAGGCCATCATACCCCTCACCCTCTGTGGAGAGAGGGCTGTTCAGTCTTGACCTAGATGGCCTTTTCGACCCCTCTTTCAAACCAGCGGTCCTCTCTGTCCAAAATGTGGACTTTGCTGTCTTTGAAAGAGCCGCCTTTGTCTTTTAAATGCAGATGGGCTGCTCAGTCTTGTCCTGTCAAGATTCTAACCATTCAGTCTGAACCAAAGAAGCTTCTTGGGTGAACCGCAAAACGTCTTCAAGGAAAAACAGTTGCCTTTTGAAAAAGCACCTTTGGGACAGCCAGACCCTGGATAGACTGAGATTGCTGCATAGACATGTTTAAAGCCTTATGGAAGACTAAAAGCAGGAAAGGCTTGATAAATTTAAAGGGGCGAGTGATCCATGGGGCAGGGATTGCCCAGAAAAGGCCCGATAGCTCACTCCCATCAGATGTTAATATTTGTTAAATGTCTAGCAGGGGAAAAGTAGGAAAGATGGTTGGATGAATTTTGAGCACTGATTAATTTCAAGTTTCAAGTTTAATCAAATTTATATGCCGCCCTTCTCCTAAGACCCAGGGCGGCTCGCAACAACAATACAATAATACAATAAAAAATTAAAAATTAATTGCATTCATACAACATACAAACACAATCAGCTGACAGTCGCTGATGGAGGGACACTCCTAGGGCCCAGGGGCAGAGCACAGCTCATACGCCCCAAGCCTGTCGGCATAGATGTGTCTTCAGCAATTTCCAGAAAGCTAGGAGGGAGGAAGCAGTACGAACCTCCGAGGGAAGCTGGTTCCAGAGGGCTGGGGCAGCAACGGAGAAGGCCCTGGCCCTAGGCCCCGCCAGACGGCATTGTCTAACAGACAGGACTCGTAGGAGGCCAACCCTATGCGCCCTGACCGGTCGCTGGGATTCATGAGGCAGGAGACGGTCCTGCAAGTATAGCTCACTCCCATCAGATGTTAATATTTGTTAAATGTCTAGCAGGGGAAAAGTAGGAAAGATGGCTGGGTGAATTTTGAGCACTGATTAGAATAAAACATAATATTTGTAGATGGGGTTGGGGGTCCTGGGTGCTCCCAATACAATCCTGGGTTGTGTAAACAGAGGCATAGAATTAAGATCACGCAAAGTATTAGTACAGCTTTATAAAACCCTAGTGAGGCTACACCTGGAATACTGCAGCCACTTTTGGTCACCATATCGCAAAAAAAGATGTTGAAAAAAAATCAGAGAAGAGCAACTAAGATGTTCCAAGGCCCGGAGACTAAAACATAGGAAGAACGGCTGCAGGATTTGGGTTTGGCTAGTCTAAAGAAAAGAAGAAACAGGGGAGACATGATAGCAATATTCCAGTATCTGAGGGGCTGCCACCAAGAAGAGGGGGCCCAATTATTCTCCAAAGCACCAGAAGGAAGGACGAGAAACAAGGGATGGAAGCTAATCAAGGAGAGAAGCAGCCAGGAACTAAGGAGAAACTTCCTAACAGTGAGGACAATTAACCAGTGGAACAGAAGTTGTCTCCAGAAATTCAGGGTGCTCCATCAATGGAGGTTTTGAAGTGGAGACTGGACAGTCACTTGTCTGAGATGGTATATAGGTTCTCCTGCTCAAGTGGGGGCTGGACTAGATGACCTCCAAGGTCCCTTCCAGCTCTATTCTATTCTTTCTTCCCTGAACTAGGTTGTTTTCTTGCAGGAAAAAAAATAGAACTAGCATTGATTTTATTTAGTGTGGCATAACAGAATACAGCATTAAGTTGTTTTTATCATGCTGCTTGTTTTTCTCACTGGGAGATCCTTGTGAGGTTCAGCAGCCAGAACAGACTATTCAGTTGTGACAAAATCAGGTTGCCTACGGTGCACCATAAGGGGGCTAGTCTACCTTGCATCCCAGTACCATTGATGATGTTACCTAGCTGGGTAACAAAACGTCTACAAAAAAAAATATCTCGAACCAAGGACTGCATGAACGAGAAGATATGCTTTCAGTTTTGAAAGACAAAGGAATGGATTTGCAAGGATTGAGACAGTAGAAATTCAGGAGAAGTGGCTTGGGAGCTTTGTTTTCTTTCATTGTAAATGATTCTAAAGAACATTTTGCTTGTGATTCCCCTCTAGTCCCTGAGCATGCAACGAAATTGTCCTCACAGACCATCCCACGCTGTTTGCTTTAGTTGCACTTGACCGGCCATAACGGGGAGATCAAACAGAATGTGAAGCTCTGAAAAAAAATAAATCCAAATGATACACTTCAGAAGTAAAGCGGGACTTTCTTTCTTTCTTTCTTTCTTTCTTTCTTTTTCTTTCTTTCTTTCTTTCTTTCTTTCTTTCTTTCTTTCTTCTCTCTCTCTCTCTCTCTTTCCTTCTCTCTTTCACTCTTTTTCTCTTTTTTTCTCTTTTTTTCCTCTCTCTTTTTCTTTCTTTCTCTCTTTCCTTCTCTCTTTCTCTCTTTTTGCTTTCTCTCTCTCTTTCTCTTTCTTTCTTTCTTTCTTTCTTTCTTTCTTTCTTTCTTTCTTTCTTTCTTTCTTTCTTTCTTTCTTTCTTTCTTTCGCTCTCTCTCTTTCTTTTTCCTTCTTGTTTTTTCTTGTTCTTTCTTTGTCTTTCCTTCTCTCTTTTGCTCTTTTTTCTTTCTCTCTCTCTTTCTCTTTCTTTCTTTCTTTCTTTCTTTCTTTCTTTCTTTCTTTCTTTCTTTCTTTTACTCTCTCTCTTTCCTTTCCCTTTCTTTCTTTCTTTCTTTCTTTCTTTCTCTTCTTCTTTCTTTCTTTCTTTCTTTCTTTCTTTCTTTCTTTCTTTCTTTCTTTCTTGTTCTTTCTTTTCTTTCTTTCTCTCTATCTTTTTCCTCTTTCTTTCTCTCTCTCTCTCTCTCTCTCTCTTTCTTTCTTTCTTTCTTTCTTTCTTTCTTTCTTTCTTTCTTTCTTTCTTTCTTTCTTTCTTTCTTTCTTTCTTTCTCCCTCCCTCCCTCCCTCCCTCCCTCCCTCCCTTCCTTCCTTCCTTCCTTCCTTCCCTCCTTTATTTCTCTTTTCTATATCTACCAACCAAAATTTCCTTCATTTTTTATTCCATTTCATTTCACAAATCTTTAACCTTTGTTAATCACATGACCTTAAGAATGTACTTTTAACAACAACAACAACAACAACAGCAACAAAAAGAAAGAAACCATTTTCAAACGCCTTTTGTGCAGGTCATTATAATTAACTGCTATAACCTGGAACACCAAGGCAGAGTTACAAAATTGGTAACTCTTTTGAGCCTTGTCCAAGAGTTTTGGAACATTCTGTATAATGGGAATTTCCTTTAGCCGTTGCTGTGGTCTTTCACATCCCTGTTCGGAACAACACGTCTTTGTCCCCCCTCCTCAGAAAATATACAGCCTGCTTCAAAACCAGCAAACTTTCGTGCATGCAAATAAAACCAGCAATGTTTTCTTCTTTCTTTTTGTTTGTTTTTTCTTGTTTAAATGTCAGTTGTATGCCAATGCAAAGGAAAGGTTTTTGGGGAGAGACAGAATCGATTTTTAATTTTTTTCCCCTACCCTTCGAGGTATATTTTTTTAAAAAAAAAAAATATGACAGTATGACACTTCCTTCACTCAGCCGCTGAAGCTGAAAAATGATAATGGATTTAAGTGAAGGTCAAAATCACTTCTGGCCATCGGATGTTTGGGGAAAATTAATGGAATGGGCTCCTTTGGATGCTGAGCTACAGAGACGATTAATTTGTAGGCAAAGTAAACTATCCTAGAAAGATATGTGTCATGTCCATGGAGAAAGAACATATATGCAGACCCTTTCTAGATGTTTTAACCACTAAAGTTCTCTCCTCTTTCTCTCATGCTCTTTCTTTTCTCTGTTTCTCTCTTTTCTTTTTTCTCTCCTTTCTCTTTCTTTCTCTTTTTTCTCTTTCTTTCTCTCACTCTCTTTCTTCCTTTTTTCTCTCTCTCTTTTTCTTTTTCTCTCTCTCCTTTCTCTTTCTCTCCTCTTTCTCTCACTCTCTTTCTTTTCTCTGTTTCTCTCTTTCTTTTCCTTTTTCTCTCCTTTCTCTTGCTTTCTATTTTTTCTCTCTCATTCTCTCTCTCTTCCTCTCTTTCTCTTTCTATTTTTTCTCTCTTTCTCTCTCTTTCTTTCTCTTTCTTTTTTTCTCTCTCTTTTTTCCTCTTTCTTTTTTCTCCTTTCTCTTTCTCTTTCTTTCTTTCTTTTTCTTTCTCTTTTTTCTCTTTCTTTCTATCTCTCACTCTCTTTCTTTCTTTTTTTCTCTCTCTTTTTCTTTTTCTCTCTCTCCTTTCTCTTTCTCTCCTCTTTCTCTGACTCTCTTTCTTTTCTCTGTTTCTCTCTTTCTTTTTCTTTTTCTCTCCTTTCTCTTTCTTTCTATTTTTTCTCTCTCTCATCTCTCTCTTCCTCTTTCTCTTTCTATTTTTTCTCTCTTTCTCTCTTTCTTTCTCTTTCTTTTTTCTCTCTCTTTTTTTCTCTTTGTTTTTTCTCCTTTCTCTTTCTCTCTTTCTCTCTTTCTCTTTCTCACTTTTTCTTTCTCTTTTTTCTCTTTCTTTCTCTCTCTCTCTCTTTCTTTTTTCTCCCTCTCTTTTTCTTTTTCTCTCTCTCCTTTCTCTTTCTCTCCTCTTTCTCTCACTCTTTTTCTTTTCTCTGTTTCTTTTTTCTCCTTTCTCTTTCTCTCTCTCTCTCTTTCTTTCTCTTTCTCTTTTTTCTCTTTCTTTCTCTCAGTCTCTCTCTCTTTCTTCCTTTTTTCTCTCTCTCTCTTTTCCTTTTTCTCTCTCTCCTTTCTCTTTCTCTCCTCTTTTGTTTTCCTTTATGGAATCAGAAAGAGAGAGAGAAAAAGGATAGAACCTGGCTTTCGAGTAAAAATATATATATATACACCAAGATGAGTAGTAAATTCAACCAGCATCATTGCTGCCAAGCTGCGTTGTCTGAATAATAATGATTGCTATGTCTAGACTGCCACCACAAACCTCGTCCCATCAATTTAGTCGAATGTTACATTACGAAGAAGGATCGTGAGTCATAGAATCATAGGCCTTGGAAGGCACCTTGTGGTTCCTCTAGTTCAGTGGTGGAGAACCTATGGCACGCATGCCAGAGGCGGCATCAGAGGCCTCTCTGTGGGCATGGACACCAGGGCCTGGAGATGGCAATCGTCTCTTCAACCAGCTGCCTGCTAACTTGCCAAGGTCCCAGGTGGCCGGATGCATCCCAGCATGGCTGGTTTCCCTCATTTATTTATTTATTTATTTATTTATTTATTTATTTATTTATTTATTTATTTATTTATTTATTAAATTTCTATACCGCCCCTCTCCCGTAGGACTCGGGGCGGTTTACAGCCCAATTAAAACAGATAATAATAATAAATATTTAAAAATAAGTTAAATTAATACATGGCTGTTACTAAAACCTGTTAAAATCCCAATTCTAAAACCCGAACAACCTTGTTTAAAAAAATATACATAGAGATTTACATAAAAACCCGAGGAGGTGTAGGCCAGGCCGGCTTGATTGAAGAGATGAGTCTTCAATTCTCTTCTGAAGGTGCGGAGATCATGACACATCCGGAGTTCCGGGGGGAGCTCGTTCCACATCGTCGGTGCCCCCACAGAAAAGGCTCTTCCCCCTGGGCGCCACCAGCTGACACTGCTTAGCCGATGGCACCCTGAGGAGGCCCTCTCTGTGGGAGCGAACTGGTCGATGGGAGGTATTTACTGGCAGAAGGCGGTCCCATCCCTCCTGGCCTCGCATACTCTCCTTTTCCTCGGAACGACCCACTGCACCACCTCCTCAGTTGTTGGCCGGCTGTCCAGGTCAGAGGTAGCTTCTCTGAACTGCTGGGGGTGGGCTGTGGAGCCCCCGAGTGTGCCAGTTGAGGGGCTGGCAGGCTGTGGCTGCTGACAGACACTGTCGGCCCCCATGTGCTTGCTGGCCTCTGTGTGCGGGGCCCGATGGTGTCAGGTAGCAGCCACCCCGGCACCTGCCTCATCTTGCCATGCGACAATGGCACCCCCCGCCCTGTCTTGCCTTGTCTCACCCCGCAGGATGAGCCTCCTGCCCACTGCCCCACCTGACAGAGACCCCCTGGATCTCCCAAACCCTGCCCGGCCCCCATAGGCATCCCTCCCCACGAGCAACATCGAGGTGACCACACTCACCTTGACCATACCCACCCAGTCTGCCATTATCTGGGCCCTCTGCAGTCTGGGTTCAGGCCCGGCTACTCCACCGAAACTGCTTTGGTCGATCTGATGGATGATCTCTGGCGGGCCCGGGATAGGGCCCGGGATAGAGGCCAGTCCTCTTTCCTGGTGCTTCTTGACCTCTCAGCGGCGTTCGATACCATCAACCATGGTATCCTTCTGCGCTGGCTGGAGGGATTGGGAGTGGGGGGCATCGTGTTACGGTGGTTCTCCTCCTATCTCTCTGGTCGGTCACAGTCGGTGTTTGTGGGGGGTCAGAGGTCCACCTCTAGGTTACTCCCATGTAGGGTGCCTCAGGGGTCGGTTCTCTCCCCCCTACTTTTTAACATTTACATGAAGCCACTGGGTGAGATCATCCACCGGCACGGAGTGAGATACCATCAGTATGCTGATGATACCCAGCTGTACATTTCCACTCCTGGCCAAATTAGTGAAGCGGTTGAGGTGATGTGCTGGTGTCTGGAGGCTGTGAGGGTCTGGATGGGCGTTAACAGATTAAGGCTCAACCCTGACAAGACAGAGTGGCTGTGGGTGATGCCTCCCAAGGACACTTCAATCTGTCCTTCCATTACTCTGGGGGGTGAATTTATAAACCCCTCGGAGAAGGTCCGCAACTTGGGAGTCCTCCTCGATCCACAGCTGACATTGGATCATCATTTGTCGGCTGTGGCGAGGGGGGCATTTGCCCAGGTTCGCCTGGTGCACCAGTTGCGCCCTTATTTGGATCGGGAGTCTCTCCTCACAGTCACACATGCCCTGCAACACTCTCTACATGGGGCTACCCTTGAAGAGTGTTCGGAGACTACAATTGGTGCAAAATGCAGCTGCACGGGTGGTTGTGGACCTTCCACGTTGTGCCCGCATTTTGCCAACTCTCCGCATGCTGCATTGGTTACCTGTTGGTCTCCGAGCGCAATTCAAAGTGTTGGTTATTACCTATAAAGCCCTTTATGGCACTGGACCAGGATACTTACGGGACCGCCTTCTGCCGCATACTTCCCTTCGACCGGTGAGAGCACACAGGGTCGGCCTCCTCCGGGTCCTGTCAGCGAAACAATGTCGTCTGGCGGGCCCTAGGGGGAGGGCCTTCTCTGTTGTGGCGCCCACCCTCTGGAACCAACTACCTCCTGAAGTCCGCGTTTCCCCAACTCTCCCGGCCTTCCGAAAGAATTTAAAAACTTATCTATGCTGGCAGGCCTGGGGATGATTGTGGATTGACTGATGAATCTGAGTGGGGTTTTTGTTTTATTTTTAGATATTTCTTGTTTGGACTAATACTGTAATTCGTTGTTATATATATATATATATATGTTGTTAGCCGCTCCGAGTCTTCGGAGAGGAGCAGCATACAAGCCCAAACAAACAAACAAACAAATAAATAAATAAATGACCACAGCCACACCCATCCAGTGGGCCACGTCCATCTGGCACCCAGCGATAAATAAGTGGGGTTTGGGTTGCAGTTTGGGCACTCAGTCTCTAAAAGGTTCGCCATCACTGCTCTAGTCCAACCCCCTGTCCAAGGCAGGACATCTTATTCTATCCCGGACAGATGTTTCTTGAAAACCTCCAGCTTGCCAACTCTGGAGGCAAGCTATTCCATTGATTAATAGTCCTTACTGTCAGGAAATTCCTTCTTAATCCCAGGATGGATCTCCCTGTGACAAGCTCAGGTGTGCTACGGAGAATAAATTGATGCTTTCTTTCCTTGGGCAGCTCTTCAAATGTTGGAAGAAAGCTATAATTTCTTCCCTCTGCCTTTCACAGCTAATAATAATAATAATAAAGTTGGAAGGGGCCTTGGAGGTCAGCCGCCCTGAGTTTTTTGGAATAGGGCGGCATAGAAATCGAATAAATAAATAAATAAAATAAATCTAGTCCAACCGCCTGCTCAGGCAGGAAACCCTATACCATTTTGGACAAATGGCTGTCCAGTCTCTTCGTAAAAACTTCCAGTGTTGGAACCTTCACAGCTTCTGGAGGCAGGTTGTTCCACTGGTTAATTGTTCTAAATGTCAGGAAGTTTCTCCTTAGTTCTTGTTTGCTTCTCTCTTTGATTAGTTTCTATCCGTTGCTTCTTGTCCTGCCTTCAGGTGCTTTGGAGAATAGCTTTGACTCCCTCTTCTTTGGGGCAGCCCCTGAGATACTGGAAGACTGCTATCATGTCCCCCCTCATCCTTCTCTTCATTAAACTGGACATACCCAATTCCAGCAACCATTCTTCATATGTCTTAGCCTTCTCTTCGTTAAGCTCAACATACCTGGCTCCTTTTAGTCCTTCTTCATAGGATTTAGCCTCCAAATCCTTCCTCTTGTTTTTTTTTTTTACTCTTTTGGTGCTCTGTCTAGGTTCTCAGCATCTTTTGTGCATCATGCTGAGCAGAACTAGATGTAGTACTCAAATTTTGGCTTCACTAACAGCAATAGCACTGAGTTAGATATCGCTACACAGTGATTTACAGCCCTCTCTAAGCGGTTTAGAGAGACAGCGTCTTGCCCCCCCCAACCATCTGGGCCTTCATGTTACCGACCTTGGAAGGAGGGAAGGCCGAGTCAACCTGAGTTCTCCGGAATAGGGCGGCATAGAAATCGAATAAATAATAATAATAATAATAATAATAATAATAATAATAATAATAATAATAATAATAATAATAATAATAATAATAATAATAACCTTGAGCCGGTCAGGATCGAACTCCTGGCAGTGGGCAGAATTAGCTGGCAATACTGCATTCTAACCAGTACTCAACTACAGATCTTCGAGTGCAGTATAGAGTGATACTATCACTTCTCATGATTTTGATGCTCTCCCTCTGTTGATGCAATCTGGGACTGAGTTGGCTTTATTGGCAGCTGCAGCACACTGCTGGCTGATACATCAATGGTGATCCACCAGGTCACCTCGCTCCCTCTCACAGCCAGGTACCTCTATGTGTGTGTTTTTTCCTGCAGGCCCTTACTTTTTTTTCCTAGTGAACTACAATCTTGTTGGATAGAGCCCAATATTCAAATCTGTCAAGATCCTTTCAAATCTTGAGTATCTTTATTTTGGGCCAATCACCAGGAGCCTGAGAGTTCTAGTTCCACCTTAGGCAGAAAAGCTGGCTGAGTGACTTTAGGACAATCACTGTGAATTCTAGTCCTGCCTTGGGCATGAAAGCCAACTCCGTGACTTTGGGCCAATCACCAGGAAATGGAGAGTACTAGTCCCGCCTTAGGCACGAAAACTGGCTGAGTGATTTTGGACCAATTACCAGGAGAGAGTGAGTTCTAGTCCTGCCTTAGCCATGAAAGCCAACTGGGTGACTTTGGACCAATCACCAATCATGCATGGGATAGAAAAGGTGGATAGAGAAAAATTCTTTTCTCTATCACACAATACCAGGACAAGGGGGCACTCACTGAAGCTCATAGCTAAGAAAGTGAGGACAAATAAAGGGAAATATTTCTTCACCCAGAGGGTCGCTGATTTATGGAATTCACTTCCAGAAGGGGTCGTGACAGCTGTCATCCTTGATAGCTTCAAGGCAGGGTTAGATAGATTCATGGATGCAAAGTGTATCGGTGGCTATTAAAACGGATGTCCATGTGCCGCCTCTATGTTGGTTGAGGCAGGCAGGATTCCCTTGAGTCCCATTTGTTGGGGGTCAAGGGAAAGGGAGGGTTTTGCCTTCTCTTTCTGCTCAAGATCCCCATGTACAATTGGTGGGCCACTGTGTGACACAGAATGCTGGACTCGATGGGCTTTGGCCTGATTCAGCATGGCTCTTCTGATGTTCTTATGTTCTTAAGAGACAGTGAATTCTAGTCTCGCCTTAGTAACGAAAGTTAGCTGAGTGACGTTGGACCAATCATCAGGAGATGGTGAGTTCTAGTCCTGCCTTAATCGTGAAAGTCAGCTGGGTGACTTTGGGCCAATCCCTCTCTCTCAGCCCACCTCATAAAGTTGCTACTGCGGGGAAAATAAGAGGAAGAAGGAGCATTAGCAATGCTCACTGCCTTGAGTTATTTATAAAAAGCTAATAATAATGGGAACACCATCAAAACAGATCCCAGCCAGAGCACAGAACAACTCAAAGCAGTAATCCAATGTCAGAAGATATGGAGAGACTTGGCCCATAGAATCTCCAAGAGTCGGACACTACTGGATGAATGACATCATCAATAGCATGAACTAAGATACTAACCAACCAACTAACTAACCAAGTAACCAATTAACTAACTCTGGAGCAGTTTCCAGAGACTATTCCAATAACCAAGAAGATCATGTCATTGTGAAAAGCTCAGGATCCAAACTCAGGATCCAAAAAGAGCTTGACAAACATGAAAAATGGGCCCTCTCCAACAAAATGAATTTTAATGCGGAGAATTGTGAAGTTTTACATTTAGGAAGGAAAAATCAAAGGTACAAGTACTGATTGGGCAAGACCTGGCTCAAAAACTGTGAGAGGGACCTTGGAGTCTGAGTGGACAATCACTCAAATGGGGGGCTGGACTAGAAGACCTCCAAGGTCCCTTTCTATTCTATTCTATTCTATTCTATTCTATTCTATTCTATTCTATTCTATTCTATTCTATTCTATTCTATTCTATTCTATTCTATTCTATTCTATTCTATTCTAATATTTTCTATTCCATTCCATTCTATTCTATTCTATTCATATTTTCTATTCCATTCTATTCTATGCTATGCTATGCTATGCTATGCTATGCTATGCTATTCTATTCTATTCTATTCTATTCTATTCTATTCTATTCTATTCTATTCTATTCTATTCTATTCTATTCTATTCTATTCCATATTTTCTATTCTATTCCATTCCACTCCACTCCACTCCACTCCACTCCACTCCATTCCATTCCATTCCATTCCATTCCATTCCATTCCATTCCATTCCATTCCATTCCATTCTATTCTATTCTATTCTATTCTATTCTATTCTATTCTATTCTATTCTATTCTATTCTATTCTATTCTATTCATATTTTCTATTCCATTCTATTCTATTCTATTCTATTCTATTCTATTCTATTCTATTCTATTCTATTCTATTCTATTCTATTCTATTCTATTCCATATTTTCTATTCTATTCTATTCCATTCCATTCCATTCCATTCCATTCCATTCCATTCCATTCCATTCCATTCCATTCTATTCTATTCTATTCTATTCTATTCTATTCTATTCTATTCTATTCCATTCTATTCTATTCTATTCATATTTTCTATTCCATTCTATTCTATTCTATTCTATTCTATTCTATTCTATTCTATTCTATTCTATTCTATTCTATTCTATTCTATTCTATTCTATTCTATTCTATTCCATATTTTCTATTCTATTCTATTCCATTCCATTCCATTCCATTCCATTCCATTCCATTCCATTCCATTCCATTCTATTCTATTCTATTCTATTCTATTCTATTCTATTCTATTCTATTCTATTCTATTCTATTCTATTCTATTCTATTCTATTCTATTCCATTCTATTCTATTCTATTCATATTTTCTATTCCATTCTATTCTATTCTATTCTATTCTATTCTATTCTATTCTATTCTATTCTATTCTATTCTATTCTATTCTATTCTATTCTATTCTATTCTATTCCATATTTTCTATTCTATTCTATTCCATTCCATTCCATTCCATTCCATTCCATTCCATTCCATTCCATTCCATTCCATTCCATTCCATTCCATTCCATTCCATTCCATTCCATTCCATTCCATTCCATTCCATTCCATTCTATTCTATTCTATTCTATTCTATTCTATTCTATTCTATTCTATTCTATTCTATTCCATTCCATTCCATTCTATTCTATTCTATTCATATTTTCTATTCTATTCTATTCTATTCTATTCTATTCTATTCTATTCTATTCTATTCTATTCTATTCTATTCCATATTTTCTATTCCATTCCATTCCATTCTATTCTATTCTATTCTATTCTATTCTATTCTATTCTATTCTATTCTATTCTATTCTATTCTATTCTATTCTATTCTATTCTATTCTATTCTATTCTATTTTGTTCTATTTTGTTCTGTTCTTGTTTTACAAAAGCAAAGCTGGTGTTTTCAATTTCTCCCATGTGCCTAAAGATGGCGCCATTGCAAAAGGAGACCCTGCCCCCCTATTTTTCATTTTCTCTGTCTGGGTCTCTTTCCTCGCAAAGGCAGCCGCCTGCTTTGAGACTTCAAGCCCTTTCCCCAAATTGTAAGTGCTTTTCTTTCTATACGGAATAATAAAAATACTTATTACGAGGACAGCAGCTGCGTGGCTGCAAACACGCCGTCTGATATCAAGCAGCTCACTCTTCTTATTGTCTTATTTCATGGGCTTTCGCTTTCAGGGTTGAGGCGGGGGGAAGCCCACCGAAAGACAAGGAAGCTCAGCTTCATTTTATTTTTATGGCCATTATTATTTTTCTCCCAACAACAACAACAATAATAATAATAACCGTTTGCACTTATGCGGCTGCAGTCATGCAAGGTTCCCGGCGAGAAGGAAAGGGATGGGAAAAGTAATCAGAGAATGCAGAATAAGAGTTTCTCTCTCCCTCTCTTTCTCTTTTTTATTTTCTCTCTCTCTCTCTCTTTCTCTCTCTTCTTTCTCTTTTTTCCTCTTTCTTTTTTCTCCTTTCTCTTTCTCTCTCTCTCTTTCTTTCTTTCTCTTTCTCTTTCTCGCTTTCTCTTTCTTTCTCTTTTTTCGCTTTCTTTCTCTCACTCTCTCTCTTTCTTTCTTTTTTCTCTCTCTTTTTCTTTTTCTCTCTCTCCTTTCTCTTTCTCTCCTCTTTCTCTCACTCTCTTCATTTCTCTGTTTCTCTGTTTCTTTTTCTTTTTTCTCTCCTTTCTCTTTCTATTTTTTTCTCTCTCATTCTCTCTCTTCCTCTTCCTCTTTTTATTTTTTTCTCTCTCTCTCTTTCTCTTCTTTCTCTTTCTTTTTTCTCTTTCTCTTTTTCGTCTTTCTTTTTCTCCTTTCTCTTTCTCTCTTTTTCTCACTTTCTCTTTCTTTCTCTTTTTTCTTTCTTTCTCTCACTCTCTTTCTTTCTTTTCTCTCTCTCTCTTTTTCTTTTTCTCTCTCTCCTTTCTCTTTCTCTCCTCTTTCTCTCACTCTCTTTTCTCTGTTTCTCTCTTTCTTTTTCTTTTTTCTCTCCTTTCTCTTTCTTTCTATTTTTTCTCTCTCATTCTCTCTCTCTCTTTCTCTTTCTTTCTCTTGTTCTCTATCCCACTTTCTCTTTCTCTCTGTCTTTCTTTCTCCTCTCTCTCTCTCTCTTCCTCTCCCTTTTTCCCTCCCTCTCAAAAACTCTGCCTGCTTTTTATTTTCTCACTCCAAGAGAAACCTGATCCTCACATCCCCCCTACACCCTCAATCCATTACAAGGTTCTCAGGAGGGATTTTTTTTACATCTCTGCATTATTTATTTTCCACGCTTTGTGGGTGGGTGCACCCTGATTCTCCCTGCCTCCTTGATCCCATAGAAACCTGGGTCTGGATTGGCAATAGCGAACTAGAAGCACGATCCTATATTTATTACACCCTGGTACCAATTTGTTGAATGAGATCATTTTTTTCCTGCTTATTTATTTATATATTAATTAAACTGACAGGCTGCCCATCTCCTTCCACCCCCCCCAACAGTTCTAGGCTGCTTACAATCCCGTAGAAGATATTATTTAAAAAAATGAAATGGTAGGTGTGAGAAATATAATAGAGTCAAATTAATAGAGAGGTAGCTAAGTTTAAGTTTAAGTTTAACCAAATTTATATGTCGTCCTTCTCCTAAGACCCAGGGCAGCTCACAACAACAATACAATAAAAAAGTTTTAAAATTAATTTCATTCACACCACATACAAGCACAGTCAACTCACAGTCGCTGATGGAGGGACCTTCCTAGGGCCGAGGGGCAGAGCACAGCTCACATGCCCCAAGCCTGTCGGCATAGATGCGTCTTCAGCAATTTCCGGAAAGCTAGGAGGGAGGAAGCAGTACGAACCTCTGAGGGAAGCTGGTTCCAGAGGGCAAGGGTAGCAACGGAGAAGTCCCTTGCCCTAGGCCCCGCCAGATGACATTGCCTGACAGACGGGACCCGTAGGAGGCCAACCCTATGTGCCCTAACCAGTCGCTGGGATTCATGAGGCAGAAGACGGTCCCGCAAGTATCCTGGCCCATTGCCATAAAGGGCTTTATAGGTCATAACCAACACTTTGAATTGTGTTTGGAGACCAATTGGCAGCCAGTGCAGCTCACGGAGGGCTGGAGTGATATGAGCATGTCTTGGGAGACCCAAGACGGCTCGCGCGGGCGCATTCTGGACTACTTGCAGTCTCCGGACATTCTTCAAAGGTTGCCCCATGTAGAGAGCATTACAGTAGTCGAATCTCGAGGTGACAAGGGCATGGGTGACTGTGAGGAGTGACTCCCGGTCCAAATAGGGCCGCAACTGGCGCACCAGGCGAACCTGGGCGAATGCCCCCCTCACCACAGCCGAAAGATGGTGTTCTAAACTTAGCTGTGGATAGACTAAGATAGACAGGCACACAATGGAGCAGAGGGGAGAACTTCTATTTAATTGAAGGAGTCCTCAATTTACAATCGTTCATTTAGCAACCGTTTGAATTGACGAGAGCACGGAAAACACTGAACCGGTGACCGTTTTTCTATCTTAATGACCGTTGCAGCATCCTTACCGTCACGTGATCAAATGTCAGACACTGGGCAAATGGACTCAGACTTATGACGGTTTCGGTGTCCTGGGGTCCCCTGTTCACCTTTGGTGACCTTCTGACAAGCAAGGGCAACGGGGAAGCCGGAATCGCTTAACCACTGGGTTACTTCATTTTAGCAGGAAGTCACGTCTCCAGCTTCCTCAGAGCACCAGGCGACGGAGCGTGAAGTGGTAGCTCTGACACATAGTAATTCCTCAGACCTTGGAGTCTGAGTGGACGATCACTTGACTGGGGGGGGCTCGACTAGAAGACCTCCAAGGTCCCATTCTATTCTATTCTATTCTGTTCTGTTCTGGTCTGGTCTGGTCTCTGTTCTGTTCTATATTCTATATTCTATATTCTATATTCTATATTCTATATTCTATATTCTATATTCTATATTCTATATTCTATATTCTATATTCTATATTCTATATTCTATATTCTATATTCTATATTCTGTTCTGGTCTGGTCTGGTCTGGTCTGGTCTCTGTTCTGTTCTATATTCTATATTCTATTCTGTTCTGTTCTGTTCTGGTCTGGTCTGGTCTGGTCTGGTCTGGTCTGGTCTCTGTTCTGTTCTGTTCTATATTCTATATTCTATTCTATATTCTATATTCTATATTCTATATTCTATATTCTATATTCTATATTCTATATTCTATATTCTATATTCTATATTCTATATTCTATATTCTATATTCTATATTCTGGTCTGGTCTGGTCTGGTCTGGTCTGGTCTGGTCTGGTCTGGTCTCTGTTCTGTTCTATTCTGTTCTATATTCTATATTCTATTCTATATTCTATATTCTATTCTATATTCTATATTCTATATTCTATATTCTATTCTTTTCTATTCTATTCTATTCTATTCTATATTCTATATTCTATATTCTATATTCTATATTCTATTCTATATTCTATTCTATATTCTATATTCTATATTCTATTCTATATTCTATTCTATTCTATTCTATTCTATTCTATTCTATTCTATTCTATTCTATTCTATTCTATTCTATTCTATTCTGTATTCCATTCCATTCTATATTCCATATTCCATATTCTATTCTATTCTATTCTATTCTATTCTATTCTATTCTATTCTATTCTATTCTATTCTATTCTATTCTATTCTATTCTGTTCTATTCTATTCTATATTCTATCCCATTCTATTATATTATGTTCTTATGATGCTGTCCTTTCTCATGCTCAACTTTTGAGTGAGGCAGGATAAACCCACCCTTAGCTGTATTTAATAATGTTAAAGCATTACTTTCTATCTTATTCTGACATCCTTCCAAAGGTAGATTTAAATGGTTTAGGATCTCTTAGGCTTTGCAGGAAAGTCAACAAAAGAGGGGGAAGGAATTATTACTTTTAAAATGTATTTATCAGTATTAAACTAGAGGAGACAATTTATCTACTTGTTTCTTCTGATTTTTTTTTCTTCTTTTTATGCAATTTTTTTTCACTTTGTGCAGTTTTGTCCAGTTTTTTTTCCTTTTGTGATTTATTCTCTCTCTTTTTCCCCCCCTAGGTATAGTTCAAGGAACGCAGTAATTACAAAAGTTCTCTACAATAAAATTAGATCGCACTTAACCGGCAAGTCTGTAAGAACAAATATTTACAACTAAAATGCAAGCAGGCAGAACACTCTGACACATGTAGAGCAGCAGCCTAGAGTACGTCAGACAGGACACCCATAATTAATATAAAACCCTCGTAGGATTAATACCCAACAGATAGTTCACCAGAATGCCAACAATAGGGTGGAATAAACAAGTTGCATGCTTACTCACTGGTCATCTAGAATTGTTTTTTTTTTAATTTATTTGCCTTGTAGATCAAGATATGATTGTTTCTTTTACAATAATGCATCTTCTAACCAATGTGGGAAGTCAGTACCCCACTCCCAGAGAAGGAAATATTAAAAAGGGCAGAATATTATATTTCCTCAAAGGATCTTAAAGAGGCAGAAAAGCATGCCCAGTTTTTCTTAATAGCCCCCAGTCTCCCTCCCCCAAGCAGAAACCAGCTCTGTAGAAATGCAGATTAATAATCTATTCAGGAAGGATTGAAGGCCTCCAGCTAGAAGCTTAGGAAGACAAAGACACCTGAAATCTACATACCCCACCCAAACTCTAAGACAGGACATAATAGGATCAACTCACAGATGCCAAAGGGGCACACGCGGACTCAGGTCAAAGTACATGACACAGGAAATACAAAGCCTCAAAGAGGAACAGGAAACACCCTCAAGAGCCCCAGAAGGTATAAAAACCCACTCCCTACGTGTGATCTCTCTCTTTTCTTCCAAAGCCATCTTTATGTCTGGCTCTCCTCCTCAATAAACTGCAACCTTCTTTCTAAAGCAGTCGCCATGTTGTTTATTCCTGGCTTGGACTGGACCCTGATGAAGATTTTTCATTCAACATCAACATAACACAAAAGGCATTTATCTGAGCAATAAGATGTCCTGAGGGAGCATACTCATTCCCAAAGATGAACAGGCCTAGAACTAAGGAGAAATGTCATAACAGTGAGGACAATTAACCAGTGGAATGGCTTGCCTTCAGAAGTTGTGGGTGCTCCATCACTGGAGGTTTTTAAGAAGAGGCTGGACGGCCATTTGTCTGAAATGTTATAGGGTGTTCTGCAGGAGCAGAGTTTGACCTTCCAAGGCCCCTTCCAATCTTATTATTCTACATTCTAATTTAGTGGAAGAACAGACTTCTAGATGTGGGTGAGAAGTTAGGTTTTTCACCAGTTAGTATTATTCAAGGTGGAATTTAATGTGGAGTTCCTACATTGCCAATTCTCTCTGCCATCTGATAGACCAGGGGTTCTCAACCTTGGCAACTTTAAGACTTGTGGACTTCAACTCCCAGAATTCCTCAGCCAGCTTTGCTGGCTGAGGAATTCTGGGAGTTGAAGTCCACAAGTCTTAAAGTTGCCAGGGTTGAGAACCCCTGTGATAGACTGATTAGAATAATTAGAAGTAGGGAAAAACAGTGAATTTTGAACTTGAACACCATTTCTAGAGGTTTTTGCCAAATATTGTAGGAAACGTATAGCGACACTCAAAATGATCACAAGGGGGTCAAAGTGCAGGAACACCATAAATTAACAGAACAATAGTTGGAAGGGACCTTGGAGATCATCCAGTCTAACCCCCTGCTTCAGTAGGAGACACTATACTGTTGCAGAGAAATGGGTGCCCTGTCTTTTCTTAAAAGTAATGGAGCATTCACAGCTTCTAGAGGCAGGTTGTTCCACTGATTAATTGTTCTAACTATCAGGAAATTTATCCTTAGTTCTAGCTTGCTTCTCTCCTTGATTAGTTTCCATCCATTCTTCTTGTCCTGCCTTCTGGGGCTTTGGAGAAGATGTTGACCACCCCCATTCTCTGTGGCAGCCCCACAAATATTGGAACGCTATTCCAATTCTTCTCTTCTCTTCCTTCTTTCTATTAGACTAGACATACCACTGTTCTTCATATGGAGGAGGAGGAGGAGGAGGAGGAGGAGGAGGACTGTGGGGTCCTTGGTGCTCTCTGAGCTTGATTTTTTCTTGCAGACGTTTTATGACCCAACTAGATAATATTATCAGTGTTAGAAAGGAGTGGAGTTTGTGGTGGTGGTGGTGGAGGAGGAGGAGGACTTTGGGATCCTTGGTGCTCTCAGAACTTGGCTGTGTTCTTGCAGAGGTTTCATTTCAGTGCTAGAAAGGGACTGGGCTTTGCTCTCTCTTTATATGGAAGTGGTTGGGTTAAAAGATGATATTTATAGCTCAGGGTTGACTGATGGGGTCCTTGGTGCTCTCTGAGCTTGACAGTTTTCTTGCAGACATTTCATGACTCAACTAGGTAACATCATCAGTGCTAAAGGGGAGTGGGGTTTGGAAGATGGAGAAGGGGGAAGTTGAGGAAGAGGAGGAGGAGGAGGAGGAAGGGAAGAAGGAGGAGGAAGACTGTAATGTTCTTGGTGCTCTCGGAGCTTGGACTTTTTTCATGCAGACATTTCATTACCCAATTAGGTACATAAGAACATAAGAACATCAGAGGAGCCATGCTGAATCAGGCCAAAGCCCATCGAGTCCAGCATTCTGTGTCACACAGTGGCCCACCAATTGTACATGGGGATCTTGAGCAGAAAGAGAAGGCAACCCCCCCTTTCCCTTGACCCCCAACAAATGGTACTCAAGGGAATCCTGCCTGCCTCAACCAACATAGAGGCGGCACATGGACATCCGTTTTAATAGCCACCGATACACTTGGCATCCATGAATCTATCTAACCCTGCCTTGAAGCTGTCAAGGCTGACAGCTGTCACGACCCCTTCTGGAAGTGAATTCCATAAATCAGCGACCCTCTGGGTGAAGAAATATTTCCCTTTATTTGTCCTCACTTTCTTAGCTATGAGCTTTAGGGAGTGCCCCCTTGTCCTGGTATTGTGTGATAGAGAAAAGAATTTTTCTCTATCCACCTTTTCTATCCCATGCATGATTTTATACACTTCGATCAAGTCACCCCTTAAACGCCGTCTTTCAAGGCTGAAGAGACCAAGGCGTTGCAATCTGGTTTCATAAGGGAGGCACTCCATTTCCTTGATCATTCTTGTTGCCCTTCTTTGCACCTTTTCCAGTTCCATTATATCATCAATAATATCAGGTAATATCATCAGTGCTAGAAGGGAGTGTGGTTTGGGAGGAGGAGGAGGAGGAGGAGGAGGAGGAGGAGGAGGAGAAGGAGGAGGAGGAGGAGGAGGAGGAGGAGGAGGAGGAGGAGGAGGAGGAGGAGAGCTGTAGTGTTCTTGGTGTTCTCTGAGCTTGGCTGTTTTCATGTAGACATTTCATTACCCCACCATGCCACATCATCAGTGCTACAAGAGACTGAGGTTGGTCCTCTATTTATCTACTGAGGACTTGCCCTATCACGGCTGATGGGAGTGTTTTTGGTGGCTGTATTTGTTTTGTCAAAAGGCCTACCGTCGCTGCGTATTTTCCAGTGGAGATTGAAGGAATGTAATCTGCGATAGGACTCGTTACAATCATGCCTGCTTGCCACGCTTCCGTCAATTCTCAGCAACCGGTTGGGAAATAAAATAAAAGAGTCCCACAATGTTTTATGCCACCGAGACAAAAAAAGCTATTGATCTTTCTCGCCTCTGGAAAAGGTCTCAAATAATTTCTAGAGATCTCGTACTTTGTGGGGCTGCTATCTTTAATTAAAACATGACACAAAGATGGAAAGTAATTATGGGTGTTTCGGCTTTCCTCCCAGCTGCAGGGTTCTGTTTTACAGCCAGTGAACACCCCACCCTACAACCAAGGAAGTGGGATAAAACAGCCTCACATGACATGGGGAACTCAGACTCTACACATCCCCTTTCCTGATATTATGGGAATAATGTATTCCGGGCACCGGAAACACTCAGTCCACAAACAAATGCAATCCTAGGCTGCATTAACAGAGGGATAGAATCTTAAGAAGTCTTAAGAAGAGACTGGACAGTCATCTGTCTGAAATGGTATAGGGTTTCTTGCCTCAGCAGGGGGTTGGACTAGATGGCCTCCAAGGCTCCCTTCCAACTTTACTATTATTATTATTAAGGTCATGTGAAGTGTTAATACCACTTCATAGCTGCTTGGGAGTGTGGTTGCAAAGTGGCACATGATCACCACTGATTTTTGACTGAGGAACATACCAGAGGGAACGTAGACTACTGATTGGAAGGGAAGGATGTCAGGAAATTGAAATTGTGTAGAGAGAACCATGCCGACCGTTATCCGGAAAGTGATTGAAAACAGATTTGAACAGATCCCCAAGGTGCTTTTTCATGAGACAACTGGACTTCCTTGTTTTTCTTAGAAGACGTTTTGCTTCTCATCCAGGATGATTCTTCAGCTCTGACTGGATGGTAGAGAATAGAAGGTTTTATATTCCTTGCAGTCATTTGCATTTTTTAGAGAGTCGTTGGAGCCACTTGGAGATTTATCTGTGTCCTCAGGGTCATCTGAATGGTGCAAATGGGTGTGGAGCCTTCTTGGAACTGTTGAAAGGATTGTGTGGTGGCCTGGAGATAGATGATGTCATATACGATATCCAGAGGAGAGGAGAGGGGAGAAGAGAGGAGGGGAGGGGAGGGGAGGAGAGGAGAGGAGAGGAGAGGAGAGAAGAGAAGAGAAGAGAGGAGAGGAGAGGAGAGGAGAGGAGGGGAGGGGAGGGGAGGGGAGGGGAGTGAGGAAAGGAGAGGAGAGAAGAGGGGAGGGGAGGGGAATGAGGAGAGGAGAGAAGAGAAGAGAAGAGAAGAGGGGAGGGGAGGGGAGTGAGGAGAGGAGAGAAGAGAAGAGGGGAGGGGAGTGAGGAGAGAAGAGGAGAGGAGAGGAGAGGAGAGGAGAGAAGAGAAGAGAAGAGAAGAGGGGAGGGGAGGGGAGGGGAGTGAGGAGAGAAGAGAAGAGAAGAGAAGAGAAGAGAAGAGAAGAGAAGAGAAGAGAGGGGAGGGGAGGGGAGTGAGGAGAGGAGAGAAGAGAAGAGAAGAGAAGGGAGGGGAGTGAGGAGAGGAGAGGAGAGGAGAGGGGAGAGGAGGGGAGGGGAGGGGAGGGGAGGGGAGGGGAGGAGAGGAGAGGAGAGGAGAGGAGAGGAGAGAAGAGAAGAGAAGAGAAGAGGGGGGAGGGGAGTGAGGAGAGGAGAGGAGAAGAGAGAAGAGAAGAGAAGAGAAGAGAAGAGAAGAGAAGAGAAGAGAAGAGAAGAGAAGAGAAGAGAAGAGAAGATATAGAACAGAATAGAATCTGGAAGGGACCTTGCAGGACTTCATGTCCTGCCACCAACTCAAGCAGGAGACCATTTCAGACAGGTGGCTGCCCACTCTCTTCCTGAAAACCTCCAGTGATGAAGCACCCACAACTTCTGGTGGCAAGCTGTTCCACTGGCTAATTGTTCTCACTGTTATGACCCATGACTTACTACGGAACAGAATGAGTGTAACGAAGCCAAAAAACAAATGAAAGCTGAGCAATCTCCTCAACAGCAATTAGAAATATTCTTTCCCCCTCCTAAGAGAGATCTGAGACCACGGAAGGTGAATTCCAACTGACTTTGGGCATCAGAATAAAAACTAAACTATAGAAAAGAGAAACACCAGTCAAATAAATTGTAACAGGCGTATAGTTGAGGCTTGATGTGAGGAGTGAAAAATGTTTACCAAACCAGACGTTTACAAAGATTAATACTTAGTGTTGTATACCAGGTGCTATGATGATTGATGCATACTAAGATTTTATGTTCAATGCTGATTGTTTTAATAAAAGAATTTTTTCTATTAAAAAAAAAACTATACATGTTTAACGGCTGTTATCTCCTTTCCCTTCAAGGAGATCGTGTTCAGATGGAATGAAACGCCGCCTTCTTGTTTTCCATGCTGAGTTTTCAATTGTTTAAACCACTGCGGTGTATTTAAAGAAGAGCTGGATATAAATCATTGAAGGATCGTTACAGGCCAAAGCTCGCATTTGTCTGTTTAGAAGGAAGTCTCAAGTTGGTGAAGTAAAGCACTGCAGCCAAGGAATACCTAAAGGGGATTAAGTACATTGGATTTTTTTTTATTTTCAATAATCTGCCTCTCCTTGAGTTGAGAGAAAAGACAGAGAAAAGGCTGCCTTGCGAAGGCAGGAATCCATCTCATAATCCCACTTTATGAGCTTGGACAAAACGCCCTCTTGGCGCATCTTGATATTGTAAAGAATAACAGAATAACAGAATTGGAAGGGACCTTGCAGGTCTTCTAGTCCAACCCCCTGCTCAGGCAGGAACCCCTGTACCATTTCAGACAAATAGCTGTCCAATCTCTTTAAAAATTTCCAGTGTTAGAGCATCCACAGCTTCTGGAGGCAAGTAGTTCCACTGGTTGATTTTTTCTGTCAGGAAATTCCTCCTTAGTTCTAGGTTGCTTCTCTCTTTGATTGGTGTTGTTGTTAGTTGCGAAGTCGTGTCTGACCCATCGCGATTCCCCTGTCCTCTACCATCTTCTGGAGTCCATTGAGGCTTAGGCCTCCTGCTTCAGTGACTCCATCCAGCCACCTCCTTCTCTGTCGTCCCCTTCTTCTTCTATTGCCCTCCATCTTTCCCAGCATCAGGCTCTTCTCCAGGGAGTCCTTCCTTCTCATTAGGTGGCCAATGGATTTGAATTTCAACTTCAGGATCTGGCCTTCTAAAGAGCAGTCGGGGTTGATCTCCTCTAGGACCGACCGGTTTGAACGCCTTGCAGTCTGGGGGACTCGCAAGAGTCTTCTCCACCACCATCGTTCAAAGGCCAGTTTCCATTCATTGCTTCTTCTCCTGCCCTCAGGGGCTTACCTTCAGAAGTTGTGGGTTCTCCATCACTATAGGCTTTCAAAAGAGACTGGACACTCAGTTGTCTGGCATGAGATAGGCTCTCCTGCTTGAGCAGGGAGCTGGACTAGAAGACCACAAAGGTCCCTTCCAACACTATTATTCTATCTTCTTCTAAGATTTTCTTCTTTTTTTCCCAGTCTGCTGCCATTCCCCCTTTTCTTTCTTCCTACCCTACTTTACACATCTGATTTTTAAAGGTCTGCAATAGGAAAATTAAATAAAGCAAAAGCAAGGATTACATTTCACATCCCACAGTGATCTTTGAAGAAATGCTAACTTAATATGGCAAGATGGTATGTCAAAAGATGAAAAAACTTCAGGAGGTTTCCAGATCAAAATCTTTGCCTTTGTTTTGGAGGAGTGAATACACAAAATATGTTCCTTGGAAATTTTGCCAAGAGCATTCAGGCTTACAAAAATCTATCTATCTGTCTGTCTGTCTGTCTGTCTTTGTCTTTGTCTGTCTGTTTGTCTGTCTGTATCTCTCTCTCTCTCTCTCTCTCTCTCTCTCTCTCTCTCTCTCTACCTACCTATCTACCTACCTGCCTACCTACCTACCTACCTACCTACCTACCTACCTACCTACCTATCTATCTATCTATCTATCTATCTACCTACCTACCTACCTATCTATCTATCTACCTACCTACCTCTCTCTCTCTCTCTCTCTCTCTATCTATCTATCTATCTATCTATCTATCTATCTATCTATCTACCTACCTACCTATCTATCTACCTACCTACCTATCTACCTACCTCTCTCTCTCTACCTACCTACCTACCTATCTATCTATCTATCTATCTATCTATCTATCTATCTATCTATCTATCTATCTATCTATCTATCTATCTATCTACCTCTCTCTCTCTCTCCCTACCTACCTACCTACCTACCTACCTCTCTCTCTCTCTCCCTACCTACCTACCTACCTACCTACCTACTTATCTATCTATCTATCTATCTATCTATCTATCTATCTATCTATCTATCTATCTATCTATCTATCTATCTATCTATCTATCTATCTATCTATCTATCTATCTATCTATCTATCCAATTAATAATACTTGCATGATATAGTTATCCCAGCAGACAACGGAGCTTGTGGGTTTTCCCCCCTTTTTGCCATTCCCCCTGCTGAACACCTAATTCTCATAATACTGTCTTCCGTCTGTTTACCCATGTAATATGGCCGTAGTAACTCATCTCTTCAGAGCCTAAACTTTTACATCAAATCTATTGTAATTTCTCTGAAAGATTTCAGAAAATGCTTTGGGCGTAGAGCTTAGCAGTGCTAACCAGGCTGGCAACTGGTCCAAGTTTCCTGACCTATGAGTTTCATGTCCTTGTTAGATATGGGCTGGTCCAACATCTTCTAGCTGTCCAAATGACACTATTTCTGGCATCCATCTCTGCATCTCCCGTTTCCAAATCCAGTGTGTTCAACCTTTCCATTCTCTGGATACTTCTAGATTATTGATGCTGGTTATCTGTAGCTGCAACAACGTCCCTGGGCACAGTAATATGTAATACTACAGATCAGTTGCTACTTGGACCTATAAATAAGAATGCTTAGCATTCACAAGGGCGCCGAAACATTGCCCAAATGTAATGCTTCATTCATGACATCTAATATTCTTAAAGTTGCTATTCTATATGGCATTGGAAAGGAGTTTAAATCTTAGGTATCTCTCCCATTTTATTTTCTATAGCTGTATATTAGTCTCCTGGTAGTGAGGTCTTTTCTGAATTATTTTATGAGGCATTCATTCTTTTTGTTTCTCTCTCCCTCTCTCTCTCTCTCTCTCTCTCTCTCTCTCTCTCTCTCTCTCTCTCTCTCTCTCTCTCTGTGTGTGTGTGTGTCTCTCTGTGTGTGTACAAGCTATCTGGTTTGCAATGCTCTCCTATTCAAAGTTTTCCTTAAGCTGAATAGTGCTCCCCTTTACAAAGCACATTAACTTACTTACTGGATTCACACATTTGTTTCTTAGAAGGGAGGAAGCACGGGAACATCAATGAACTGAGTGGACAAAATTCCCATAGCATACTAATTGTGCTTTCAGTTTTTATTTATTTGTTTATTTATTTATTTGTTTGTTTGTTTGTTCATTCATTCCAGTGGTTCTCAACCTTTTTCAGGTTGAGACCCCACTTGCCCCGCCCATGCGCGGCGCGACCCATGCGCGGCGCGACAAAAAACCCCCCAAAAACAAAATGGCAGACCGCGACAGGCTGACCCATGCAGGCGCAGTGCGCGCATGACGGCCTGAACCGCATATGCATGGCGCGTGTGTGACGGCCCGAACCGCGCATGTGCAGCGCGCCCGTAGTGAAAAAAAAACAAAAAAATGGTGGACCGTGACGGGCCGATCCGTGCATGCACGGCGCGCGTGCGACGGCCCGAACCGCGTACGCATGGTGCGCCCGCAACGAAAAAAAAAACAAAATGGCGGACCGCGACAGGCCGATACGCACATGCGCGGTGCGCGCACGACGGCCTGATCTGCGCACGCACAGCGCACGCACAACAAAAAAAACAAAATGGCAGACAGCGACGGCCCGAACTGTGCATGCGCGGCGCGCGCGCGACAAAAAAAACAAAAAAACAAAAACAAAAAACAAAATGGCGGACCACGATGTCCGGCGACCCCCGCGAAACGGTTGTTTGACCCCAAATGGCGTCATGACCCATAGGTTGAGAACCGCTCATTCATTCATTCATTCATTCATTCATTTACACAAATGGTCGATACCACCTACTTAAATGACTCTGGGCAATGAACAGTCTAAAATATCAATATGAAACTGAATCCCTAAAGGACGGGTCTCCGATTCCTGCAAAAGCCAGCCCAACCGGCTGAAATCTGGAAAGAATAACAGATCAGAATTTGAACAAAAGCTATCCAACGATCAGTGAGTTGCACGTCAAAACATCTTTTTTTAAAAACAAAAACAAAAACGAATGGACTTCAGAATGGACTTGAAGTCCACAAGTCATAAAAAGGCCAAGTTTGAAGGCCCCTGTTGTAGATAAAAGAGACTAAAACCTTTGTCTGGGATTGAATGTGCAGTGTAACAAGGAATTGGGCAGGGTGGGAAATCAACGGGGGAGGGGACAGCATATTCCAGAGCGGGTGGGGGCGAAGACTAGAGACTTTGCAGTCCTGAACTGGGTGGGAGAGGAAGAAAAAAATAACTGGGGTAGCTACACCCTAGATCAGTGGTGGTGAACCTATAGCACACGTGCCAGAGGCGGCACTCAGAGCCCTCTCTGTGGGCACACGCACCGTCGCCACAGTCCTAGGCCTTCAGCTGGGTTTTATAAAACCTTTTCGCTTTAGGCTTCCGCCACCATGTGGAAAAAAAAAAGTTTCAATCAATCAGTCAATTTCAACTTCTTGCGGGGAAAAAAAAGATCTTGCAAAGTTGGAATTGATTGATTGAACTTTTTAGTCCCACCCAGTCTGCCGTTACCACCGCAGCCATGCCCACCCAATGGGCCACACCCACCCAATGGGCCACGCCCACCCAATGGGCCACACCCACCCAATGGGCTACACCCACCCAATGGGCCACACTTACCCGGCACCCGACGATGCATAAGTGGGTTTTGGGTTGCAGTTTGGGCACTCGGTCTCTAAAAGGTTCACCATCACTGCCCTAGATTCTCTCAGGGGATAGTTATTAGAGTACAAGGTTAGAGCTTTAGACTGGCAAGATTCTGTCTGTTGGGTATAAGCTCATCAAGACTTGGACTCAACTGGATTTCATTGTGCCATCCCTGGCTTGGACCTGACCGGAGCTGACAATGCATGATGTGAATAGACAAGTCTTGGAAGGCACAGGAGTGCACCTACAGAAATTGTGTATTATTTCAAGAAACAGGAGAGGTGGAGAGCTTCTATCCATAAAGACATTAAGGATCAGCTACCATTTGAAAGAAGGTAAACAGTAATTAAAACAGAGAACACATACTCTGTACACAAATGTGATGGAAGGTGCACCTGGAGAAGGAGTGGGGAGGGATCTGAACAGGAACTCTGCAGTTTCCCAGGGAAGATCCAGCAGATTTCCAGATTTCCCAAGCTGAATGTGGGAGTGAGGAAGAGGTTCAGGGTATATCTATTAGATTAGAAGACTACAGCTTTAGTCTATTGTTGTAAGCGTGTAAAGAACAGGAATATATCTATTAAGGTTAGAAGGTTATAGTTTTAGTCTGGCAAGATTCTGTCCATTAGGTGTAAGCAAATAAAGAATTGAATTTCTTTGGATCATACTGTGTTATCTTTGGGTTTAGGCCTAACATCACCCATTATTTTAGCTGTTGT
>JARGCV010000275.1:897500-987500 GCA_034064705.1 Bothrops alternatus | reverse complement strand
CCAATAAATGAAACAGCTCGTGATCCTGATGCTTTATCAGAAACTCTTCAAGAGGTTTTATTGAGACTAACAACACTCCTAAGTGAATTTCATAAAGGCCAGTCTTTTCAATGGATTAAAATCAGCATCGTGGAAGAAGGCAACTCTCTGTTCCCTTCCTATAGCTGAATTCCCTTCGCTTTGACCTACTTCCCCTTTCACTTTGATCTCCTGCTCCACATGTGTTCTTACGGGCGTGGCAAACTGCCCTGGAGAACGCGGGAAAGAATATGCTCTCTAGTGCACCCCTTTGAACAAGAGATGGGATAATAGGCTTGGGACCTTGAGGTCTTCTAGCCCGACCCTTTGCTCAAGCAGAAGACCATTGCCTATCCAGTCTCTTCTTGAAAACCTCCAATAATATAACAACCACAGCTTCTGGAGGCAAGCCATGCCACTGGTTGATTGTTCTCACTATCAGGGACTTAGCAATGGCACATCATTTCTGAAAATCTTGTGACGCAGACTTCAGGGACTCACTAGTCACTAGGCATCAACATTGTTTCAAAGGCACAAATAATAACATCTTTAAAATAGAAATACAATATTGGATTAAGCCTGGTCTCCTTTTCCAATCCCTACATCCACGTCTCTACTAGGCTTCAAGATGTCGACTTCTCGGATAATGCTAGATAAAATTTTTCAATTTTCTCCTCTGCTTATAAAAATGAAAGAGTTCCCTAAGTGGAAAAATGTTGCCTGAGTTACTTGATTTTGTGTCTGTGCAATGAAACCCAAGATGCTCAAATCCCGACTTGATAATATTGAGGAGAGCTTATTGTTGGCATCTGCTGTTAGGACACTGGCTATATCAGACCTTTACTAAATTCAATCTTATGTGCTGTTTTCACCATTTCAGCCTTCCCTTATGATAGCTCATTAGCATAGGGTAACCTCTATAGAAGCAAAAATCTCACCCCTCGCTAGCTGGCGAGGATGGAGATGCACACACAGAGACATACACATGCACACACACAAAGAAGACACACACACACACACGCTCTTACAAAAAAAAAAAAGAAGAGGAAGAAAGTAATAATATGAAGCCTGCCACTATTAAAGAGATTGAAAGCTGAAGGTGTGCATTTATGCCACCGAGCCAACTTAAATGTTCATAAAGACAATGAAATTTTCAGTATCCCAAGTTGTTGATTCCATACGTCAGGTCAGAGATAGATGACTCCGAGCTGAGATTTATTACTGAGAGGCAAAGCCTTGGAGTGTGTGTCAAGGTGGGCCCATTCATCACTATGAGAAGTCTGCCATAATATTCTGCTGTCACATCCCATCTGCCCTTGATCAATCGATCAGTCAGCCTACTTAGGAAATGGTACACAGATCCACCGTAATCGGCTTAGACATCCAGAAGCATGGGCAGTGGTTAATCATGCAAACAAATAGGAATGGAAACTAAACTGAATTTTGCCCTGCATGGAATGAATTGAGCTCTGGAATAAGCCTCTAGAAAGCTCTCTCCCTATCTTAAGGTGAGGAAGTTGGGAAGGAAGAACCATCTCACCTTTTCCTTGTGTCAATGCAAATTATTCTAGCTAATGTAATGTTTGCTATGCAAAAGAGACCCAGCACTTCATGGTTTCAAATGGTTCTATCCAGCCTTATTAGAAATACCAGGGGAACAAATCTGTATGGATAGGATAGGATAGGATAGGATAGGATAGGATAGGATAGGATAGGATAGGATAGGATAGGATAGGATAGGATAGGATAGGATAGGATAGGATAGGATAGGATAGGATAGGATAGGATGTGGAGTGGTGTGGAGTGGAGTGGAGTAGAATGGAATTGAATGGAATGGAATGGAATGGAATGGAATGGAAAATATGGAATAGAATAGAATAGAATAGAATAGAATAGAATAGAATAGAATAGAATAGAATAGAATAGAATAGAATAGAATAGAATAGAATAGAATAGAATAGAATAGAATAGAATAGAATAGAATAGAATAGAATAGAATAGAATAGAATAGAATAGAATAGAATAGAATAGAATAGAATAGAATAGAGAAATATGGAATGGAATAGAACAGAACAGAACAGAATAGAATAGAATAGAGAAAGAATGAATAGGGTAGGATAGGATAGGATAGGATAGGATAGGATAGGATAGGATAGGATAGGATAGGATAGGATAGGATAGGATAGGATAGGATAGGATAGGATAAGGGAAGGGAAGGGAAGGGTAGGGCAGGGCAGGGCAGGGCAGGGCAGAACAGAACAGAACAGAACAGAACAGAACAGAATAGGAAGGGACCTTGGAGGTCTTCTAGTCTAACCCTCTGCTCAAGCAGCAGATCCTATACCATTTCAGACAAATGGTCATCCATCTTCTTTAAAAACTTCCAGTGATGGAGCATCTGCAACGTCTGTGCCTCCTTTTCTCTAAATTGATCTCCTCACTCTTACTCAGAGATACTTAAATAAATGACTGCTGATCAGAAGCAGGAAACAGTCACAGACTAGATAGTAGAGAATGGGATGAGCAACAGAGTACTGGTTGAAAACAGGATCTACAGGACCACGGACAGCTCTAAGAGGTGCTGGCATCTTGTTCTGATGAGCCAAAAGACCACCTTAATAGAGTGAACAAAATTCAAAGGGACCATCCTCAAGATTGTAGTTTCTAGAAGGATTTCATGCCACTCAAGTTGAGAAATACCAGTGGCATTTAGGGTTGATGAGGTCAGGTTTAGTATCATAAGTTTCCCATTTTGTTGGAATTCACCATCTAATTCTAATCAATGGAATCCTCCATTTAACCGAAGCCTTGGTATGATGATCATACCAGCTCAAGGTCTGTAACTGAATGGCATTTCTTTATTTAATTGTTTGTCTTTCTGCTCAAAAACAGCAATCATGGAAACCAGCAACAATAAAATACAGATTAAAAGGAAGTCATATTAAAGCTGCAAAATGAATCAATGGGAATAAACACATTGGCTATATTCAATTCTCTCTGCATTGATAACTTCTTTAGCTATTGGCAGATAAGACAAAATAAATAGGGTTCATTCCAGCTTCTTTGACGGGGGGGGGGGACGTTCATTCAGACCTTGAAAGTAACCATCCAGATAGTCATTTATTGCATTCCTGTCAAAGGGTTTTTAAAATTACATGTTGAATTATTACAGTGGCTAACTTCTACCTTTTTTTTTTTTGTTCCTCTGAACAATTATCTGAAGAGGTGCTGCTGATCTTCCCCTTTTCTTGGGTCCCACTCCCGTGTTTAATTATTTCACTTTTCACCTTGAGGGTGCCACTCTTGTCTCCAGGCCACCCCTCATAGCTCTGCTGAATCTCCAACACCCTGCACTTAGAAGAAACTATTTGAAACTGATTTCTGTCCATTTCAAAAGCAGAGTTTCTTTTGTCAGATTTAATCAGAACATTTAAAAGATATTCAATGCATCTCCTTCTCTCCTTCTTTTCTTCTCTCCTTCCTTCTCTTTCTTTCCTTCTTTCTTTTCTTCCTTTTCCCTTTTCTCCTGCCTTTTTTCTTTTTTTCTTTCCTTCCTTCCTTTCTTCCTTTTTCCTTTTCTCCTTTCTTTCTTTCTTTCTTTCTTTCTTTTTCTTTCTCACTTTCTCTCTCACACTATCTCTCTATTTCTAAATGTTCTAATTAAATTTCCCAAATTAAATTTCCCTCCCTCCTTTCTTACTCCCCTCCCTTTCTTCCCACCCACCCTCCCTTCCTCCCTGTAGATGGAAGTCTGAATCAATGAAACTCTAATGCTGATGGGGGGAAAGGAGAGATAAAAGGAGGTGGAATGGCACCTTTATTTTTTTTTTCCCCAGAACCTAGAATACTGGTCAGAAAAAAACTCAACTACTTTCTCATCAATTCCACAAACTTGATTGGAAGTCTTTAGAGGACTTCGAAAGAAACTGAAGCAGGAAGAAGTCAGAAAAATTCTCCATAATGTTAATTTTTTTACAGAACGATCTGCAGCTAGAAGGTTATCCGACAAGAGGGACAGCTCTACGCTGGACCGAATCTTATTCTTGCCCTCTCCATCATCTCCACCCCAATAAACCCATCTTTGAACTGGGATAGACTGCTCACCTAGCTTTTTTCCTCTTGGGTCAGCATTCCCAGCAATCTTGCATGTCAGTAGCCACCACTGAGCTTTTGCTGCAGCTGAGACATTAAGAAAGATGATTTTTTTCCAAAATGAGGCAGCCCAGTGAACTGTGATGGCGATGTAATTCCATTACTTTCAAAGGAGTTGAGTCTGTTATTGCCAGCCAAGTGTAACAATGCTGCACCTTTTAAAGGAGAGAACGACAGGGGGAGAGATGAGGAAAAAGGGCTTGTGGGTGGTGGAACCAGCACTGGAAAGGTAAGCTTTTTGTTTTGTTTAGTTTGGTTTCCCTCCCCCCCCCCACCTTTGGAGCAAAAGCTTGGCAGAGTACACAATGAATGGGACACCAGATGCAATACAGGTTGTTGTTCTTCTGCAGCAAGCAAGCAAGCAGAGGCTGTCTGACAAAGTCCATTAGCTACTTCATCAGAAGCTGCTGCTTCCACTGAATTGTTTTCTGTTTCACTGCCCTCTTGATCCATCCAGGAGCAAAACTGTCTAGCAGACAGAGGAAAACACAGAGGCATATTGAAACTTTCACTATTTACCTATTGACCTGCCTCCTGGTTATAAATGGGTTTGAGAGAAGGAATTTGTTTATACAATATTCAAGTTTCCAATAGCCTCTTTCTTGGTTGCATTCTGTCACACTCCTGCACAAATCTGACCTGGAATTGGACTTGTGGCAGAGCTGCAGAGAAAAGTGGAGGGTGCATCTGAGGATATCCATGTCTTCCACCTGTATAGAAAGCTAGCAGATCAGGGAACAGGGTAGACCAGAAGTAAAATATGCACTTTAAAAAAAAAAAAAAAGGTGGGGAGGCTGGGGTACCATGACTTTTCTCACGTGTGTCAAGAAAGGACTCTTTGAAACCAGAGCAGCTGAGAAAGGAGAAATGTAAATACGCAAAGGCAACTGAATGGAAATTAAAACATAATTAACATAATTTCCCTATGCATTTCATCATTTTAGCCTTCCACCATATTAAACATTAGGGTTGACTGACAATTCTATAAGAATAGTTGGGGCAAGATGCTGACTCTGTAAACAGCTATATAAACAGTATATAAATGCTAGTGCTATTGCTATTAACTGCATCTTCCCTTAAATAACAAGCTCCAAATAGGCTCGCGTTTTAGACCTCTGCAACTCTTAGAAATTTGGACAGCTCTATCTTACTTTGGGCCACTTCTGATGATGCTCAGAAGTAGGAATTATGAGCTTCTGGTAGCAGCATATTCTGACCAGCTGCTTTGCTCAAATGTGTTCCTCTCCTCAGTAGCTGAAACCATTATGGAAAAGTTTGCAAGTGACTCCATTGCTTCCTCCACAAGTTGCTATGTTGGAGCTTCTCTGCATACATGCCTCCCAAGCCAGTATCAATATCTATCATGATCCCAAAACACATGTAAGATGAAGAGTTGCTAGGAGATACACACGCACCCAGCCTGAAGCATCTCTGTTTCAAAACAGAAGAAGGAATTCTCACAAAGTGAGGGCATTCTCTCAGGAGCCCAGATAGGTAAGGGAGAGCTTTAATGATTGGGAAAGAAACACACGACTGCACTACAGTGACACTATTATATCAGAGGTAAAGTGGAGAGCAATACAGGTCATTCTTCTAAGTACCTAAAGGAGAGTTGTTCAAATAGACAACTTGCTTGTGTATCTCCCAAGGGTAGAACACTAACAGGATAGTCAGATTGTCAGAGTCTACTGATATAGCATATTAAATTTGTAAATTTGTACTGAGGCAGCATCCAAGAGACCAAGGATATCAACATGTAGTGCAGGAATTAAAATTAAAGCATCTCTGACAGATTCCTATCCAGTCTCTGCTTGGACATATCCACAATTTCTTCACCATCACTTTTATTGTCCTAAAAGGACTACTAAGCAAATTGTTGAAAGTCAAGGACTGTCTGTAGTCTGTATAGTCTGTTTGTAGCTAAAATTAAAGGTGAATATCTAAACCTTTCTATAGCTAACATTTGTGCAGCATTCAGACATACTTTTAGTATAAAGAAGAGGCCTAGAATGGACTTCCGGAAGTGGCATCCACGCACTTCCGGTGGGCCATTCTAGACCTCGGAATGCAGCAAAATTTAGCTACCGGTTCTACTGAACCGTTGCGAACTGGCTGAATCCCACCACTGCTTTGTGCTGAAAAGTCTGCTGATTTTGTTTCTTTTAGCCCAGTGATGGCAAACCTTTTACAGACCAAGTGCCAAACTGCAACCCAAAACCCACATATTTATCACAAAGTGCCAATGCATCAGCATTGTGGTGCCCTCAGGGGGGACATGGGAGGCATGGCCCACTGGGTGGGCATGGCTGCAGTGGTCACAGCAGACTGGGTGAGCATGGCCAGGGCCAGTCCCTTGCCATCTCAAGGGCATTCCAGGGAGGCCACCACCGCTTGCTTGCTCATTTCCTGCCCTGTCACTTCCAAACACCATGTACCCGCTACTCTGGTGAACTCTGCTGGGTCAACAGCATGCGTGCCATAGGTTCACCACCACTGTTTTAGCCACTCAGAAGGATCTGAGGCCAGATCAAAAATAAAATAAAACTATAAAAACTTCCAAGGAAATCATCAAGTACCTACCAGTGGGAACGCAAGTTTAATTACATCATAAGCATTAACATCAGATACCTTATCACCTTTAATTGCAGTGATGAAGTTCTATCTAGTTGCATATGAATAGTAGTAAATGCCTTGCCCTTTTTCAAATTCCCACAAAGTTCATAAATCCAGTGACTAACGCAACAGTATTAGAAATATTACCTCATTGTGACATTTAATTGTGACCTTTTCTTGCTTACCCAATATGAGATAGACATTATTAACCAGTTTATATTTAGACCCAGGGATATTGAAATATTCTTAAAATTCCCCATAGTTTTAGTATTGCACATAATTACATTTCACTCCTGATTCTCAGCCATTTGACCCTTTAGGTACTCTTTTATTGAATCAAAATGTGGCTTATTTTTGTCCCATCTAGATATTGTGACAATCGCTTTACAATCTAAAGAAATGTAAACTTTGGATACTATGAAACTACAAAACAGGGTCAATAGAAGAAAGCCACGCTGGGGGTTATAGTTGAGGAACACCTAGAAGTAGAGAGAACTTCAAAGTTGAGGAAGTGCCAAAACACTTCTTTTTTTTTCATGGTCCCCATGAAATTGATCTAAATGTAATACTTACCTAAGTGTAATAATAATAAATGGTTCAGGGTGGAGTCCAAGGACTACAAATATATTTATTTGGATGGAGGATTTCTACACTGCTGCTCATTATGATCACCACCTCCATCAACTCTGCTCATTCAGGTTGTTCTGCTGAAGCCTTTTACTTAAGATGACAAACCTTTTCAATCTGTTCTTGTATCGCTGCTGCTTATGAATATAATTTGACACACCCCCTCTTTTTTCCCCTGTATCTTTTTTTTTCTCCTTCAGAAGGGCAAATTAAAGGTCAAGTTAGACATTTGATCTATTTTAATGTAGGCGGCAATGCAGATGAACTGATTTGACATATTTAAATAAAACATTCTAATAGCATGTTCCGTGGTCTTGAAGGCCTTAGGCAGAATACACTGTATTTGTTAGAAACTGTGGCTGGCTTAATTACTCTCATAAATGAATTATACCCATTTCCATTTAAAACCATAAGTGTTGCGTTTGAACTAGGGTCAAATTAAACTTTCTGTCAATTATGCAGATTACTTAAGCAATTATGTAAATTGTTAATAAATTCTTAAATAGAAAGAGGGGGCAGTGCTTGATTTTATATATATATATATATATATATATATATATATATATATATATATATATATATATATATATATATATATATATATATATATATATATATATATATATATATATATATATATATATATATATATATATATATATGTATACACACACACACACACACACACATATATTATGTGCTATGAGCTTTGGTGGGAGAGATAAAGCAGCAAAGCTTTAAACAGTCAAAAGATCACTCAGCAGAAGCTGCGAAGAAGAAAAAAAAATGTTGAGTTCGGTTCCCAGACACTGATATTTATTTGTTTTGTTTAAATATTTATAACTTCTTGATCCAGCTCATGAGAGCTGATCAAACTGTTTTATAACCACTGTAAAAAGATGAAACAACAGATGTAACAGTTGAAAGGAATGGTGGATTTTAACAGGTGTCAGAAATGCAGCTTCTCAATGGCGTTTAACTTTCTTTCTTATTCTTCATCTTCCCCGGCTGACTTGTTTCCTGATTTTCAAAAGCTCTGTAGAAGGAGTTTCCTCCATCTCTTGGTTCTCATGGGCAGCCAAGGAGGCCCCAGCAGATTATTGGAGAGAGAATTGTAAATGAAAGAGAGGGTAAATGTCTGTGGAGATTTTCAATCATCCAGGTCATGGTGATGCCCAAGGTGCTTTCCAACATTTTGCTTCTCATCCAAGAAGCTTCTTCAGTTTTGACTAAATGCTGGGGAATTGTAATGGGTCAAAAAGGCCATCTATGTTAAAACTGAACAGTCCTCTCTCAACAGAGGGGGAGGGATACAACACCATCAATCTCTTGTCTACAACACAGTCCTTTCAGTAGTCCCAAGAAGGTGCCACACTCACTTGTCCTCTGATTCAGGTGACAGATAAACTTCCAAGTGGCCTCAACGACTCTCAGAGTGCTAATGACCAGCTGTCTGCAAGGAATATAAACCCTTCCATTCCCCACCATTCAGTCAAAACTGAAGAAGCTTTTTGGATGAGAAGCGAAACATTTTCAAGGAAAAAAACGACCAGCTCAAGATTGACTCAGCCTTCCATCCTTCCGAGATCAGCAAAATGAGAGCCCACATTGTTGGGGGCAAGATGTAAATAATGCTTCTGCGTTGTAAATCACCCTTTTGGGGCATGCAAGCAATGTCTCAGTGACTGCACTACAGGGGCAGGGTTGTTGTTGTTAGTTGCAAAGTCGTATCCGATCCATCGCGACCCCATGGACAACCTTCCTCCAGGCCTTCCTGTCTTCTACCATCTTCTGGAGTCCATTGAAGCTCACACCTACTGCTTCAGTGACTCCATCCAGCCACCTTGTTCTCTGTCGTCCCCTTCTTCTATTGCCCCCAATCTTTCCCAGCATTAGGCTCTTCTCCAGTGAGTCCTTCCTTCTCATTAGGTGGCCAAAGTACTTGAGTTTCAACTTCAGGATCTGGCCTTCTAAAGAGCAGTCAGGGTTGATCTCCTCTAGGACTGACCGGTTTGATCGCCTTGCAGTCCAGGGGACTCGCAGAAGTCTTCTCCAGCACCATAGTTCGAAGGCCTCAATTCTTTGGTGCTCGGCCTTTCACATCCACACATTGCAACTGGAAAAACCATGGCCTTGACTATACGCACTTTTGTTGGCAGGGTTAGCAATACTGAAACATTGAGTTCACCAGTCAGATGCAAAAACAAACAAAAAAACCTTATTGGCAAACATTCCTGGCAAAATAATGCCTATAAGATCATGAAGAATCAGAAGTGACTGAATGACTGAACAAAAAGAGCCACTACGACAAACTGAAAAATTTCAGAGAATTTCACCAGAATGTTTTTCCTCTTTGAAAAATAACTTCAGAGATCATCTTTTTTAAAAATCAAATGTCTGGCATCAAAATTGCAGAGAAAATACTTGGCATGGGAACAATGCTTAACTAAGCTGCTGAAAATTCATTAAACTCTTTTTAAATTGCCAAGAACTGCATTTCAATGCTCAGAAGGATGACTAATGTGGTGGAAACCTATGATCCAATTCTAATTCCAGTCTCTCTCTAATTTCTCTCTCTCTCTCTCTCTCTCTCTCTCTCTCTCTCTCTCTCTCTCTCTCTCTCTCTCTCTCTCTCTCTCTCTCTCTCTCTCTCTCTCTCTCTCTCTCTCTCTGTGTGTGTGTGTGTGTGTGTGTGTGTGTGTGTGTGTGTGTAAGGGATAACATAAAGGAGAATTTCTTCTATATTTCTACCAGATCAGACAATCTGGCTTTCCAAAATTCTTCAACATATTGCTTAAGAGCAGATCTTCCAAATCGTGTAGGAAGTTTACTTCAGCTGAAAGTTCATGCTGGAATTTGTAACAATAAATAAAAATTGTTACAGAGATATCTCTAAATAATTCTGACTTTTGTTAAACATACAATGGCTCAGCCAGAGTGGATCTTGCCTAGTTAATGTTGATTCAAACAAACCAATCCTTTTCTTGTGACAAAAGCCAAATTCCCCTTACATAAAAGTTGTGATTTTCTGATTGTCTTTTTACAGACACTTCATTATGAGGACTTTGAACCATTTGGAATCAGTTCAGACCACGGACTACCTACATTTGTTAAGCTATCAGATCTGGTCTTTTGGAATTTCTGCAGCTAGTATCACATAACTCTAGAATTTGGCAGCTGAGTCTATGTACTCCTGATTTAGAATACATAAAACCGAAAATAACAAGAGTTTGAAGGGACTTCGGAGGTCTTTTAATCCAACCACTTGCCCAAGCAGGAGACCCTATTCCAGTTAAGACAAGAGACTGTCCAGTCTCTTCTTAAAAACCTCCAGTGATGGAGCACCCATAACTTCTGAAAGCAAGCCATTCCATTGATTAATTGTTCTCAGTTTTAGGAAATTTCTCTTAGTTCTAGAGTTGTAAGAGATCTTGGGGGGTCTGCTCAAGAAGGAGGCCCTATAGTATTCTGAGATTAGCAGCAGAGAAGTCACTTGCTGCTTAGATGCACATTGTTTCTGAGAGATGAGTAAGTAGTTGTTGTAAATGTGTATGGTGGCCTAAAAGAAGTTGTATATTCCAGGATCCTTTGGCGAGTAATAACTTCAGAGTTATTTCTAGGTGAATGTGGACTATATTACAATTAGTCAGATAGCATATTTAATGGGAAGAGTGTTGTAAATTACACTGAATGAGTTATACTTCCAAAGTCACTATGCATGGACCTGTGACCTTAATAGATGAACTTTCTGGAAAAAACTGCCTAAGGCTGTACTAAAAACATGGATCTTGAAATATCACACAGGGGAGGGAAGAAAGCAAATTTTGCTGCCCCTTCTTTCATCTTAGCTGCCACCTGGATCAAAAACCTAGGCCTTCCCAATCTTAAGTGCAACCAATTCAACCCTTTATAAAAGTGAGGGCCCCCAACCTCAATTCTCTAGGCCACTTACTTTGTGCAAATTAACATTTTAATGCCATTTGCTCAACCTGCTCTTTTTCTAAGAGGTGGAGGAAGAAAGCAAAGGAATGTGCCGCAATATACATATCAAAGATGGATGGAATTGGGAAAGGGCCAATGAATGCTAAATTATGGATCGAGAAAGAGGGGCTGCCTTTATGGTTTGTTTGTTTTGTTTTATTTTTAAAAGAAAATATACACATGTTAGGATCTGTAAACTCTGGAGTATTCAACCAAAAGCACTTTGCCATGCCTACCTGGAAGACTTTTTTTTTAACTTTCTTATTCTTGGCGATCCTTTATAAAATAATAAATGAAAGTTCTGCTTTCAAAGCTTTTTTGCTTTTCTATGCTAAGTCCCTCTCTCCAGCTGGTCTGCATACTAAAAGGCAGCACCACCTTGAATGGATTACATCTTTAATTCTTAGCTTTCCAACTCTGAACAGACATTATTTAAAAAAAACAAAAAAACCCCAAAACTAGAGATAGCCTAAAGCTATAGACCCCACAATTCTTGAAATGGATTAAGAGACAAACTCAATTGCAGCCTGGATTAATCCCAGTCTGTTATCCATCACAATTCTCTGAACTTTAATTCTTGTCCCCATATCTGCATGTCAGTCTTTCTGTCTATCTGTCCAGCTACTTTCTTATCTGACTTATAGCTACTTTCTACTTGAAAAATAGCGATAACACTTAGACTTATATACCACTTCACAGTGCTTTACATCCCTCTCTAAGTGGTTTACACAGTCAGTGTATTGCCCCCAACAATCCTCATTTTACCAACCTTGGAAGAATGGAAGGCTGAGTCAACCCTGAGCCAGTAAGAATCAAACTCTTGGCTGTGGGCAGAATTAGCCTGTAATACTGCATTCTAACCGCTGCAACCACTACTACCAATGAAGTTGGACTCCCTTTATTTTATCCCCATAGCAGCAGAATTTGGAGTAAAGCTGGGCTGAGAGTGAATGACTGATCCCAATTCTCTTTTACTTAGGGCTGCTAGGGAAGAATACAAATTGCTATGAAAGAAAGGGACCAAGGTAAAACTCTGCTTCACTCCTCAGTGGGAGCCTGCTGGACTTGGCAAGTTTTTCTTCTTCCTTTGCTTTGCTTTTTTCGCTCATGATTAGTTCATATGTTTTTGAAGGAAACCAAAGTCTATTTGAACAGGCCACATCCTATTCCTTCTCCCTGCATCTGGACAATCTATTCTTTTTTTCTCTCCTTTTCTCCTTGTCTCCACTGAAGTCAATGATCCATGAGTGCATGGCCAAAGCTGAAATATTGTGGAACTTGTTATATTTTAACTTGTTGGTTGGCCTGTCTTGAAGGAAAAGAACCTCAATATTTCAAATATTAGACTGGAAGGCATTCTCTACGGGGCAGATTAGGGTCAGTGGCTTCTCTCTCTCTCTCTCTCTCTCTCTCTCTCTCTCTCTCTCTCTCTCTCTCTCTCTCTCTCTCTCTCTCTCTCTCTCTCTCTCTCTCTCTCTCTCTCTCTCTCTTTCTCTCTCTCTCTCTCTCTCTCTCTATTTCTCTCTTTCTCTCTCTCTCTCTTTCTCTCTCTTTCTCTCTCTCTTTCTCTCTCTCTTTCTCTCTCTCTCTCTTTCTTTTTTTCTATCTCTCTCTCTTTCTTCCCTCTATTCTTTGATATAAAATATGTTTGCTTTGGGAGGCAATGTTTATCTGAAAATGAATTCAATAGCTAGGATGCTCCAGCTTCACAACAAATAAAAACAACCGGAATGTTAGAACTTACTGGCAAATAAAAAGAAAATGCTCCTTTAATATAGCAACCAACTCTGTCAGTCCACCAAAGCTCTGAATCCTGCAAATATAAGAGAGGAGAGAGGAAAATTAAGAATGGAAAACTGGCTGCATTGTTTCCACCACAACTCTCTTGATTATATATCCACGTACGTTTCCAGACTCGGTGGTCTGATTGTTTCCCCAAACTTTTTTTTTTCCTTTGGGATCCACCCACCCCAATGAATATGTATGTTCCACACAATAATAGAAAAGGATCAGCATCCTGACCTATCATCTTGGTTTTTCATATTTTCCCTGGGTGCATGCAATTTTTTCCTCCTAATTCTTTCTCTCCACCCCCTTCTTCTCTCTCCCCCCCTCTCTTTTCCTCCATGACATTAGAGAGTCCAAAGTGACATACATTTTTTATAGCTTCATAAAGTCGTCCACTGACCGGGTCACCCTTCTCATAACTAGGGAGCAGAACGCTTGAAAAAAGCCATTCATCAACATGAAAGGAGCCTCTGACGACCGGCTCCAATATGTGCGAGGCCTGGCAAGATTCAGCTCTGTGCAAATGCTAAGTTACTTCCTTGCTAATGCTAGATGACCTGCTCCCTTCTATTAGCACTCCGAAGGGAATGAGGAGGACAGCCCAGCTTCCCTTTGCTCTGCAGAAACAGCTCTCAAGATGCAGGCTGAGACTAACGCCTGTTTGCTAAATGGACTGAACACTTCCCCCAAACAAAATTCGTATTTATACTAATGAAAGATTCAATTAAATAAAGATATGAAAAATATGGGAAGGAAACCAGTGCCTGCCTAATAGCCTGTATCCAATTTATTACTTTCCATGCAAATCCTGTTGAAAAATCCTCCGGCTTTTTCTTCTGGTTCCTGTCTTGGGTGTCAGACAGACTGTCAAAGGGCTTCAGAAGTCTGGATGGAGATGCCAGAGATGGAATACTGGCCCAAAATTCCCCATCCTTGCTAAAAAAAAAAAAAATCTATAGTAAGAACATATTTTTCCAGACAAGATGCTAATGACGCGAGCTGCAGGTAGTCCTCCATTTATGATCACAACTGACCCCATTTCTGTTGCTGAGCGAGACACTTGTTAAGTGAGTTTTGCCCCATGTTACAACCTTACTTGTCACCGTTGTTAACTGAGTCACTGCAGTTGATAAGTTAGTAACCTGGTTGTTAAGTGAATCTTTATCTTTATTTCGACTTATATGCCGCCCTTCTCCCCAGACTCAGGGCGGCTCACAACAGAAATATGAGTACAGAAATATATAGGTCACTTAAAATAATGGTACAATATAAAAACTGTAAAACTATAAAAACTATACTCACTCATACAACATACACTCCCAATCAAAGGCCCAGGGGCAGAGCGCAGCTCACACGCCCCAAGCCTGTCTGCAAAGATGTGTTTTTAAAAATTTACAGAAAGCTAGGAGGGAAGGAGCAGTACGAACCTCTGAGGGAAGTTGATTCCAGAGGGCTGGGGCAGCAACAGAGAAGGCCCTGGCCCTAGGTCCCGCCAAACGGCATTGTCTAACAGACAGGACCCGTAGGAGGCCAACCCTGTGTGCCCTAACCGGTCGCTGGGATTCATGAGGCAGAAGACGGTCCCGCAAGTATCCTGGCCCATTGCCAGATCATAACCAACACTTTGAATTGTGTTCGGAGACCAATTGGCAGCCAGTGCAGCTCACGGAGGGCTGGAGTGATATGAGCATGTCTTGGGAGACCCAAGACGGCTCGCGCGGCCGCATTTTGAACCACCTGCAGTCTCTGGACATTCTTCAAAGGTTGCCGACTTCACTTGTCAGAAGGGGGCAAAACGGAGTCACATGACCCCGGGACGCTGCATAACCGTCACAAGTATGTCTGAATGTTGATTACATGACCATGGGGATGCTGCAACAATCATAACAATAACAAACAGTCATTTTTCAGAGCTGTTGTAGCTTGGAGCAGTCACGAAATGAAATGTTGAAAGTCAAAGACTACCTGTATCTCCCGGTTCTCAATCCTTGAAAGTCCGTGTTTTCAGCAAATAGAGTTCCTTTCCCAAGACAGGGCTTTAAAGATGTGTCTGTTTAATAGTTCAAAGGGGGGGCACAACCACTGGATTCTTTACCCCCTCACACACAAAAACCCTTTATTAATGAATTTAATTACTTCCTATAGGGGCATGATCAGTGGTGGGATTCAAATAGGTGAACAACCGGTTCTCTGTGTGGATGCCACTTCCGGAAGTCCGTTCTGGGCCTGGGCAACAAAAAATTAGCTACCGGTTCTGCCGAACTGATGTGAACCAGCTGAATCCCACCACTGGGCATGATGCCTCAGTGGTTAAAGACACTGAGTTGTCAGCTGGAAAGGCGCAAAATTCATTTAACAACTGTCTTGCTTAGCAACAGAAAATTTGGACTCAATTGTGATAATAAATCAAGGACTATCTGTAAAGTTGGCTGCTTGGGAAAACATTGCTAGGGAGCTACATCAAGTTCATGATTTAGTTCAAGATTATCCTGGCTTTTAGGGGAAAAGGTCCTTTCTAGGTTTTTCCAGAAGTAGCAGGGATTGGCCTGCCCAATGCATGCTTTGTCTGGAAGAGAAAGAGGCCGTAACCTGATGGATGTGATGCAAGTTTATTTTCATTTAAACTATTGATAAAGAGAGTAAAAGCATATTAGTATCTTTCATACCAAAAATAATGAAAACAATCACCCAAGAGCTTTTGTTCATTTATCATTTTTAAGAAAGAAGGGTAGACAGTCAAAACAGCACATGCAGCCGGCTGTAATTGTGTCTCTCTGTGTGTTTCTCTCTCTGTGTATGTGTGTTTGTGCATGCATGCACACACACCAAGATTGTGGGGCTGCAGTATTGATTTTAGCTGGGGAGAGAAGACAAGGAGTCAACACAGCACATTTTGCAAAAATTAGAGCTTCAAAGTGGCAAGTGAGATAAAGTGAGGTCAGGAGATTTCTTCTCCAAAGGAAACAGTACATCAAATACTCCCATTCAGTGTTTAAAAATCTTTCCAAACATATGATCTCTTGAGGCTTCCCTTTCTGTAACCCTTTCTTCTTCTTCTTGTTGAATTGTCTTAAAAAAAAACAGGCCATAAACTACCGTAGAAAAATGCAAATTGATAAAGCAACTCAAAAATATATTTCATAGACTCTGAAATCCTAAGAGATTTTGTCCCATCCTACTTGCTTTAAAACAGTTCAAGATGGGCTTGGATTTCAAAACTTTTCAAAAGCTCAGTTGCTTCCCAGATGCTCAGAGTGAATGCCTACATCTTGCAAGTTATTGTTGCAGAAAACTGGAAAGGCTTTGTCTGGAACAAGCTCTTATATGTTTACATAATTTCTCATTTACAGCCCTGGCTTGGACAGTTTTAAATTACAGTTTCCATTCACCAAACTCTCAAAAGCAGTTTGAAGCTGTGCTGCGAGTATCTTCACAAGTTAGAAATGTCCAGTGGTCCCCCCCTCCCCGGTGAAGGCCAAGATATGACCAATAACCAATACTCCATCCAGTTTTGGTCACCACATTACAAAAAAGAGGTTGAGACTTTGGAAAAAGTGCGAAGAAGAGCAACTAAGATGATTAAAGGCCTGGAGTCTAAAACATATGAAGCACGGTTGCAGAAACTGGATATGGCTAACCTAGAGAATAGAAGACTTGGGGTGACATGATAGCAGTATTCCAGTATTTGAGTGGCTTCCACAAGGAAGAGGAGGGGATCAACCTATTTTCCAAAGCACCTGAAGCCAGGACAAGAAGCAACGGATAGAAACTAATCAAGGAGAGAAACAACCTGGAGTTAAGGAGAAACTTCCTAACAGTGAACAGCTTGCCATCAGAAGTTGTGAGTGCTTCATCACTGGAGTTTTTTTTTTTAAAGAAGAGACTGGACAGCCACTTGTCTGGAATGGTGTAGGGTCTCCTGCTTGAGCAGGGGGTTGGAATACAAGACCTCCCAGGTCCCTTCCATCTCTATTCTGATTGACTACTTGATTGGTGCCTAACTTCATTCACAATACACATTATTGTAGTTATAAAGCATACAGTAAATATGTCTATTCCATCCTTGTATAACACAAACATACAGAGAGAGATGTAATCGCACACATACACACAATCATTCCATGCTTTACAGTTGTTTCACCTTTCCAAAGAGGTTGGGGCCAAAGTAAAACAAACTGCTTACCAACCCTGTTTATGAAAAGAAATATATTTGAAAGATTTTCGGTTCCATGAATTGAAGCAGAAAAAAAGGGAAGAGGAAAGGAGAAAGGGGAAAGGGAAGGAGAATAGGGTGGGGAGGGGAAGGAAAGGGGAAAGGGGACAGAGGAAGAGAGGGGAGGGGAGGGAAGGGAAGGGAAAGAGAGAGAGGGGGGAAGGGAAAGGAAGAGAAGGGAATTTTCTATTGTACCAGAACATTAACACATTTGTTATGACAGGTCATGAAAATAGAAGCCATGACACAATACATAGCATTATATCATAGTGCAGTTTGCATTGCTTGGGCAATAACATCAGATATGCATGCAGTCACTTCCTTCTGAAAAAAGAGAAACAGGAATGGACCTGGCTAGTATTTGAAATCCTCATTCCTCAATCCATTGCCCTTGCTTTAATTGATCATAAATTCCCCTGACAGAGGTGGAGGTGGTGATGTCTACCTAGCATAATATTTACTGTGGCAGCAGGGGGACAAAGGGACATTGAGATTTGCTTCTCAAATTATACACAGAGGCACTGAGGCTCAAGAGATCTACTAGAAGGTTGAGTCTTGGCTACAGTCTTGAGATTTCCTGCTGCCTTCTCCTCCAAATGCTAACCGTGTCCAAACCTGCCTAGTTTTGCAAGATCAGTCAAGGATTGCTAGAAGCCACCACCAAGACGGATTCTCAACTGGAACTTCAAATTGGATATGCCCCCTATGCTCTTCATTAACTGCAGTTTTTATTTTTGTCACTGTTTTAATGGATTTTTAAATAAATGGGTCTAGGTTATTCAGGCACTCAGTGAGTGAACTGATCTGAATCAAGAACCAATTTCAAAAAGGTCCATGACTTGGTCTGGTTGAAAGAAACAATAACAACAACTAAAGGCCGGGTTCTTGGGAGTGGAAGACAGCCAAACAGATCTGGGTTCTGAAAGTTGTCAGCACCTTGGACAGTTCATTGCAGAACTGTCCTGTTGATTCAGCATTCCTCTTCTTTCTATTTCCCATTACTTTCTTCTCTGGTTATTTTCCATTACTACTACTACTACTACTACTACTACTACTACTACTACTACTACTACTACTACTACTACTACTACTACTACTACTACTTCTTCTTCTTCTTCTTCTTCTTCTTCTTCTTCTTCTTCTTCTTCTTCTTCTTCTTCTTCTTCTTTTTCTTCTTCTTCTTCTTCTTCTTCTCTTTCCCATTACTTTCTTCTCCTCCAAGGCATAGAACAGACTTCTGGAAACCAGCCGATTCTCCGAATGCAGCAAAATTTAGCTACCGGTTCTACCAAACCGGTGAGAACCAGCTGAATCCCACCACTGGCTCTACTCTACACCATCTTTCTTAAGTGTTCAAGTAAATCACACACACACACACACACACACAAGCAAAAAGAGAAAATAGACCTCTTCCACCAAGCTTTTAATTGTGAAATGAATGGAATTGGAGGATACTGATATAAACTAATTTCCAACATCAATGGCGTTGCTTTTGTTTCTATCTTTTTGTGGCTTATTGTTGGTTGTTTTGCATTGTCACAAGCTCCTTTGAGTGTTGTGTGAGCAGAAACATGAGGTACCAACTTAATAAAGGAAGCAAGCTGAATGAAGCTTAATAAATGAAGCATAATCAAGCTTAATAAGTGGAGAAACCTAACAGATCCCTCTCTTTTTCCATAATTTGAAAAATATGATTTCTTAATTTTTGAAACACGGGTCCAAATATTTAATCTCAGCCTGAAATGCTCTGCTTCCTCAAATAAATATACAGTATATGTAGAATCTCTCAAATTAAATTAAATAGCCTCAAGTATTAGTGAAGTGTTTTGATTTATCAGGATATCTCTGTTGACACTTCCTCCTCATCCTCCATCGCCATCTCCTTTCCCCAGCTACGTTGAACTTTAAAAGGCCCAGGAGGCAGAGGGGAGGGGAGGCGAGGTGAGAAATAAGCCCTTAAATAATTTATTTGGAGAAACAGTCAGTGAAGAGGAACAAATAATGTTTCACTAAAAGGAGCCGGACCTTTGACCCTCCTGTCTTCCCTCCAATACCTGGAGCTTGAGCTGGGTTGCATTAGCAAAATTCTCATTTGATGGCATTTTAATATTCTGCTTGATGACTTTTTAGCAACATTTTCTTTCCGGGGTTTGGAGTGTTCCCTCAGAGGAAATGAAACATGTCAAAGCCCATTACAAAAATCAAAATTTAAATACCTTGGCCACGTCAGGGCCTGCGTACAATCCCATCAGCTCTTAAACGGCGGCTCCCAGCGACTCATTCGCTGGCTGACTCGCTCAGTAATGAGTACATTTGATGAAGCAGTCTGGGGTCATGGAACATACGTTACTCATCTAACTTAACCCGTTGGTTGCATATACAAAGAGGACCAGAGGGTATTTTATCAAAATGTAATGATAGAATAATTTCCGCTGGCAGTAAAAGGAACTGATTCTCTGCCACCTTGGCTCTAACAATTCCAATGATGAATTGGAATTTTAATAACAAATATGGGTGGTCTCTATTTAAAGGTGAAGAAGCAAAAGCAATTTCTGTGATGGATTGGAATCTGCAGCGTGGTTAAGTGATGAATCTGTTTAGTATGGGGAGTGAAAAACAGACCCTACTTCTTCAGTTTCCCCACCTACCATCCCAAGACACTGGAGAAGTTTCTCCTAATCCTCTCCACAGATCACTCTTCCCTGATGGGGGCTCACTCCAAATGTCTTTATTGACATTTTGCTATTGACATTTTGTGTCCCTAGTGAAGAATCAGGACCACACATTAAGTTCTAGTTAAGCTGATTTATTGCCCATGCCTATACACCAGAATCTAGTCAACTAATGGCCAGCCCTAAACTGTTGCTAGATAAACTAATCAAGGAGAGAAGCAACCTAGAACTAAGGAGAAATTTCTTGACAATGAGAACAATTAATCAGTGGAACATTGTGGTTCCAGAAGTTGTGGGTGCTCTAACACTGGAGGTTTTTAAGAAGAGATTGAACTAGCTGGGCTTCTGACTCAACTAGTTTAATGAAGAGAAGGACTAGGGGGGACATGAGAGCAGTGTTCCAGTATCTCAGGGATTGCCAGAAAGAAGAGGAAGTCAAGCTATTCTCCAAAGCACCTGAAGCAATGGATGGAAACTAATCAAGGAGAGAAGCCACCCCTAGAACTAAGAAGAAATTTCCTGACAGTTAGAACAATTAATCAATGGAACAACCTGCCTCCAGAAGTTGTGAATGCTCCAAGACTAACGATTTTAAGGAAAGGTTGGACAAACCTTTGTCTGGAATGATATAGGGTCACCTTCTTGAGCAGGGAATTGGACGAGAAGTCCTCCAGGGCCCTTCCATTTCTCTTATTCTGTTATTCTGTTAAGACTTAACAGAAGTCAAAAGAGGTTAGACATAGACTGTTTATGAGAATGTAATGACACTGGGCTGATTACTCTCTTGACGTCTTCCCCAGGTTCTGGCCTGTCCTTCTACATTTAATTAGCTAATATAGCAAAGTCTCCTTTGTCACTTTGTACAACTACTATATGACTAATGTATCTAGGCATTTTTTTTCCTTGGCATCATTGTCGAAGTTATTAGTCACTGCCTTCTCCTGTTCAGAACTTTGGGATTTTTCTATCCAAGGACTAACCAGATTTGAACATGGTTAGCATTGTTTGCGATCAGTAAAAATTGCTATCACTTTTCCTCTGGACAAAATTCTCATTAGGCCACAGCTTGGCTGGGACCAATATCAGACTGGCTTCCTTTGCCATTTCTTCTTTCTATGTTTTAAGCATATCTCACAGTATTATAGGATGGAGCTGCAGTAGACCTCCTATACATAATCATTCATTCATTCTCTCAATCAATCATTCATTCATTCATTCATCCACCCACTCACTCATTCATCTCTTTCAGTTCCCTGCAAATGTCATTGTGCTGATACTGCTGGAAAAAAGTTGGGGTCCTTCAGACAGAAAAGTTGATTCATTTCTTCGCCTCCGCTCTCTAAAGAGTACAGCCATTAAAGTGTCACCCTTTAACCTCAGGATCTGATGTTTAAATGAGCTTGTCCAATTTGCACCTTTGAGTTCATAAAAGGAAGCATCTGCCAGGTAACAAAATGTTCCCTAGGTTGTAGTTTGCAACAGAAAAGTAATGGAGAGCTTGAAAGTTGGAGAATCCCTCTTCTGTTTCCTTAGACCAGATCCAAATTTCTCCCGTCCGTTCCTTGCATTGAAGATGCAATAAATCCATTGTAGGGTGTGTGTTCTGCTCTGCTCTGTGGAAAGCGTGAATTTATGCTAATGGCTGTCTGCATATGCTTATATCAAATATCTATATTAAACTTAATAGTCTGTTACATTGCTTCTTAACCCCGCCTCCACACATGATTAAGTTCTGTGATGTCTTCCAAAGGCGCTATTAACACAGTGTAGCATTTTGCTCAACATGTCAGTAACTTTGCCTTCCTGGCGAGGGGATAATTATACACCCCTGTGCTTTTTACTAGTACAAGGCGGACACAAGAAATTGGCAAGCCTATTAAGAAGAGGCTTTTAAGAAGTATTTATTTATGACTCCCACTTTAAGGCTGTATGACTCACACACAGAAGAGGGTTCAAAGGCAATCCATCAAGGGGGAACACTTTTTAAAGATGCCCCAGCTTCTGAAATATGACCCCTTCCAATGGGTTCATAATTTAAATACTTGGGTGGAGGGAATGACCCAAGCATGGGCTAAACTCTGGTCCACCATTTGTTTCTGGCACAGTTCAGAGGTGCTGAGGTTAAAAAAAGTCAGGATGATGACCTGTAGGAGAAGAAATGGCATAACCTGAGGGCAAAGTCAAAGTCCTTTTCCTTCAAAAAAAAGAGGAAAAAAACACACCCAGGAAACTATAGACCAGGGGTTCTCAACCTTGGCAACGTTAAGACTTGTGGACTTCAACTCCCAGAATTCCTCAGCCAACAAAGCTGGCTGAGGAATTCTGGGAGTTGAAGTCCACAAGTCTTAAAGTTGCCAAGGTTGAGAACCCCTGCTATAGACCAATCAGCTTAACATCAATACCTGGGAAGATACTGGAAAAGATAATCAAAAAAGATATCTGCGAACATCTAGAAACAAATAAGCTTATAACTAAAAGCCAGCACTGGTTTGTTAAAAACAGATCATGCAAAACCAATCTTATTTCATTCTTTGACAAAGTGACTAAATTAGTAGACCAGCAGAATGCTGTGGACATAGTATACGTAGACTTCAGCAAGGCATTCAACAAAGTAGACCACAACATAATTCCTGGTAAGCTATTAAAATGTGGGATAAACAGCAAGGTTTTACACTTAGGTAGGAAAAACCAAAGGTAAAAATACAGAGTAGGTGAAATCTAGCTCAAAAACAGTAACAGTGAGAGGCACCTTGGAGTCCTAGTGGACGATCACTTAAATATGAGCCAGCAGTGTGAGGCAGCAGCCAAAAAAGCTAATATAATCCTTGGTTGTATAAACAGAGGCAAAGAATCAAAATCACATGAAGTATTAAATGGCTATAGAGTTAATGACCAGCACTTTAAACTGAGTCTGCATAGGTGCTGTCAGACTTCAAAAACCAAGAAAGGCACAAAGTGATCCTTCCAAGCACATTTCTTTATTGTTCTACACCAAGGGTAGGCAACCTTGGCTCTTTTATGACTTGTGGACTTCCATACCCAGAATTCCTGAACCAACCATGCTGATTCAGGAATTCTGGGAGTTGAAATCCACAAGTCATAAAAGAGCCAAGGTTGCCTACCCCTGTTCTATACCTACAGACAGAATCTTGCCATACTGAAGCAGGCTGGTAACTCCATGATGCATATAAGTTGGGAACCATTAAGGAGGGGTTGTCTTCACCCTCTTTCTCTGACACAAACTATCTGAACTGAATTCCTATTACTCCTCTGGAAAGCATCCCCTCTCCTGGGAATCAGATTACGTTACATCACAGGAGCTAAACCAGAGATCTGCTGCATTCTGAGTCAACCACAGCTGCTCACTCATTTTCAGGGTTAATCCTATGGAGAACACATCTATACACGCACACATATATACACAGATGTCAAAGCCAAGAGTCACTGTTTTCTGTGCACCGAGCCTAGTCCAGGAGAGGTCACAAAATTGGAGGAGCAGCTAAAGCAGATCAAAGGCCTCCAGCAGGAGGGAGGGGTTAGATCAGTGGTTCTCAACCTGTGGGTCGTGACCCCATTTGGGGTCGAACGGCCATTTCGCGGGGGTCACCGGACACCGCAGTCTGCCATTTTTCCCCCGTTTCCCCTCGGCCGTCGCACGCGCACCGCGCATGCGCGATTCGGCCCATCACGCCGCGCATGCGCAGTTCAGCCCGTCGCGCGCGCGCCACGCATGCGGGGTTTGGCCCGTCACGCCACGCATGTGGGGTTCGGGTCGTCGCGCACGTGCCGTGCATGCGCAGTTCGGCCCATCGCGCCGCACATGCGCGATTCGGGTCGTTGCGCACGCACCGTGCATGCGCAGTTCAGCCCGTCGCACCGCGCGTGCGCAGCATGGGTTGGGGTCTCACCACGCATGGGCGGCGCAGGTGGGGTCTCGGCCTGAAAAAGGTTGAGAACCGCTGGGTTAGATTGTGCTTCTGTTTTTTTCAAGGGAGGTGCAATCCTGCAAGAGCTGCAGATGGAATGACCTTGGCGCTTGGCACCAACAATACCTCTATCTTGCTTGGACTCAGACTGAGTCTGTTCCACTCCATTCACTCCCTCGCCACTTCTTGTATGGCACCAGGTCAAAACTGCTTCCCAGTTTCCTGCTCCAGTTGGGTGGAGATGTAAAACTGGGTGTCTTCAGCCTCCTGATGACCTCTCCCGGTGGTAGCATGTAGATGTTGAAAATGAATATTCCTCTTGCCAAGAAAAATAATGAACAAAAAGGCAACGGACATTTTTATTTCAGTCTGAGACTTGAACAGGATTTCATGACAATATTTTCTCAACACTGGAGAAATATCCTGGCTTGAGTGAGACATAAATCATTTCTTTTTTCCTATCCAAGAACTGACCTTCAAAATGAGAACAGATTTTATAAGCTCCAACAACTTCAGTATATTGGTCAGCCTTTAAAAAAAAAATAGGGCAATCCTTTCTTTATATCAAAACAACTTTATCACCACTCAGATTCAGCCAGCTCGGGGCACAAGTCCATGTCATATCTGTTGACAGCCCCTAGACAACCTTTGGCGGACTCCAAAAATGCTTTGCAGGGTAACTGTAAGGACCTGCCCCAGCTGGTCCCTCAGGAAAGTGAAACTCTTGACTCCACTGAGGTTAATCAAAAGAACTTTTACTGAGAGAAAGTGGTTGCAGAAAAGTCAGGTGGAATCTGAAGGTGCTGCACGATGCACAAAGGAATTCTTTCACTTCCCCAAATCTAACCTCTCCTGACCAGTCCACGGGCAGCCAATGTGATGCCACAGGGTTGTTTTGAGAATGCTGAGGTTCTGGGTAGATTAAAAAATCACCCTCAGGGCACGATGGCCTTGGAACCAGGTTGGAAGCGGCTTCATCTCCAAAGACAATCCCTCTCCCTAATTCCCAAGCAGATACAGCAAAAGTGAAAGCAGGCAAAGAATCCCAGCAACCTTTCTCCCCCACCCCATCCGAATGGCAGGACAGTCAGTGTGATACCTGCTGAGTATTTGAATGGGAGAAATCTCAGAGTTATGGGGAAACTATGAATTTTAAAAAAAAACTCTCAAAGGTTAATAGTAAACCTTTTCTTCAAGTCTGGCGTATCTGTGTAATCACCAACCATCCACATCCTCTCTAGTCTATTTGGAAAGCGATGATTTTTTCCCCCCTCCTAATCCATCACTTTTCCTTTCCCTCTCTTTCACATTTTCCTATTATCTTTATTTTAATTTGTAATTTATATATGCAAACCTCAATAAAAAAATTGATTAAACAAAAAAAAAAGAGGATCTCCTGGTTTGACTTAAAGTGTCAGAGAATTAATTTAATTTAATTTTTCGGACTTATATGCCACTCCTCTCCGAAGACTCGGAGCGGCTTACAACATAAACAAAACAGTATTTCAAAACTAAGTCCAAATCTAAAAATCATTAAAAAATACAACCCCAGACGCATTCATCATTCACTCAACATTCCACAGTCAACCCCAGGCCTGCCGGCAAAGATAGGTCTTAAGATTCCTCCGGAAGGCCGGGAGAGTGGGGGAAGCACGGACTTCAGTTGGTTCCAGAGGGTAGGCGCCACAACAGAGAAGGCCCTCCCCCTAGGACCCGCCAGACGGCATTGTTTCACTGACGGGACCCGGAAGAGGCCGACCCTGTGCGCTCTCACCGGTCGAAGGGAAGTATGTGGCAGAAGACGGTCCCGTAAGTATCCTGGTCCAATGCCATGAAGGGCTTTATAGGTAATAACCAACACTTTGAATTGCGCTCAGAGACCGATAGGCAACCAATGCAGCGTGCGGAGAGTTGGCAAAATGTGGGCACAACGTGGAAGGCCCACAATACTAAGGGCACTCTTTCCACATGTTGTGGAAAGTGCTGTAGCAATTCTGCAATCCTGCTATTTACCAAAAGCTGCTCAAAACTTTTTTTTAAAAAAAAAATAACAACAGCAAAGAAACAAACTTGGCTCTTTATTTGGAAGTTTGCAAGTTTTAAGCATGATTGACTTGGTACCCCACAGATATATGAACACCCAGGATCCTTTGCTGAAGAATTTTCGGAAACAAAGTTCAAACATCTGCAACACGTTGGCAAGAAGTAAATTCTGAAGTTTGCATTGCAAATCTGGAATATGCCCAGGAAACATTATATGGCACTCTGGCTGCTGAAGGCTTGTTTGAGGTCAGGAAGTAACCCCACTGTCTTGTACATCTCAAAGGTGAGTTGTCAAGTGTGCCGTAATTACTCTGTGAAATATACTGTACTTCCTTTTCCTTTGTGCTTTCCCTTTTTTTTCATCTTGCTGATTACCACCTCTTATGCTGGGGACTATTTCTAGTCAGGGGTTTGATGGTCTCTGAGCGTGGTCGTTTTCTTGCAGGCATTTCATTACCCAAACTAGATAACTTCATCAGTGATAGCAGGGAACTGGAACAGAGACTGGTTACAAATTTTGGGTAATGAAACATCTGCAAGAAAACAGCCAAGCTCAGAGAGCACCCAGGATCCCTCATTTCGATCCTGAGCTACAAAACTTCTCCTTAATCGGTACTGTTTCTAGTGGCCAAGCTTTTATTTAAACTGCTGCTGCTTGTACTCTGACACAAAACAGAAGCTTTCTGAGTCTGTCAGAGCAGCGTTTCAATTATGCGAATAATCAAATTCCAAGTGTTATTTGACTCATTTGCTCTGCAGATTACTCTGGTCTTTCCAACCCCATCCCCTTTCATTCCAGAAGCAGCCATAAATTACATTTTCTGCTACACTGACAGTAAATGGCTAATTAATATCCCAATTTTTTATGTTGATTTGAGGGGGGGAAATAAAATTGGCCTTAAAATGAACAAACATTGCTATCTATGTCAGAGAGAGAAATTCCCCTAATATTTTATTTCTTTTAATCAGTTACTTAGTTTGAGAAGCACTATTGGTTTCCAAAATTACTTCAAAAGAGGAGAGAAGAGGAGAGGAGAGTCAAAGAGGCATTCTTGTATAGCTTACTTAGTGATAAAGAAGACAGAGTACATGTGCAGCTCTGTGTGTATATGTTTGTGAACAAGCTTCCTTTCATGGCATGATAAACTTACCAAGGATTTGCAACATCTCTAGTGTCCATTAAAAACTCAAGCTGAGTCTTGTCAAAGGAATTCCTTTTGTTCAGTTTTTCTTAGTAAAATGTTTAGTGTCATTGCTAAGAAGGTGTCATATTCTTGAGAAATAGTTGGAGAATGTTCTCTCTCTCTCTCTCTCTCTCTCTCTCTCTCTCTCTCTCTCTCTCTCTCTCTCTCTCTCTCTCTCTCTCTCTCTCTCTCTCTCTCTCTCTCATACACACCCAAGTAGATACACACAAACCCTGAACACTTGGTGGAAAATGTCAAAAGGCCATTTCTGCTCTGCTTCCCAGCTCAAGTGATGCCACCATGGTGGAATTCCCTGGATATCTCAGCTCTCACCCTGTGGTTTATGCCTATTTGACTTAGAAAGTATTAACCTTGACAGCTAACATGTGGGGCATAACCATGGTCATTCAACCTGGACCTCTTAATTCTCGTTTGGACTTTGACTAAAGGGAGAGATTTCTCCATCTTGCCAAGAGTTTGCATATTCAGGGGGAAACGGGTCATATAAGCTCCCTTCCTCTTCTTAGTGTCTGATGGGGACATGCTAGTTGAAAAAAGAAAAAGAAAACTAAAAAAGAAGTCAATTCCCCCCCACACACACACACACACCAAAAGAAACCCCTCTAGGTCCCTTGAGCTCACCACCATATGCTGTAGGAAAATGTCACTAGTTAAAGATGTATTCATTTGCTGTTTTGAAAAGTCTGTTTGATATTCATGCATTCCAAGTGTTTTGACCTAAATTTCGGTAGCGGCATTAGATCCAGAACCACACAGGAAACAAGACAGCTGTTGCTTGTGTAGTCAAAGGAAGAGTCTAAACTGAAGAAGGAGGGAGTAGGGGAAGGAAGAAAGCATTTTTTTTTTAAAAAAGGAAATATTTATTAATGCATGCCAACATTTTGTGCAGTCAATATGTTTAATGCGAAATTAACTAATATAAACATATGGGCCTGGATTTGTTGCAAAGAACAAAGAACAGAGTTGGACATATTGAAAGTTCACATGGAACAGAATTTGCACATTCTCCAAGGAATGAAAGCCTGGTGAAATAGCCCTCTCCTTTAATTATAAGAGCCTTACTTAATGTCAAAATATTTGGGGAAGGGGAAAATTTGCTAGCTTTGTTGCTGGGGACAGGCTGGGTTAACAAGAGACCTTCTGCAGAGCGCCAACATTAAAATGGAAGTGGAGGGCAATGCTTAATGTTGTGGAAAAGAAACGTTGGGTCTCAAATCTACCTGGACTTGCTACGGTAGTCTTTGCTCTTCCCTTTCATCGACAGATGAAAGGAGGAGGCACTTGGAAAACACTTTGTGGTTATTGACAAGCCCTCTAAACTTGAAAACGGAAAGTAGGCAGAATAACTTTTCAGTGGTGCTTGATGTATGTTGATTTTATGGACACCTCATTGGCGTTTGCTTGGTGATCATTTAAAAGTGGTTTGCCACTGCTTCTAGAACAGGGGTGTCAAACTCGCAATGTCACCTGATGTGTCGTGACATATCGTGACTTTTTTTCCATTGTCGGCAATGGAGTGGGCGCAGTTTTGCCATGATGCATCTGGCCCGTGGGCCAGCAGTTTGACACCCTTGATCTAGAAGATCTTTTGACCCCATGCCTGTATCTAGGGCCCTGAGATTTCCAACTGTATCCCTAGGAGATGTGGTGGCACAGTGGTTAGATTGCAGTATTGCAGGCAAACTCTGCCCAAAGCCTGGAGTTCGATCCTGACCAACTCAAGATTGACTCAGACTTCCATCCTTCTGGGTTTGGTAAAATGAGGGCCCAGATTGTTGGGGACAAAATGCTGACTCTGTAAACCACCCAGAGAATGCTGTATGTACATTTAAGTCCTATTACTATTAAGTGCTTATTGCTATAGCTATAGCTATTGCTTCTGAACTCAAACAACAGGCAGAGAATGACATCCATTGAATCACTGAACAGACAATTTCTTAAACATTCAGAACACAGATGGAAAAAAATGACATTGATATAGTATTAACTTAGTCTCTAACTTCTCAACCTGCATGAGGAAAGAGATAAATGGAAGCCCTAAGATTGGGGTACTCTGAAATCTTGATTATACCCCAGAATTCCCATGGAAATGATTGCTGAATTTTAATTCTACATTTCACCCTTGGGAGCAATTAATAAAGAAATACATAGAGAGTAACTCTATTAACTGTATTTAATTAATTTAATATAATTATGCTTCGACTAAAATTAAGTCAGAAATACATGAAGGGTAAACACATTAATTCCCTCTAATTAATTCAATTATGTATAGAGTAAAATTAAATCAAGGAAGTTTGCATCTTGGCTACCTCTACTTCTTGGATACACCCGTTTCTTGCAGTGTGGCCCACCTTACTGCTCAAAATCTAAGTATCTTGACCAGAGAAAATTGTTCAATACAATGCTTGTGAAGCAGAATGCCCATATCTTTATTTCTCCAAATATTCTGACGTTGTTTTAATCTTTGACAATGGAACAGGGGAATTGGGAAATGGGAGTGATTATATTGTGGAGAAGTGAATGCATATGTTTTGTTAACACAATATTCAAATATAAATATGTATTTTCCAGCATCTATTTCTCCTGCTTGAGCACGGAGCTGGATTAGAATAGAATAGAATAGAATAGAATAGAATAGAATAGAATAGAATAGAATAGAATAGAATAGAATAGAATAGAATAGAATAGAATAGAATAGAATAGAATAGAATAGAATACTTTATTGTCACTTTAAATGTACACTAATCAACATACATTAAAATGGGATTGCACTGAATTCAGTTCTGAAAAAAATACCATTATGCATATACCCACATACACCCACATATGACACAGAGAAACATCACAGTTTAGTTCAAATGTATACATACATATACGTGGGGGGGGGGAAGAATCCTACGAATTTACAAGACGGATGGCATAAGGAATAAAGTTGTTACAGAATCTAGTAGTCCTGCTAGAAATACTTTGAAACGTCTTCATAGATAGATAAACAGACAGATAGACAGACAGAAAGACAGATTCTCCATTTAAGTGTTCTAGAATTCCCATTTTTAAATAATATGGAATTCAGGTATGAGGCACATTTACCGGAATCCCATCCACTGTCCCTCTTCCTAATGGCACATCTTTTTCTTATTATTATTTATGTGCTGTCAAAAATAGATAGGGAATGCAGTTTAACCACTGGTCCCATTGGCAACCCCTGCCTTTCATTTTCAGGATGTTCGTCAAAAAATGCCAGGTGTAAAACCCAGGTCATGTTCAGGGGTGGAGGGACGGGGTGGGTGGGAAAGAAAATCAAAGCTACCAAAACTGGTTTAGAAAGCATTTTTTGAGAACCCCCCCCCTGTTTACTCAAAAAAAAAACCAATGAATTCTCACCAGGTTTTTAGAATCTTCTGAAACCTAGGAGTGGAAATGCTAGAGATTTATTCCTCACCCTCACCCCCTTTCCCCCCCAAAATAGGTGTCTGTTCTCCAAATTAGCACTTCTGAAAGATTTCATGAACCTGAAAGAGGCATCAAAAAAACCCCAAAAACCCACAACCTCTGTTTGGGAATAAATGAGCTATTTGTTTATTCTAGCCGATGGCACGATAAGAAATGACAGGATGTGTCCACTGGCGTGCATGCATCTCTTTCTTTCTCTCTCTGTGCATTTAATTAAACAATAGAGAAACTCAGAGGGGAACTGCCCAGTCCCTACACATCTCCAGAACTCCCTCTGCTATCTCAGTTCCTGCTGCCTTGGTTTCTTTCTTTCTTTTTCTTCTTCACATACACATCCCTCTTTTGTTTTCTAAGTGCTTGAGCAGCGCGTGTCAGTCTGGTGGCCACCAAACAAATATTATTTTTGGGGGGGCCAAAATTGTCTCACTCCCCCCTCCGCAGCCGAGCCACTCCACCTACCACCCACCACCACACGCCGACAGCCTGCTTCCTGAAGACAGGAGGTCAACGCCAACTTGCCTGCCGCCTTCTCCGGAAGAGATAGAAGGAGAACACATGTATACGAGGAAATCCCTGCAGCTGCCAGATTGTTCTCCTTGCCGTTGGTAGATGAGGGTCAGGGGAGTCTCTAAGCGCCACTTCCCATCGGAAGGGCTTGTGGCTTGGATGGAATGCTCCTCCACGTGCTTGAGGGCTGGACGGAAGTGCTGGGATCAAAAGATAAGGCCTCCTGAACCTAGTCAGCTGCAGGGCTTTGCTGTTTGAACTCGGGTAGCATCCAAGAGAAAGTTGGAAGCCCTTGCCATCGATGAGCGTCATTGCCTCCCACACCTATCTGCCCACCCTGGCTTCCTCTCCTCTCTGCGCTGCCTAGAAGGGCGAAGGAAGAACCCCTAGCCAGCTTGCAAACTTCTATTGAACGTTGTCCCAGGAGGACAAGAAAGGTGGAAATGGGCCTGCCCTGTGAGCAAAAGTTCAACTCTATAAACCCCAGGTTAAGCATGGCCAAAGCATAAAAAAAGAGAAAGCTCCTGTTTTGAATGATGATTCTTCATTTGATGCAAGCTACGGATCACAAAGAAGGTTGAATATAGAAACAAAAGTTTACTAGGCAAAACGATTTAATAGGATTCTGTTGGGTATTGGGTATGTCTAGTTTAATGAAAAGAAGGACTAGGGGTGACATAATAGCAATCCTGCTTGAGTGGAGGGCTGGACTAGACGACCTCCAAGGTCCCTTCCAGCTCTATTCTATTCTATTCTATTCTATTCTATTCTATTCTATTCTATTCTATTCTATTCTATTCTATTCTATTCTATTCTATTCATTTTCTATTCTATTCTATTCTTCATTCTATTCTATTCTATTCTATTCTATTCCATTCCATTCCATTTTATTCTATTTTCTATTCTATTCTATTCTATTCTATTCTATTCTATTCTATTCTATTCTATTCTATTCTATTCTATTCTATTCTATTCTATTCTATCCCTTTCTATTCCATTCCATTCCATTCTAGTTAGTATATGAAAGCTCATGTAGGAACCATTCTTGTCTGTTTTTCCCTGTTATTTCCAACATTGATCAAATCCTGCCCTCTACAGCAGTGGAGGACAAATTTGCCCTTCCTTTCACATAACAACTCCTTATATATTCAACTACTACCATTCCACTTCATCTTCCTTTTCCCAAGTTTTTCCTATTTTTTATAACCCTCAGTTTAGCCAATTTAACCCTTCGTTATGCCACAGCCCTAACTGTAGGCATGGAGCAGAAGGCGGAAGCCATGGGTCATGAGTGGCTTTGTTCTGGCTGAGGCTGGCCCACCAGATATGCTCCTACCTGGACCAGGATGCTTTGTGACTTTGTCACCACAAGATTGGATTACACACACTACGTGCTGTTGCCTCTGAAAAGGTTTTGGAAGCTGCAGCTGGTATAAAAGGCAGCAGCCCAAGATCTAGTGATAGTCACTATGGCTTTATCACTTCTATTCTCTAGTGATTGAAAGAACTCTGTGAGTTATCCCAAGGCAACTTTCATGAGATAACTATGACCTGAATGGCTGAAAATCTCCATAGAAACTCCATGAGTTTTTTTCAAAGTGCTGGCTTGTCGGATTAAGTCCTAGATGGCTTGCATCCAAGGTTTCTTAGGAGTCATCTCCTTGCGAAGAAGTCTGCCACTCCATGCAGGTAGGAGGAACCCTACATGAGATCCTATATGGCAGAGTTCCCCAAACGTTCCAGCTTGGCAGTCCGGAAGGAAAGGAAGCAGCAGGGAAATGTGCACACACGCGCAGCTCCACGCATGCTTGCACAAATGGGTGCGCAAATCATTTGTTTAGACCTGCTTTAAATTGGTGCCCTCACATCCTCTTACGGAAGCACCTTCCATAATTGAACTGTACACCCACTGCGCAAAGGCTCAGGAGTAGCGGCTTCCAGAAGAAACAGCCAGATGCATCTCACCTTTCCTTCCCCAACGGAGAAAATTTTTCCAACCTGCCCCAAGGTAGAACCCTCCTCAGAGGGAAACCTACAACAAGAGCACCATTGGTTCAAGTTGTCCATAGAATTGTAGCTGATCCATCCAGCTACCTGTTGCTGGCTTCCATCTCCTTAGACTCTGAACTTTTATCCCAGCTCTGCCAAGGCAGAAGAATTCACCAGCTCTGAATGAGTTAAGGGCATGACTAATTTAGGCAAATTCTGAACATGAAAATGAAACAGTTTTCTGGAGGTTAGTGTCTCCATGGCACTGAAGCTCAGTAAAAGATGTAGGAGGAGGACGCTGATTAAAATGCCACATGCAGAACAAGGTATCAGTTTAAATATTTCAGCTTGATACTGGTTCAAAGAAGGTGGCTAGAAGAGATTTTGATTATGGGGCTATATATATATGTATATATGGCTTTACTAAACAGGCTTGTGTAGAGTGGGTGTTAAGTAAGAAGCTGAGCATGTGATGAGCTTTCCCTTGCCTTTAAATTAACCTCAGTTTCACAGATAATTTGGATTTCTGAATATGTGGGCGTATGACATCTATTTACTGCAAGGATACCTTCAGCCTTAACCGGCAATCCAAACTGCCCCTTTGATCTCTTTCCTTGTTTTAAATGATTCATGGAGCCAGCCGAGTTGCATTTAATTAATACATATTTAGAGGCATCGGCATCGGAGAGAGAAAAGAGAAATGACTGAAGCCATCAGGCACTTAGCAGCCCAGGACTTGGAAACACAAGGAAACAACAGCCAGTGACTTAATAACCAGCCATCAGCACCCTAATCAACAACTGAAAAGCCACACACAACCAGGTACCACATAAATACTTTACATAGAACCAGTGCTTTTTTTCTTTAAAAAAAAAAAGGTGCCGGAACTCACATACATCCTACAACCCGCCTTGCCTACCCTACAAGGTTCCATCCAAAAAAGGTGCCGGAATTCCGTTCTGGGCGTTCTATGACAAAAGAAGCCCTGCATAGAACACCCCAAAGCACGCATTCCAGTAGAGAGAAGTTCCCCGAGGATGGGTCCAGCACTAGTTCTTGTGTGATTTTCTTCTAACATGCACATTTGTATGAGCACTTTTTCTTCAAAGAAATTCGTCCACATTTTTTTTTCTATTGCATATAATTTTTTTCGCAAGGGATTCTACCTGAGATCAAGATGCCTTGCTGTGAAGGCTTTGGGCATAGCACTTTTTTGCACTTGCTTTCCTCTGATACACAGTTTTAAAAATGGTGTGCACAGAGTTCATTAAATCTGTATACCAGCGTATTGGGGGTGTAACAGCCTAGTACAGGTCACTGTACTAATGGAAAGGGAATCCAGAGCAAGAGATGCAGCATCAATCGATCAGAATGGAAGGGATTTTGAGGTCTTCTAATCCAAACCCCCCTGCTCCAACCCCTTTTACCATTTCAGACAAATGATTGTCCAATCTCTTCTTAAAAACCTCCAGTAATGAAGCACCCACAACTTCTGATGGCAAGCTGTTCACTGTTAGGAAGTTTTCTTCTTAATTCCAGATTGCTTCTCTCCTTGATGAGTTTCCATCCATTGTTTCTTGTCTTGCCTTCTGATGCTTTGGAAAATAAGTTGACCCCCTCTTCTTTGTGGTACCCCCTCAAATGCTGGAATACTGCTATCATGTTCTCCCCCCCATTCTTCTTTTCTCTAGACTAGTCAAGCCCAAATCCTGCAACCATTCTTCATAGGTTTTTGACTCCAGGCCTTTAATCATCTTAGTTGCTCTTCTTTGCACTTTCTCCAAAGTCTCAACATCTTTTTTGTAATGTAGTGACCAGACCTGGATGCGGTATTCCAGGTGTGGCCTTACTAAGCATTCTTGGTTAAGCAATTTTGTTCTTGGATCCAATCTGGGTCGTTCGCTGGGACCAGAGGTTTCGTCTTCTGAGTTTCAGACCTGTGCTAGAGATCATCTTCAGGGAACTTCTCTCTAGCCAATTTTGTTCTTTCATGCTACAAAAAAAAATGTCTTAAAGTAAGAAAGAAAGGAATTTGCATTAAGCCGATTTAGCACACAGAACGGTCAACAAATCCTTCATTTAAATGGGTTCGTGCCCATGTAAGAATTTATGGCTCTGATTAATTCACCAGGTAGAAGAGGTGGGTGTGAGTGGTGACACAGGTAGATCAAACATTGCAGTGCCAATTCTGTCCTTTTTGAGTTGGATTCGGTTGCAGATTTGTTTGTTTGATTTCTACAGTCATCCAACTCAATTAAGATGCTCCAAAAATAAGGGGCGGTGTTTATATTGTAATATCCCAATGCCCATTTTCTTAACTTTGATGACCCCTTCCCATTGCTGCTGCAGATGCCCACAGTGTCTTTCTTGGGTATATTTAACCCAAGAATGTCAAATGCCTCGCCTCCTTTTTTTGTTGTTGTTGTTCCTCTTGAGTTATATTTTACTCTCCGTCTCTTGCCATGTCCTGATTGCCTTGAAAAGACGCAGCGTAATGGTGCATCGTTTGTCCCTTCCTTCTGAAAGGACATTCCAAGTTTGCCATGACACTAATTTATCGCCGGGTGTTTGGAACGATGCTACTGTACGTTGCCTCCACAATGAAAACTGACACATGCTTGTCCCGCGCTTCTTTATGCCGTGACCTTGATGTCAGAGGGAAATATAGCTCTGCATCTTAGGTTGGCTGGACTTTCCCGGCGTCCTCTCCTCCTGCATTATTGCTGAGGACATTTCATAGCCGAAAGGCATGACAAAGTGACCGAAGCTTAGGAACGGCAAGGCTCATCTTTCAGCGGCGTGTCAGGGCAAAGTAGGCCTCGCGGCCATTTTGCACAGAAGGTGAACTTGTGAAGGACCGATCCAAATTGCTGAGCTATTTTGCCTTAAAAATGAGTGGAGCTGAAGGACAGGCGAACAATTTATGCCTTATGGAGTTAGTGATCCTGAAAGCATAACTCAAAGAGTTATGCTTGCAGGATCAAGTGGCTCCGGTTAATGAAAATTCTTTTGTATATTATACATGGGTGCGAGCAGGGCACGGAGAAAGGATACGTGTTTATGAAAGGACTTCGCTGGAATTTAAAGGAGGTGTCCCGGATTGGCTAGGACTGCTTCTGGGGCCAAAAGAGAAATAATTCTTGTCTTTCTTATATTTGACCTTAGTAGCAGCAGCTGGCTGGTATGTCTATCTGGTTATACCCTCCTGGTACCGTTTCGACTTACGACCACAACTGAGCTCAAACTTTCTGTTGCTACGTGAGATATTTGTTGAGGGAGTTTTGCCCCACTTTACGACACTGCTTGCCACAGTTGTTAAGTGAATTAATGCAGTTGTTACATTAGACACATGGTTGTTAAGTGAATCTGACTTCCCCACTGACTTTATTTATTTATTTTATTTATTTTATTTGTTCAGACTTGTATGCCGCCCTTCTCCTAGGACCCAGGGTGGCTTACAACAACAATACAACTAAAATTTAAAAATTAGTCACAGTCATACAGCATGCAAACACAATCAACTCACAATCGCTGATTGCTTGTCAGAAGGTCACCAAAGGGGATCACATGACCCCGGGACACTGCATAACCGTCATAAGTACGAGTCAGTTGCCAAGCGCCTGGATTTTGATCACGTGACCGTGGGGATGCTGCAACGGTCGTAAGTGCTGTTGTAACTTTGAAGGGTTATTAAATGAACTGTTGGAAATCAAGGGTTACCTGTATCACGTCTAATACAGGATCCTCTGATGTACCTCAGTCATGAAATGAAGACCTGGATATTTGCTAAAACCACCGAATGAAGACTCCAACTGTTTTCCTGGAGTGATTTATGGAAGCAATGGCAGAAAACTCAGCCATTAAACAGGGAAAAGAGGAAGAAAAGTTTTTCTTCCCAAAATCATGATTTTTTTTCAAGGGGAAAAAAAAAAACCTAAGCATTTGCTTAGCTACTTGAAATAGGAAGAGATATCAAGCTGCAATTCTTTATACAACATAGCAAATGAGTAATGAAGATAAAGGCGTTTTAAAATGCAGTTTGCATTAGGGCTGCTATAAAACAAGAAAACAGGACTTAATAGGTTTAAAACATTTCCTTTCCTGGCTAAATAGACAGATTGGTTCAAAATAACAGCAATGAGCAATCTAGACAATTAGATTCACAGTTCAGTCCTGAAACACTTTTGTTAAATAGAGTCTCCTGTGTGTGAATGCATGTATGTGTGCTATTTATAACTAACCCCTTCATATATATATGAAATTAATGGGGCTCTTTGCTTATGAACACAATTGTTTTAAGAAGTCTACTGCAGAAGGTTACTCCTCTAGTGGGTAATAAACCAATTTTCTGATTGCCGGCTTCAAACGATGAATACGCTGGGTTTATGAATGGATGGATTATGCAAATCCTATTTGAGTAAACATAGAATTTGTGACTTTACGAGCAATTCGCTTCTTCCTTTGCATATCAGATGTCTGAAGACCATCTCAGACAAGCTACAATATTGCCAACTGTGGCTCCAAAATCCACTCATATCATGATAACTTATCTATTGCCTTTTGTAAGGCATTTATGAGATTGACCATAGATCAATAGAATAATAAAGTTGGAAGTCCTCTAGTCCAACCCCCTGCTCAGGAAGGGGACCCTATACCATTTCAGACAAATGGTTGTCCAGTTTCTTTTTTGGAAAGACTTCAGTGATGGAGCACCCACACTGGAGTGCTGGAGGAAAGCCATTCCACTGATTAATCGGACTGTTAGGAAGTTTCTCCTTATTTCCAGGTTAGTTCTCTCCTGGATTAGTTTCCATCCATTGCTTCTTGTCCTGCCTTTGGGTCCTTTGGAGAACAGGTTGACCCCCTCTTCTTTGTGGCAGCCTCTCAAACATTGGAGCCAGGTTTTGTCTTTGTTTTCACAACAATGTTGTCCCATCTGTTCATAGGAAGATGGGACGTCTGGATCATTCCAGGAAGGGTCACAATATACAGAATACAAAATGCAGAATAAGTCCAACTCTCTGCCTGAGCAGGATATCCTATATCATTTCAGACAAATGGTTGTTCAGTCTCAATGGTGGAGCACCCACAATTTCTGAAGGCAAGCTGTTCCATTGCTTAATTGCTCTCACCTTAGGAATTTTCTTCTTAGTTTTAGGTTGCTTCTCTCCTTGCATTCCTCTCTCTCTCTCTCTCTCTCTCTCTCTCTCTCTCTCTCTCTCTCTCTCTCTCTCTCTCTCTCTCTCTCTCTCTCTCTCTCTCTCTCTCTCTCTCTCTCTCTCTCTCTCTCTCTCTCTCTCTCTCTCAATGCACCATTGCTGAAATCTATAGCTGATTGCTATCTTCAATTCCCCAGCCCAGGTAAGCACAAAGCCCATCATTTTAATGGAAAACTCTTCTACCACCCCCTCCAGTTCCAACATACACACAAATGGATCCGATCCCTGCTGTTTTGTTTGACAAATCTGTTTGAGAAAGCAGCCCAATCTTAGATGCTCTGTGTAACTTTACCTTATTCCCTTTTGAGCACTCCTCTTCTTGCAAAGTGATCTCTCAACTGCCTAAAGTCATTACACTTTTTCCCTTTCACATTGTACCTCTGTAAATGTCAGGCATAACTACATTTTTATTTGCGGAGATACCGCAGCTATGAATGAGCAAAAGAAGAGAGCCAGCCTCCCCCCCCCCCACCGCCCGCTCTCTTTACCCTGTGCGCTTTCTGCTAATATGATTTGTCGAACAAATTGTTCCATTAATCTGGGGATGTTTGACAGAGTGCGGAAATTAAGTGCTGAAGTGAGAAGATGCGCAAGAATCGGAAATCTCAGTTCTCTCTTTCTCAAGGTAAATAGTTATTATATCAGGATGTCAGGCTGCTGAAATGGATGTGTTCGCATTCCCAGTTTGTAAATGTCACATTCCTTCAGCCCATCCGGGTGACAAATGAGGTGTGGGTTAGATTAAGAGTTCATTTTTTGACAAAGTTCTTGCCAGTTTCTTGCAGCAGGGAGAAACCTATCCTTTTTTTTTTTTTTCCCCTTCCTCCTCCAGAACTACTCTGGCCTAAGTCAAGCTTTGTACATTTAAAAGAAAGCACAGATGTTACAAGTGTGACACACACATAGGCACACCCCAAGGTTTTCAAAGGCGAAACCTACACCTTCATGTAAGATGTTGAGTATGTTTTCTTCTCAGAACTGCCAACTTTGTTCACAGAGAACCCTTTCAAAGGGCCAGGCCTGACTCCTATCGCCCTCCTTCAACTTCTATTTGGCTAAGGCGCAGCTTAGAGCTTGGGTGATTTTGCCAAGGTGTCAGCTATGAAGATCACCTGAGGAGAGCAAAAACAGCAAGCCATGATGGTAACTTTCAGATCTTTCTGTGTGGTCATCGTGGCATGAGAGGCATAAAACTGCCTTTATCCAAATCAATAAGTCATCTGAATTTCTCATGATAGTCTCTGAATTTCTTGCAGGGAAAACATCGGGCAAAAGCACATCATTTGTACCACTTTGGGGTGACTTTTAGACCTATGGGATCCCGCTCTGTCATCACTGTTAAACTGTCTGCCTGTCTGTCTATCTGTCTGTCTGGTGTTTTTTCTCTGTCTCATCTGAAAGGTTATTGAGAGAGAGGACAATTATTGTTTAGATTAATTTTAAGGAATGTTTTGTTGGGGAGGAGATTGGTTGTAAAAGAGCCACCTCCTACCCTATTTTCTTTTTATAGATTACAAGTAACCAAACAGCAACCCAAGACTGATGTGAGAATGGTTGATATGTGTAATGTCAAAACTGGACCATTATGGGTTTCTCAAGATGCACTGGGACTATTGTGCTTTCTACAAACCTTCCTTTCTTCCTGTCTTTCTTCTTCTCTATAGCGTTGTACACTATTCTGCCTTCTCCTTCAATGTTACAGACTTTAATTTTCTAATAGTAGTAGTAGTAGTAGTAGTAGTAGTAGTAGTAGTAGTGGTGGTGGTGGTGGTGATGATGATGATGATGATGATGATGATAATAATAATAATAATAATAATAGTAATAATAACTGAAGGACAATGATGAAGATGCACTGAATTAGTATATCAGGAAATCTTACTGACTACTGGAGAGACCAAACTGGCCTACAAGAAAGACCAAATGCAGAACAGAATAGAGGCATGGGAAGACAAAGCACTACATGGCCAGTACATTAAAAAAATAGCTGGGAAAGCAGATAATAAAAAGACCTGGCAATGGCTAAGAGCAGGAAAATTGAAGAAAGAGACTGAGGGACTAATTGTGGATGCACAAGACCAAGCCTTAAGGACAAATGCATACAAAGTCAAAATTGAGAAGACAGCAACAGACAGTAAGTGCCGCCTATGCAAAGAAGCTGACGAAACAGTGGTAAGCTGCTGCAAGAAGATTGCACAAACTGACTACAAGCAGCGGCATGACCAAGTAGCAACAATGGTGCATTGGAAGATCTGCAAGAAATATCATTTGCCTGTAAGCAAGAACTGGTGGGATCATAAAATAGAGAAAGTCATAGAAAATGATAAAATTAAACTGCTCTGGACTTCAGAATTCAAACAGACAAGCACCTGCAACATAACACCCCGGACTTAACAGTTGTCGATAAGAAAGACAAAAAAGTCTGGATAGTGGACGTGGCAGTGCCTGGAGACAGCAGAATAGATGAGAAAGAACTGGAGAAGATCACAAAATACAAAAACCTACAAATAGAAATAGAAAGACTGTGGCAAAAGCAAGCAAGGGTAGTACCAACAGTAATAGACGCCTTGGGTGCAATCCCAAAACAACTTGAGCACCACTTTGACACCACTGGCATTGACAAATTCACCATTAGTCAATTGCAAAAGGCGGCCTTGCTAGGAACTGCTTCCATCTTGCGACAATATCTGTAATACCATCAAACATCCACATCTGCCTATCCCAGGTCCTTGGTAAGGACTTGATAGGTAGACAAAATGCCAAATCCAGTCTGAACATCTGGCTGATTGTGCGATGATCCATAATAATAATAATAATAATAATAATAACAACAACAACAACAACAGAGTTGGAAGGGACCTTGGAGGTCATCTAGTCCAACCCCCTGTTCAGGCAGGAAATCCTATACCATTTCGGACAAATGGCTGTCCAGTCTCTTCTTAAAAACTTCCAGTGTTGGAGCATTCACCTCTCTCTCTCTCTCTCTCTCTCTCTCTCTCTCTCTCTCTCTCTCTCTCTCTCTCTCTCTCTCTCTCTCTCTCTCTCTCTCTCTCTCTCTCTCTCTCTCTCTCTCTCTCCCTCCCTCCCTCCCTCTCTCTCTCCCTCCCTCCCTCCCTCCCTCTCTCTCTCTTTCTTTCTTTCCCCCTTCCCTCCCTCTCTCCTTCTCTCTCCCCAAATATCCATCTAGTTTGAAGAAGCCTTTTAAACAGAAACCTTAATTGGAACAAGACTTTAGCATTATTGTTATAAGCGATATCAAAGCAAAACTGCCATTAAAAACAATGGTGTCAAATCTTCAGCTTTGTAGGTAATGGCTATTGAATTAAACCTGTTAATGGAGCGGCTTGCAAACAATACCACTTATAAAAAACAAGCAAAAAAAAGGAAGGGGAAAAAAACATATTGTCAGAAGTTGCCTAATTCCATTTCCATCTGGATGAACAATTGGGCTGATTAGCTATTTGAAGACTCAAAGTAGTTAAGAGTATATGTGTTAATGGAGCCGTCTTTGCTCATAAAAGGGAACCATAAAAGCCGCTTGGGCCACTGGAATTTTAGACACAAATGGAGAGTAAGATTTCCTTCCAAAGACAAAACAAAAGAAGTAGAGTACAGAGAAGAGCAACAAAGATGATTAGGGGACTGGAGGCTAAAACATATAAGGAACGGTTGCTGGAATTGGGGATGTCTAGTTTAATGAAGAGAAGGACGAGGGAGGACATGATAGCAGCCTTCCAGTATCCCAGGGGCTGCCCCAAAGAAGAGGGAGTCAAGCTATTCTCCAAAGTACCTGAAGGCAGGACAAGAAGCAACAGGTGGAAACTAATCAAGGAGAGAAGCAATTTAGAAGTAAGGAGAAACTTCCTGACAGTTAGAACAATTAACCAGTGAAACAACCTGCCTCCAGAAGTGGTGAATGCTCCAACACTGGAGGTTTTTAAGAAGAGACTGGACAGCCATTTGTCCGAAATGGTATAGGGTTTCCTGCCTGAGCAGGGGGTTGGACTAGATGACCTCCAAGGTCCCTTCCAACTTTACTATTATTATTATTATAGCTTCCGGTTGAAGAAGGCATCAAAGAAAGCTCTCCATTCCTTGTTATTGTATTTAATCTGGTGCACACAATCGCAGATGATATACGTTCCCTGACATCGGTATCAATATTTATTGAAGAATTGGTCACCTGAGCTCAGAGGCTAATCCTTTGTGGAATTTGTTTGCTAATTGCCCACAGTGAGGCTCATTAACAACAAGACACATAAACTCATCTTCTGACAGGTAACGGATAGGAGGATCAGAAAGCTTGACAAGAAGAGTTGCTCGGCTTTGATTTCTTCTGCTGGTGACTTTGAGTGAATGGCAAATGACAATGGAAGTGACAGATACTGTGGGACATCAAGGACACTTTTTATGCTCAGAAGGAAATTGATTCCCTGTCCCCAAATTAAAACCATGCTTAAGGAAAGATAGTTATTTAAATCAAGCTCTTTATCTTCTGGCAATTGAGATCATGTTTAATGAAGAGAAGGACGAGGGGGGACATGATAGCAGTGTTCCAGTATCTCAGGGGCTGCCCCAAAGAAGAGGGAGTCAAGCTATTCTCCAAGGCACCTGAAGGCAGGACAAGAAGCAATGGGTGGAAACTAACCAAAGAGAGAAGCAACCTGGAACTAAGGAGAAACTTCCTGACAGTTAGAACAATTAAACAGTGGAACGACCTGCCTCCAGAAGTGGTGAATGCTCCAACACTGGAAGTTTTTAAGAAGAGACTGGACAGCCATTTGTCCAAAATGGTATAGGGTTTCCTGCCTCAGCAGAAGGTTGGACTAGATGACCTCCAAGGTCCCTTCCAACTTTACTATTATTATTATTACCTATTGGCCTTCTATCTATTTTATCCAAATCACAATCTTGTGATATACATAAGAACATAGAATAATAAGGTTTGACGGAACCTTGGAGGTCTTCCAGTCCAAACCCCTGCTCTAGCAGGAGACCCTATACAATTCCAGGCAAATTGATGTCCACTCTCTTCTTGAAGACCTCCAGTGATGGAGTACCCACAATTTCTGGAGGTAAGCCCTTCTACTATTTAATTGCTCTCACTGTCAGGAAAGCTCTCCTTGGTTCTAGGTTGGATCTCTCCTTAAGGACGTTCACTTAACCACTGTCTTGCTTAGCAAGAGAACTTTTGGCTTCAATTGTGGTTGTAAGGTGAGGACTGCTGTATAGCTACACTTTAGAACAGGGGTCTTCAAACTTGGCAACTTTAAGACTTGTGGACTTCAACTCCCAGAATGCCTCAGCGCTGAGGAATTCTGGGAGTTCAAGTCCACAAGTCTTAAAGTTGCCAAATTTGAAGACCCCGGATTTAGAAGGTGGGGGATTTAGAAGCATTATCCATTATCTTCTTGGTCATTAATGTTTCATGGGCTGTTCTCAAAATATTGTCCCCAAATTAGAAAAGAAGTATTACACCAAGATATCATCCTGGCTAGAATAAAGTAATTTTATTATTCATCGATGGAAGATAGCTGAACTAAAACTGGGAAAACCTATGCTAACTTACATTCACTTTCACCTTGATCATTTGTCCTACAGGTCAATAATCAGCACAGGTGAGCTTCATGGTAAATAGGCTTTCCTACTGGGCTTTTTTCTTTTTTAAAGAAGGAAAAGCAAACTACCTGATTTTTAATGTGACTGAATGAATGAACAGGGGATTTGTTACAAATTCATAGTCAGTAGGCTCTGCAGCTGAGCAATTAATCACTGACATAAAGAAATTTCTTTTCTCCAGGTGGAGAGCCCAACCAAAAACTAAAAAAAGCAATCGGTTGAATAGATAGATAGATAGATAGATAGATAGATAGATAGATAGATAGATAGATAGATAGATAGATAGATAGACAGACAGACAGACAGACAGACAGACAGACAGACAGACAGACAGACAGACAGACATGATTGAATGGATGATAGATAGATAGATAGATAGATAGATAGATAGATAGATAGATAGATAGATAGATAGATAGATAGATAGATAGATAGATAGATAGATAGATAGATAGATAGATAGATAGATAGATAGATAGATAGATAGATAGATAGATGGATGGATGGATGGATGGATGGATGGATGGATGGATGGATGGATGGATGGATGGATGGATAAGGTAGATAAGGTAGATAAGGTAGATAGGTAGATAGATAGGTAGGTAGGTAGATAGACAGACAGACAAACAGACAGACAGATATGATTGAATGGATGATAGATAGATAGATAGATAGATAGATAGACAGACAGACAGACAGATATGATTGAATGGATGATAGATAGATAGATAGATAGATAGATAGATAGATAGATAGATAGATAGATAGATAGATAGATAGACAGACAGACAGACAGACAGACAGACAGACAGACATGATTGAATGGATGATAGATAGATAGATAGATAGATAGATAGATAGATAGATAGATAGATAGATAGATAGATAGATAGATAGATAGATAGATAGATAGATAGATAGATGGATGGATGGATGGGTAGATGGATAGATGGATAGATGGATAGATGGATAGATGGATAGATAGATAGATAGATAGATAGATAGATAGATAGATAGATAGATAGATAGATAGATAGATAGATAGATAGATAGATAGATAGATAGATAGATAGATAGATAGATAGATAGATAGATGGATGGATGGGTAGATGGATAGATAGATAGATAGATAGATAGATAGATAGATAGATAGATAGATAGATAGATAGATAGATAGATAGATAGATAGATAGATAGATAGATAGATAGATAGATGGATGGATGGATAGATGGATAGATGGATAAAGTAGATAGGTAGATAGATAGATAGACAGACAGACAGACAGACAGAGATAATCCTCAACTTGCAACCATAATTGAGCCTACAATTTTTCTTGCTAAGTGAGACAGTTATGAAGTGGATTTTGTCCCCATTTTATGACCTTCTTACCACAGTTGTTAAGTGAATTACGGTACTTGTTAAGTTAGTAACAGTTAAGCAAATCTGGCTTCCCCATTGACTTTGCTTATCAGATGGTCGTAAAAGGGGATCACATGACCCTGGGTCATGAAATGGGACAAAACTCACTGAACAGATTTCTCACTTAGCAACATAATTTCTGGGCTCCATTGTTGTCGTACGCCGAGGACCACCTGTAATAAAAAGTTCTTCCTACTCTTTTGGAAAATCAAGGATTGTCACTCCTCACCACCGCATCCTTTTTTTTTAAAAAAAAAATATTTTTTTGAAGTTTTGTTAGTTTATAGTATACGATACAAAGAAAATACAAAAGTAAATACCACAGCATCCTAAGGGACGCAGGGAAGGAAGCTGATCCAGCATTCATTTTAGGCAATAATTCTTTCCCCTTTCAGTGACCCCCATCTGCCAGTTCCATTCCTGCTACTCTGAAAAGTCTCTCTATAAAATGGAGTATTGTAACTCCTGCTGTGGCCTGTTCGCCTGATGCCCTTCCTTCCTTGGGCTGTAACAAATGGCATCCTTGTTCCTCAGGCTAGAGGTATCCGAAAGCAGATGCCAGAGACCATGCCCCCATCTCTAATGACACCAGACAAAAGACCAAAGAAAATTCTGCTGGTGGTGTTGTTGCAAGCTTGTCTGAGCTTTTAAAGGTATCAACCCAACACACACTTCTAGGTTAGCATTAATAAGATCTTGTTAAGAGCCCTGGTGGCGCAGTGGTTAGAATGCAGCACTGCAGGCTAATTCTGCTGACTGCCGGCTGCCGGCAGTTTGGCAGTTCGATCCTGACCGGCTCAAGGTTGACTCAGCCTTCCATCCTTCTGAAGTCGGTAAAATGAGGACCCAGATTGTTGGGGGCAAGAGGCTGACTCTGTCAACCTCTTAGAGAGAGCTGTAAAGCAGAGGTCCCCAACCTTTTGGGCACCAGGGACCACTTCCGTGGAGACAGGTTTTTCCACGGACTGGAGGGGGCGTGGTTTTGTGTGCTGCCTGCATCCCATGGATGGGGCTTTGCTTGTTTGTGTGGACTGGTTGCTGGTGTGCCGCAGCCTGGTGCCTAGGTAGGAGATATGACTCTGGTTGGGTTTCCAAATCTCTAATAGATCACTTGAGCACATCAAGGACTTGACTGTAATCCATCAATGTCCCAGTATTTGAAGGGCTGCCACAAAAAAGAAGGGGGGGGGTGTCAATCTATTTTCTCTGAATTTTTCCAGACTCTCAACATCTTTTTTTGTGATATGGTGACCAAAACTGGCTGCTGTATTTGAGGTGTGGTCTTTATAAAGTGGTACTAGTACTTCGTGTGATCTTGATTCTATGCCTTGTCATGGATGATTATGGGCGCCTGTCTGTATCACACAGGATACAGGTAATATTTTGAATTAAAATGGAAAGACCTGAGCTGGTTTAATTGCTGCTTTTATTTAGCAGCTACAGAGCTGCTTCAAGCAAATGAACTGTATTAAGATTCCAACATAATTGAAAAAGATAGTCTTGCAATTAAACCCACACACACACAAAAACCCCTTTCCCATAAGCACGCATGTACATCTTCTCAGCATCACAATTTGCAAATAGGGTGGCATTAATTTCTGCCCCTTTGATGGTTCTGGGTGAGGAATAAGATTAAGGTTCAAAACAGAATCTTCCTTATACAGAACATGTTAAAGAAAGAACATCCTAAATATATTTATATATATATTCCTGGTTTGCCTTTGGTGTTTGTACAAACACACACACACACACACACACACACACACACACAACATTGAGAGCCTGGTGATTTCCCCATTCATTCCGGTGACAGTGCTTTTGTAGGTTAAAGCTGTTTTATTAATTATGTTTGACATTTCCTTAATTAGTTTCATTTACAGCTGATCAGACTCAACTAGACAATAGCTCCATACATCATTTTAGCAGAGGTGTGATGCCTACCAAATGCTTTTCTTAAAAGAGAGAGAGAGAGAGAGAGAGAGAGAGAGAGAGAGAGAGAGAGAGAGAGAGAGAGAGAGAGAGAGAGAGAGAGAGAGAGAGAGAGAGAGAGAGAGAGAAGAATGCAAGGAGAGAAGCAACCTAAAACTAAGAAGAAAATTCCTAAGGTGAGAGCAATTAAGCAATGGAACAGCTTGCCTTCAGAAATTGTGGGTGCTCCACCATTGAGACTGAACAACCATTTGTCTGAAATGATGTAGGATATCCTGCTTAGGCAGAGAGTTGGACTTATTCTGCATTTTGTATTCTGTATATTGTGACCCTTCCTGGAATGATCCAGACGTCCCATCTTCCTATGAACAGATGGGGCAACATTGTTGTGAAAACAAAGACAAAACCTGGCTCCAATGTTTGAGAGGCTGCCACAAAGAAGAGGGGGTCAACCTGTTCTCCAAAGGACCCAAAGGCAGGACAAGAAGCAATGGATGGAAACTAATCCAGGAGAGAACTAATTTAATTTAATTAATTTAATTTAATTTTTCGGACTTATATGCCGCTCCTCTCCGAAGGCTCAGAGCGGCTTACAACATAAACAAAACAATACTTCAAAAGTAAGTCCAAATCTAAAAATCATTTAAAAAAAATACAACCCCAGACGCATTCATCATTCACTCAACATTCACTCAACATTTCCACACTAACTTGGAAATAAGGAGAAACTTTCTAACAGTCCGATTAATCAGTGGAATGGCTTTCCTCCAGCACTCCAGTGTGGGTGCTCCATCACTGAAGTCTTTCCAAAAAAGAGACTGGACAACCATTTGTCTGAAATGGTTGTGGGAAGGAGAAAACAATCACAAGATGTTAGGTTTATGAGCAAGGGCTCCTTTCTTTGTCCTTTGATTAAAAGGGAATAAATAAATTGTAGCTACTTTGGCGCAGGGAGCTTGGAAGTTTTCCTGTGCAAGCGTGTCATCTTTCCAAATTGTACAAAAACCTTTGGCTCATTTTTCACTGCCCGGGTTTCATGGAGAGATTTGATGTTTTTGACTCTGGGAATTTCTATTAGTCATGCACTTGTTGATGTATCGTGTGGTAGGGTGTGAGTGTGTGCAAATTTGAATATTTGTTGACTCTTGTGATTGCCTGAACAGGTCTCTGCAATTTTCTTGGCAAGATTTTGGAAGTGGTTTGCCATTTTTTTTCCTTCACTGCTTCTGTGGGGCACAGGGCTTAGAATGTATTGCAGGCTAATTCTGCCAACTGCTAGCAGTTTGGTCCTGACCGGCTCAAGGTTGACTCAGCCTTCCATCCTTCTGAGGTCACTAAAATGAGGAGCCAGATTGTTGGGGGCAGTAGACTGACTCTGTAAACCACTTAGAGAGGGCTGTAAAGTACTGTGAATCGGTATATAAGACTAGTGTTATTTTTATTGCTTTTCCTTCCTATGGTTTTGAGAGAGGTCCCCAATAATAGCAATAGCACTTAAACTTACATGCTGCTTCATATTGCTTTACACCCACTCTGGTTTACAGAGTCAGCTTATTGCCCCCAACAATCTGGGTCCTCATTTTACCGACCTCAGAAGGATGGAGGGCTGAGCCAACCTTAGGTCAAGATCGATCTCCTGGCTGTGGGCAGAGTCAGCCTGCAGTACTGCATTCTAACCACTGTGCCATCATGGGAATAGAATAGAATAGAATAGAATAGAATAGAATAGAATAGAATAGAATAGAATAGAATAGAATAGAATAGAATTATGGAATAGAATAGAATAGAATAGAATAGAATAGAATAGAATAGAATAGAATAGAATAGAATAGAATAGAATAGAATAGAATAGAATTATGAAAGAATGGAATGGAATGGAATGGAATGGAATGGAATAGAAATAGGAATAGAATAGAATAGAATAGAATAGAATAGAATAGAATAGAATAGAATAGAATAGAATAGAATAGAATAGAATAGAATAGAATAGAATAGAATAGAATAGAATAGAATAGAACCCCCAACAATCTGGATCCTCATTTTACTGACCTTGAAAGGATGGAAGGCTGAGTCAACCTTAAGTTGGTCAGGATCAAACTCCTGGTTTGTGGGCAGAGTTAGTTTGCAATACTGTATTCTAACTACAATGCCACCATAACAATAACCTGCCTAAGAAGCAACTGGATGTCCTGCTCAATTATTAAAAGACTTGGGCATACAGTAATTCAGTAAAGCAGCCGAGATAGGTCTACAAATCTCTCTTTTTCTTAAAAATAAAATCTTTGTGGCAGTTGTATGCTTGCTCAGCACTAAACCTAAAGAGGAATGATAAGACATCATCTTCTAAACCCTCTGAGGTTAACGTGCCATAAAACAATCTCTGTAGCCCAAGAAGGACATGATCAAGAATCAGTCAACCCAACTCAAAAAGAACTGTTGTGCAAAACAAGGGTGCCCAGAACAATAGCCCCAAGATATTTCTAGTTGGATGGGTATATGTATGTTCACCTCCCTTCTTGACCTCTCCAGGTTTTTTCCCCCTGAAGTTGTGTTCTCTCTTTGGAAAGGGGAATCAGAGGTCTTCCAGTCCAGCCCACTGCTCAAACAGGAGATCCTGTACCATTTCAGACAAGTGACTGTCCAGTCTCTTCTTAAAAACCTCCAGCGATGGAGCAGCCACAATGTCTGGAGGCAAGCTGTTCCACTGGTTAATTGTCCTCACTGTTACCGGTAGGAAGTTTCTCCTTAATTCCAAGTTTCTTCTCTCCTTGACTAGTTTCCATCCATTGTTTCTTGCCCTGCCCTCTGGTGGTTTGAAAAATAAGTTGACCCCCCTCCTCTTTATGGCAGCCTCTCAAATACTGGAATACTGCTATCGTGTCCCCCTTAGTCCTTCTTAGTTAGTCTCTTCTTATATATGAAAAATATAAAAAAAATGAAAGCAGGGAGGGGGGAGAGATGAACAGCCATCCTGGTGGAAGTTGAATGTATCTTATCAACCTTTTCCTTACAATTTTTTTTTTTTGTGTGTATTTCTTTTGCACTGCTGATCTCAGCAGCATCTTAGGAAATGTTCCAAAGCCAGATAAGAGAGAACAAATAAAGGAAGGAAAAGAGAGACACTGGGATACTGAAGTGTACACAAACAAAGAGGCCCAGCCCTTAAGCACCTCCACACAGCTATCAAGCTTTAAGCAATATACATGCATTCTGTGAAGAGTAAGCTCCAGACTTGCTCACCAATGGGTCATAATGCATAATGGCTTTAAAAAAGGGAGGGGAATGGGGACAGATTTGCTGACCCTCTCAACTTTGCATAGGCAAGGGCAATCCGTGCCTTCAATTCCAGATCTCTCACAATGAGTAAAAAGGCCTCTATGTAATCTTGGAGTGTTTTGAAGCAGAGCCCTGAGTTGCAAAAAAATTGATCTCTGTTACAAATAAGGTCCTTTGTTGAACTGTTTGCATCAAGGAACATAGCATCTTCTTTACTTTACTTTACTTACTTCTTTACTTTACCAATAGTGGCGCTTTCACATCAATTCCCCATTGGTGTGCGCCCGTACCTAAAGTAACAAGAGTCCGGAGGGACCTTGGAGGTCAGATAAATTGTTGACCAATCTCTTTTTGAAAGCATCCAAAGATGGAGCACCCACGACTTCTGAAGGCATGTTGTTCCATTGGTGGACCGAATTAATTTTGAATTGAATTAACTCTTTGAATTGACTCTTGAAATTGGTTGCAGTGATAGCCTTAGGCCCCATCCCCTTACATGGGGATGGAAGGGAAGCCATTTTTACCAGCCTGAGAACTTCACCATCATTGGTGTGGCAGATGAAGGGATGCGCTCCTAAAGTGAGCAAGCCTGGGAGTTACTTTAGTAAGGGATGGTGTTAAGTACTTCGTTCGTGTGCGAATAATGAAGACACATGGCGATGTTAAACAGCTCTTTATTCTTCTTCTAGCAACACCCGAACAACAACAAAAGGCGCGCAGGCCTTTTTATATGGCCAGAAACCTGGACAACATCCACCAATAGAATAGAGCGTTTTTGCGCCTTGCGCATCTGCGCAAGGCTGGCACCGCTCTGTCTGGTCCCGGGCAGCTTTTTTTTTTAAGTATTTTTATTAATTTTTATAAAATTTTTAACAAAAGATAAAATAACAATTCAACTGTAAACAATCATGTACATATACAATTACCAAACAATCAAACAAAACTGCTCGGTACCCCCTCCCCACCACATCCTCCTAAAACAAAACTAACCCCCTCTTCTTCCCCTCTAACAACCTACTTACACCTTTCTCTACTTCCATCCCCTCCTCCCACCTCCATCCTCTCTCCCTCATACCTTCTTCCTACTTGCCTAACCTTCACTCCTCCTTCTTCTTCCAACCAATGTGGTGCCCAGAGGCCACCCGAGCAACCCCTTGCTACCTAAAAAGAAAAAAGAAAATATCCATCCCCAAAACAGTTGAAAAAACATAGCAATGTTTCCAAAAGCAGCTTTTGGAATGCCCGGGACCAATGCAACGTCCCGAGCCTGCTTTTGCAGGCTCAGGACACAACAGATGGGGTGATAGAAGTGAATCTCTATAGCTCAGGGCTGAACTGTGGAATCCTTGGTGTTCCCTGAACTTGGTAGTTTTCCTGTACTCCATCACTGGAAGTTTTCAAGAAGAGACTGGACATTCATTTGTCCAGAATTATATAGGGTCTTCTGCTTGAGCAGGAGGTTGGACTAGAAGACCTCCATGGCCCCTTCCAACCTTATTGTTCTATGTTCCCCTTTTGGCTTCTATACCAGTCATTTTAAGGTCCCCATCCTCTAACACAAGTCTATAACCCTCCCCTCCAGATCATTTGCTTTCCTTGTTATTGTGACCTTTAAGACCAAGAAGCTTTTAAATAGTTTTAGGCAGCAGTGAAGAAAGGAATCTAACCTACCTTTGATGTTTCATTCTAAATGGTTAGTGGTCTGGATTTATCTCAGTGGATCTCCATTTTTGCAAAGCTGTTTGTATTTCATCCTACTTCTATTTGATGAAATAACTTAATTTGTGTTCATTTATATTTCTGCAAAAAATAAAATAAAGGTAAAATATTATCAAACCAGATAATGAGTGGGTGTGTTATGGGGGGAAAAAACAGATGGGATTTTACACAGTAGCAGTGTAGAAAAGAACATTGCTTGGAGATGATACATATAGTAAAAAAAATTGGCATGGACAGGATGGTGGATGAATGTGTGATGTGAAAATGGAAGGGAAGGGAAGGGAAGGAAAGGAAAGGAAAGGAAAATCATAAACTCTCCTTTTGCTTCCTAGATGCCTGTTCAACTTCAGCTAATGAATTGTCAGAACTGACAGGCAGCTCTGAGGAATGACAAATGTATATGATTTACAGAAACTGCTGCTACATTCCAGAAAGCACCTGATATGTGGGTAGCCCCACATGCTTGTTGTCTAGCAAGAGAAGGTGGATCTACCCATGGCATCATTATAAGCTATCTCTCAGAGGTCACAACAATTGCAACGCAACACCTTCATTCCATTTTTTGGCCTCTAGAATCTGCTCAGACTGGACTGTAGAATGTGATGGTCATTAGTGGTAAACATCAGAAATTCAGTTTTTCTGATAGTTTGAGGTGAGCAACGTGGCAAAACTATAAAGTGAACTTTAAAATAAGAAAGGAAAGGAAAGGAAAGGAAAGGAAAGGAAAGGAAAGGGAAAGGAAAGGAAAGGAAAGGAAAGGAAAGGAAAGGAAAGGAAAGGAAAGGAAAGGAAAGGAAAGGAAAGGAAAGGGAAAGGGAAAGGGAAAGGGAAGGAAAGGAAAGGAAAGGAAAGGAAAGGAAAGGAAAGGAAAGGAAAGGAAAGGAAAGGAAAGGAGGAAGGAAGGAAGGAAGGAAAAAAGAAAGAAAGAAAAAGAAAGAAAGGAAGGAAGGAAGGAAGGAAGGAAGGAAGGAAGGAAGGAAGGAAGGAAGGAAGGAGAGGAGAGGACAAAAATAAAATAAAATCAGAATTATAGGAGACATTCTTGAGAGTAATCCCAATGAGTTTGTCCTTTTATAAATGGGTATTTTATAACTGAGTCTCACTAGTAGGTTGCGATGTTGTGTGAGAGGGCTCTCCAAGTTCCAGATATATTCCGAGCCTTAAAATCATCGCTCCCTTCTGAACTTGTGTGGACCAAATGGAGCTGTGTAAAAATTGAGTTTGGGAATTGTTTTTTGGACATACCTTGATCATATCATTCAAATGGCTTTCTAAACCTGGCAGGATAAGACCACTTTGAATCAATTGGATGGTTCAGAAAATGGAATTGAAGTGAAGTGATTTTTTTTAACACTCCAAATCTAAATGAGGAAGCAAACCAATTCAATTTTTCTAATCAGTTTGAATAATCCAATCAGAATTGATCTGAACACCCTTAATGCTGATTAGGTCCCTTCAGATGAATTATTGATTTAGGATGCTTTCTAGAGAGAAGCAAATGTGACTTAATAAGGTGTAACTAGAGACATTTTTCCAGACATTAGTGACCATAAATACAATTTAAAAATGAACAATTTCTTTTTTTGCTGTTGAAAGTACTTTTGAAAGCAATTAACAGAATAACAGAATACAGATTTGGAAGGGGGCCTTGGAGGTCATCTAGTCCATCCCCCTGCTCAAATAGGAGACTTTATACCATTCTAGATAAGTGGCTGTCCAGTCTCTTCTTAAAAACCTCTAGTGCTGGAGCATTCACCGCTTCTGGAGGGAAGGCGTTCCACTGATTGTTTTCACTGTCAGGAAATTTCTCCTTAGTTCTAGGTTGGTTCTCTCCTTGATTAGTTTCCATCCATTGTTTCTTGTCCTGCCTTCAGGGGCTTTGGAAAATAGGTTGACTTCCCCCCCCCCACTTCTCTGTGGCAGCCCCTCAACTATTGGAACATTGCTATCATGTCACTGCTGATCCTTCTTTTCACTTAGACTAGGTATAACCAGTCCTGTAATTGTTCTTCATATGTTATATATATATAACATATATATATATAGCTTCATATATAGCTTCTTCTAATCATCTTTGTTGCTCTTCGCTGAACTCTTTCCAAATCTCAACATCTTTTCCTTTTTAGGGTGACCAAAACTGGATGCAGTGTGGTCTTACTAGGGCTTTATAAAGTAGTACTAATACTTCACGTGGTCTTGAGGCTATCCCTCTGTTAATACAACCTAGTACTGTGTTGGCTTTTTTGGCTGCCACACACTGTTCACTCATGTTTAGATGGTTGTCCACTAGGACTCCAAAATCCCTCTCGCAGTTACTACTATTAAGCCAGGTTTCACCTAGTCTGTACCTGTACTTTTGGTTTTTCTCGCCTACCTGTAAGACCTTGCTTTTCTCTACATTAAATTTCATTTTGTTGGATAGGGCCCATTGTTCAAGTTTGTCAAGACCTTTTTGGATCCTGAGTTTGTCTTCCGGGGTGTTCGCTATTCCTGCCTCCTAGGTGTCATCTGAAAATTTGATGAGTTCCCCTTTTATTCCCTCATCTGAGTCATTTATGTTGGCCTAATAAAAGGTAGGCGTACCCACTTTTAATATTTTTAGACCCATGCTATTCAGACAATGTGACCAGGCTCCCTGATTAAGCCCTTCTCCCCTCGCAAATAGGCTAAGACTTACTGATAAATCATCACTTGTGATTGTCAAATAAATAATCATGGGAAATCAGCAGTGGAAGAAAGTCTCCAGTTGAAGGCAATTCATGCATGACATATGATATATCTGTTCAAAGGGACAGATACATCTTTCTTACAGATGGCGCATGGCTTCCTTCATCGTCCCTTCCTCTTCCCAGTCCAAATCACCTGAAATGAATGCCGAGTGCGGCAGCGTTCACTGTAATTCTTTCCTTTCTTAAACACATAATGGAAATGTATAACTAAGTCCTCATAAAAATTTATATCGCAATCTGTCCCTCTAATTTACAACAGGCCCTTCAGGCAGTTATTATTCAAACATTAATAAAAAAAAGGCCACAGGATTCAACCAGAAGCATCTATTTCTATATTCAACATTTGTGAGATACACTTACACACACACACACACACTCTCTATCTCATACACACGCATATATACACTGATTAGGGTGAGTACTGCTCTTTTGTCAAACAACAATTAATAAGGTAAGAAGAAGTGATGCATTATCTTAATCGTGTTAAGGATTTCAGCTCTGACACATGAAACGAGATATTGTCTGTGCCTTATTTAAATTCTGCTCTGCCTGCAAATATTACTTTAAAAAGAAGAGAAATGCCATTTATAAATGTAAATGCTGGCGTTCTATACATTTCATAATCTATTAGGAAATTATAAAAATTGTTTAAAATTTATGTAATTATAGATGTTGTAATTGTGTTTTCTCTTCATGCCATTTTTTTTAAAAAAAAAATAAGGTGGTGATTAAAGAAGTGAAGTTCTGTGGATCTTTCATGAAACAAAAAAGAGGGAAATAGGGAGAAGACCATTTTCCAAGTGGGATCTATTCAACCTGAATCCTGCAGATATCTTTAAAAATAGCGTTTTAGAGTCAACATAGTAATGGGCTGGGCCAACTTCTCACCGTCTTCCTTGGAAGATTTCTAAGTTTAAAGAGAAATTTCAGAGTTTTAGAAGTGAATAAGGCTGGAAGAAAATGTTTTACCAATAGAATAGTGGTTCCTCCTTCGTTCCATCCTCCTCCTCCTCCTCCTCTTCCTTCTCCTCCTCCTCCCCCCCCCTTGCACCACAAATAGGTCTTGACCCCTGGATTCACTATGATCAGTACTGATCATGAATTCAATATGAACATGAAAGCTACTGCAGAAGTTTTAAGAAATTAAAATTTACCGTTTCCGAAAGCTTGAAGAATGTTCTACAGAACCTTGGAGGAAAAAGAAATTGTTAATCCCAATCCAGGACAGGAATATCTCAAAATAAGCAGATAAGCAACATAAAGTCTAAGTTATATTATGGGAAACAAGGATTTTAATGACCTAACCCTAAAATGTTGTCTCATGAGATCTTTTTCTAAGTAACATTCAAGGGTTTTCTTACTTATTTATCATTTTGTTTATTCAATTTATACTATGCCTTTCCAATAAGGATAGGACATAAAATCACCTTACAATAAAGTTTTCTTTTAAAAAAGAAATGAGAAAAGAGGAGTAGAACAGCAGCCAACTAAAAAATAAACAATGAAAAGCATAATGAAAACATCATTAAAAACACATTAATAAAACAAACAGCCCAACACATCCAGCAATACAGCTTCTATGTATTAAGGTTCTGTCAAAATAACAACCAGAAGAGGGGAAAATCTAATGACTGCAAAATAAATGCGAGGGAGCCATCTTTAAACCCTCACTTTGCCTTGGTCCAATTTTAAGAGAAGGACCAAAATAACCATTTACTGCAGATTAGATTTCACGTTCGTGTCTAAGGTCTAAGGCAGACACCAGGCAAGGACATCTTAACTCAAAGAGAAAAGAGATTCAGGTAGTCCTCACCTTACAACCTCAACTGAGCTCAGAATTTTTGTTGCTGAGCGAGATAATTGTTAAGTGGATCTGGTCCCCTTTTATGGCCTTTCTTGCCACCATTGTTAAGTGAATCACTGCAGATGTTAAATTAGTGACACAGTTGTCACTTCACCCCGGGACCCTAAGACCATCATAAATATTGCCAGCATCTGAATTCTGATCACGTGACCATCGGGATGCGACAGTGGTTGTAAGTTTTTTCAGTGCCGTTGTAACTTTGAACGGTCCCCAAATGAACTGTTGTAAGTTGACAACTACCTATATATTGTAAGAGTGAATCCAGTTGTGATAATTTCGGAACCCAAATAGAAAGAATGTTTTCTTATTGGGGTCAAAGCCCGTTGTCTACTTTTCTTATTTTGCAGAACTACAGATGGGAGGCTAACATACCATTGTAAAAACGTTAAATCAGCCTCCAGCATTGTTCAGAACAAGTACAATTCATAGGCAGGAAAGTGTTACTTGCTTCTTTGACGCCTCTCAATCTTCCTAGTTTATGTACACCTTTGCTGTGCCCATAAACTCTTGATAGGGGACTCCTATAAAACCCAGAGACACACACACACATTATGTATATGTGCGTACATGCACAGGCATATATTTAATCGGTGGGCTCTTGCTTTGCTCACTTTATATCTTTGCAACACTAATTGGCTCTGTGTAAATGAAACAACCCACAAATTGCTGCGGCGCCAATAAATATTAATAAGTTATTGTTTGTTTTCTTTACCTTGCTTATGAATTCATACAAAGGCTAGGCAAAGACATTAACTCCAGTCTATTAATTGCCACCTGATACTTTTCTCCTGCATAATTAGGTACCCATTAGTTCTAATCAAGTAGTTACTTAATTATTGCAGTAATTAGTCTAATGGACTAGCAAATTGAAGCTTTATCACTTTTGGAGACTTAATGTTCCTGACAGACTACTGTGAAAGTGTCAAAGTTCTTGATTCGAAAAACCTGCCCTAGCTGAACTTCGGCTTCCATCTCGGCTCTGCCCTGTCATTGCCCCAGATGCTGGTGGAGGTAAATTTGACGGTTCAACTGTGACAGAACATAAATCTAAGTCTCCCTCTCATGCTCTCCTCCTTATCAGTTTCTCGATTTCTCATTGCCCTCCATTCAAGCAAAAATATTGCTAAGAAATGGAATATCACAGCTTCCAAATCATACGTGACTTCTCGGCAGCTGCCCTTTTCCAGAGTTCCTGGCGAGTCCTTCGTTGGCTCGCCATTTTTTGCCCAATTCAGAAAATGTTCGTGCTGCCTTAGGACAATTTGTTCCCCGCCGTCCTCAGCAAAATGCTCACTCAAGGTTTGCTTAGGAAAGCAGCATAAACAGGATCCAACGCTAAACCCATAACTGTAAAATCAGCAGAGACAGATGACCAACCAGCCCACTAACGTGACAGACCTAATCAACCAAAGCCATCTGAGGGATGTTATCTGAAATAAGCTAAATAATTATGTCGCCTCAAGGGTAGTACTGTTGCAGAGTTTTATAGAAAGATTAGATGTTGCCCCTGATTGTTAACAAGGTGTCTTCCCATTCTAGTAAGAAGCGACAGTTTGGCAGGCTCTCAGTTCAGTTTCCCCCAAATTATTATTTATTTGCAGTTAGCTGTCTACTCCACTCAACTCCAAATGGAAGGTGGTTGGGAAACGAAAATGGCAACCACAACTCAAACAACCTTATGATTAAGAACATAAGAACATAAGAACATAAGAAGAGCCATGCTGAATCAGGCCAAAGCCCATCGAGTCCAGCATTCTGTGTCACACAATGGCCCACCAAATGTACATGGGGATCTTGAGCAGAAAGAGAAGGCAAAACCCTCCCTTTCCCTTGACCCCCAACAAATGGTACTCAAGGGAATCCTGCCTGCCTCAACCAACATAGAGGCGGCACATGGACATCTGTTTTAATAACCACCAATACACTTTGCATCCATGAATCTATCTAGCCCTGCCTTGAAGCTGTCAAGGCTGACAGCTGTCACGACCCCTTCAGGAAGTGAATTCCATAAATCAACGACCCTCTGGGTGAAGAAATATTTCCCTTTATTTGTCCTCACTTTCTTAGCTATGAGCTTTAGGGAGTGCCCCCTTGTCCTGGTATTGTGTGATAGAGAAAAGAATTTTTCTCTATCCACATTTTCTATCCCATGCATGATTTTATACACTTCAATCAAGTCACCCCTTAAACGCCGTCTTTCAAGGCTGAAGAGACCAAGGCGTTGCAATCTGGTTTCATAAGAGAAATAAATAAATATCCTGGTGATTGGCCCAAAGTCACCCAGCCAGCTTTCATGGCTAAGGCGGGACTAGAACTCACCGTCTCCTGGTGATCAGCCCAAAGTCATCCAGCTGACTTTCATGCCTAAGGCGGGACTAGAACTCATTGGCAGTGGTGGGATTCAGATATGTGAACAACCAGTTCACTGTGTGGATGCCCCTTCCAGAAGTCCATTCTGGGCCTGGGCAACAAAAAATTAGCTACTAGTTCTGCCGAAGTGGTGCCAACCGGCTGAATCCCACCACTGATTATTGGGTGGGGAGGCAAGGAATAGCAGTGTAAGAAACATCATACCCAAAAGCAATTAAGGAGAATATTCTTAGCTCAGGGTTGAAATGAAGCGTCCTTGGTGCTCTCTGAGCTTGGTTGTTTTCTTGCAGATGTTTCATTCCCAAACGAGGTAACATCATCAGTGCTAGAGTATTCACTGATGATGTTACCTAGGTAGTTTGGATAATGAAACGTTTGTAAGAAAACAAGCCAGCTCAGAGAGAACCAAGCCTGCCTCCCCCCCCCCAAGCAATTTCCAGAACCTATCAAAAACCTTCCTTTCATCCCAGAATGTGCGACAACCCAACTGAATAATGGAAATAGCCATTTTAAAATATCTTTGGGACCTCGGAGGCATCGGAGACCGTGTCAGCTGTTCATGTACTTGTGCTATTTCTGCCTTAATTAGTGAGATATGCTATTTGAAAATTTAAAAGCCACTAATCTTTATCTGTATTGTTGAATTAACTGCAAATGAAGACAGCTGTTCCACCCTCATCCCACATTGAAATCTGCATTTTAGACTATCTCTGGTAGACAGATGAAACAATGCTTCCTTTTGTATCGTCTGTCCTTCCTACCATAACCAAGAACTAGTAAAAGTAAGTTAGAACTTCAAAACTAGACAAGCTACCACATTCGCTGGTGGGCTACTGATCTGATTTTAGATATGTCCTTATGTCTAAAAGGAATTCTACCGATGATGAGACAATAAGGCTAAGGGCCACAGATAAATCTGGCAAAAAAAAATTTCATCTTCATCCAGTTTGCTTTCAAAATGTATTTCAAAGGAGCGAAGTGTGGCATTCTTAGGCTGACTTCATGTTGAAGTGGTTGAGGGTCTACATCTATTATCATCTCTACAGCAATGTCCGGTCCCCCCACAAGTCTTCCCACACTTTTAATTATATCCCCAAAGATGGCCATTCTATTAAGTCAACTGAACAACAGCACACATGGGCTTTTTTTGTTTTGTTTTGTTTTACAAATTGGGAAGTGTGAGCAGTTGGGAGGAAGGCTTAAGAGTGATGGGAAGTTGGATCACAATAAATTAGGGGACTGGAGGCTAAAACATATAAGGAACGGTTGCTGGAATTGAGTATGTCTAGTTTAATAAAGAGAAGGACGAGGGGGGACATGATAGCAGTGTTCCAGTATCTCAGGGGCTGCCCCAAAGAAGAGGGAGTCAAGCTATTCTCCAAAGCACCTGAAGGCAGAACAAGAAGCAACGGGTGGAAACTAACCAAAGAGAGAAGCAACCTAGAACTAAGGAGAAACTTCCTGACAGTTAGAACAATTAGCCAGTGGAACAACCTGCCTCCAGAAGCGGTGAATGCTCCAACACTGGAAGTTTTTAAGAAGAGACTGGACAGCCATTTGTCCGAAATGGTGTAGGGTTTCCTGTCTGAGCAGGGAGTTGGACTAGATGACCTCTAAGATCTCTTCTAACTTTGTTGTTGTTGTTGTTGTTATTGTTATTGTTGTTATTATTATTACAATGTCAACACAAAGTCTCAACGCTTTAGGAATCAGGTAGAGAAACATAATTTATTCCATATGAGGGGGAAAAAACTTTTGAGAACTGGAATGGTACAGGGTCTCCTGCTTGGGCAAGGGGTTGGACTAGAAGACCTCCAAGGTCCCTTTCAACTCTGTTATTCTGACTTCTAATTCTAACTTTCAAGGCAAATTTCCCCAACATTATATGAGACATATGGTAAACTCCTACATTAAGCTTTAAAAAACGTAATCTATTCAAAGGCATCAGCCCCCCACTTTTGCTCGACTGAATTGCCATGAAAGCCTCAACAGGTCTCTACACTTTTCCCTGTATTGTCTGAATCTCCTATTATGTTGGTTCTAGAATTCTGAAAGAAGAAAACTGTGGTTGTCTGAACACAACCATTGCATTCTGCTAACATGGTCTCAGGTTTTCACCTGTTGAGTGAACCCAGCCTGTGACTCAAATGATGGTTCCATCTAGTTCCGTATTATCAGGATTGGCCACCATCCGTTGACCAAGGTTTCAGGTTAGCATTCTTCCCAGACTTATCTGGAAAAATGACAAACTGAAGTCTCCGCAGGCATTTGCCCGGCTACTGGGTCACAGTGTCTTCTGAAAATTCCATTAAATGAAATGAGTGGAATTTTTTATTGCTTCCAGTATGTGAAGAGAAAGAGGCAGGCTCATGAACAACACCGGGGAAGCTTAGTAAAGATCTGCTGAAAGCCTGGTGCTGGTCCACAGACCAGGGGTTATGGGAAACCTGCCCTAGACCCTTGGTGGTGAACCTATGGCACACGTGCCACAGGTGGCATGCAGAGCCCTCTCTGTGGGCATGCATGTCTTTGCCCCAGTCCTAGGCCTTCAGCTGGGTTTTATAAAACCTTTTTACTTTAGACTTCCGCCGCCATGTGCAAAAAAAAAAAAGTTCAATCAATCAATCAATTTCAACTTCTCGCGGGAAAAAAAGGTCCCACCCAGTCTGCCATTACCACCGCAGCCACACCCAACCAATTGGCCACACCAACCCAATGGGCATGCCCACCCGGCACCCGATGATACATAAGTGGGTTTTGGGTTGCAGTTTGGGCACTCGGTCTCGAAAAGATTCACCGTCACTGCCCTAGACCATTCCAGACAAGTGATTGGCTGTCCAGTCTCTTCTAAAGGCCTCCAGTGATAGAGTATCCACAATTTCTGGAGACAAACCACTACACTGGTTAATTGTTCTGACTGTCAGGAAATTTCTCCTTAATTCCAGGTTGTTTCTTTCCTTGTTTAGTTTCTATTCGTTGTTTCTTGTTTTGCCTTCTGGTGCTTTGGAAAACAGGTTGACCCAGTCTTCTTTCGACAATTTCTCCAACGTTTTCTTGCCCTGCCACACAGGTTTCATTTTTCTACATTATCTGAAGGGTGGGGAGGTTGAGAGTTTTTTCCAGCTTGAGCCAGTTTCTAAGCTGGCTCTAGTGTTGGGAGAGGCATGGAAGGCTAATGCTGGTGCTGTTTCCTATGACTCATTATTGCATTGTTCTGAAGCCAAAGTGATTACCTCCATTTCCCTGAATCTGAAATTGAGATCTGAAAGGTCCAGGGATGGACCTCCCTCCTGATGTCTTCCTTCCACTTCCTTCCTAGAAGTGTGGAAAGGTGGGGAAGTTTCAGCAGGGTGGAGAAATGACTGCGCCACGAAAGACTGCACCCCAAATTCACATTTTGTAATGAAGTGCAAGAAAACTATACTTTCCCCCCTACGAATCACCACTTCCACCACCACCCCACCAAATTCTCTCTCCGATGAAAGCAATTTCGGCACCAAATTCTCTTTCATCAAACAGAATTAAAACTCTGTGTGACACGAAACATGGTCATTAAGCATCTCCAGCCATCCAGAATGACCAATTTTCTTCTCCTCCGCTACCCACCAAATCTTGATCAATTTCTGAGGCTGAGATAAAAAAAAGCGTGGCTGCACTTTCACATTAAATCTTGATGTTATCTCTCCTGTTGATCTGAGCTGGAGATGTTTTCTACCCCGTTTTTTCTCCAAGCATTCACATGTCAGATTAGTATCTCAATTGATCATTAAGGCTTTTTGACAAGCGTCAGCTGCCAAACGTATTGTGATTCATGAACGTTTTAAAGGGCTTTTGACTTGAAAAGGTGATGGGGGCAGGAAAAGAGAGCCACTTTTACCCCATAAGTACCAGAGAAAACATTTTATTCCATTTCATAAAGCACTGAGAGTGCGGTCACTGCAATTTGATAGCAACTTTCAGAGAGGTAATACAATCACATGCAGATGTTTTGGTGTAGCTAAAGTCAACGTATGGCCCCAATTGAGCTGAAAATTTATGTTGCTAAGTGAGACATTTGTTAAATAAGTTTTGCCACAGTTGTTAAGTGAATCACTGCAGTTGTTAAATTGTTATGAATCTGGTTTCCCCATTGACTTTGCTTGGTCGCAAAAGGGGATCACATGACTCCGAGAACATTGCAACGGTCATAAATATGAACCAGTTGCGAAGTGGCTGAATTTTGATCATGTGACCATGTAATCGTTGTAAGTGTGAAAAATGATCATAAGTCATTTTTTTTCAATGCTGTTGTAACTTTGCACGGTCACTAACTGAAGAGAGAGAGAGAGAGAGAGAGAGAGAGAGAGAGAGAGAGAGAGAGAGAGAGAGAGAGAGAGAGAGAGAGAGAGAGAGAGAGAGAGAGAGAGAGAGAGAGAACTTTTATTGTCATTTTTTACTGTGGACACAACGTCACGCATTAAAAATGAAATTTAGTTGCTTGCTCTCAAAGTGTACACATACATGACACACATTTAAACATACTATATACAACATATGTATAGACCTACACCCTTACCTAAAAATAACATATAAATATTAATCACCGTTGTATGTCAAGGACTACCTGTATACAACTCCTTTGCAGAGACCGCTATCAAAAGAAGAAGAGTAATAAGGGATTAAACCTTGGTTTTGTACCGTTCATCCTAATCATTGTTGTAAGCACCAGTTGGTCCAAAGTGTCAGCTAAAAGGCCATTGATTTCTTTGTTACTAGGCTTACGTATATGCCAGATCAAAGATGCTTAGCTCTGGGGAGCATACAACAAGAATGAGATTAAAATGATATAAAAATGTACATAATAACAACAGAATCCCCAGCTTGAAGGAGAGGGACACATCACAGTCACCTGGGAAAAATGAAATCTCTCCAAACCCAAAGTCTTTTTTGGAAAATCTAGACCTTAGCAGCTTTGGGAAAGAGTTGAAAAGCCAACGCTGTTGGATATCAGATAGAATTTTGTTTTTGAGAACAGTGGAGAAGGCCTGACTCTGAGGTTCTTAAGAGATGGGATCTAGAAAAAAACCACCTTCTATTCCAGATCCCGATGACCTGGCAGAAACTACTAAAGACAGGCGTTCCTGTAGGTATCTAGATATCTTAGCCCCCACCCTCCTGCAGCAAATGCAAACTTCTTCATTACTGGCTGTCTTGAGGAATCACAACATTAGCCATCTGCAGTACATCTAGCCAAGAACAGCTTCTCATTGTACACAAAACCTCCTGCTGCATGAAACCAGGAGGCAATGATGTTGGCCTCCTAGAGAGAAGGCTCTGAGCAGAGGACCCTGCTCCTTCCCCTCCACATCTGGCACAGCTGCTATTTTCAGAAGGGCCACCCTGTCACCCTCAATGCTACTGCTTTCCATCTTGAATTCCAACCACTGAAAACAGGCTGGGAAGTCCAATCCCTGTGGAAAGGAGGCCAACACGGGTGCTAAATGGTGTCTCCATCTAAGGTTTGGCCAGTGTGCCCAGCATCTGCTCTTCCAACACCTTAGTCCAGAAGAGGGTAAAGCCAGCCAGGTTCTCCTCCCAGCTCAAGTAATTTGTGAGTCAAGAATGCCATCTCACACTTGAGGTCAATCAAGGACATACCTGCCCAGCAGTTTCAAGGGTAGTCCATTGGTCCTGAGGTTGACCTAGAGGTCTCTAGATCAGAGCAGGATGTGGAGAGATGCCAGGGTTCTAGGCCCCAGTGGCTTAGCTTCAGGCCCATACCTCAATGCTGGCAGCATTTTCATAGCTGCTGTCAATCAAATGAGAAACCAGGATATGTACCTTTCCCTTTGATCCAAGTTAACGCTGTGCCAGCCTTGCCAAGATCTCCCATGAAGACTCGATGCTCTAATACCTTCCAGGACCATGAAAGGACTATCCAAACTTACTCTGGGTTGCACAGATCAGCTTGCCAAATAAAGCCAGAGTGCATGCACAATCCCCTCTCCCTCCCTTCTGAAGGCAAGCCATTCCACTGGTTAATTGTTCTCCCTATCAGGAAATTTCTCCTTAGTTCTCGGTTGCTTCTGTCCTTGATTCGTTTCCATCCGTTGCTTCTTATCCTGCCCTCAGATGCTTTGGAGAATAGATTCACCACCACCCCTTCCTTGTGGCAGCCCCTTAGATATTGAAGCACTGCCATTGTGTCACCCCAGTCCATCTTTTCATTAAGAGAGGGGGGGAGGGATGGAGGGAGGGGGAGGGAGGGAGAGAGAGAGAGAGAGAGAGAGAGAGAGAGAGAGAGAGAGAGAGAGAGAGAGAGAGAGAGAAGAGGGACAGCAACAGAGCCTTGACAAGCAAAGCTGTCCAAGACAAGGATTGACTGATCTCACTACATATGAGATGGATGGTTCTAAATGACCTGGAAAGAGGCTCCCTGAACCCTCGGCTGCAGCCTTAAGAGCAGCTGCAACTTCTCACACTTCTGAAGCAGTTATTAGCGGCTGAAGTAGCACTTGTCAAACAATGCTTCAGTTTCAAGTAATGATTTAACAGCATCATCCGCAGGAGGAAAGGTTACAGCGCTTTCAGCACCTGGCTTGCCACTGACACTCGAAGGATGTAATTGGTAGATTCAGAGCAGAGGTAGGTGGCAAGGGTAGAGCAGGAGAAGAGGTCAGTGGCAGGGAACAGCGGCTCCGCATGAAGCAGAAGGCCTTGGGGATCCAGGCTGAAATCAGTAGCGCGATGGGCAAGGAACCTACAATGCAAACAGTTGCAAAGCATCCAGACAACAGTTGCTCCTTCTGCTTTACTGGTCTGCCTCTACAGTTGACAGGTTGTCTAAAATGGGAGAGAGGACAAGAAAATTGCACTCTTGTTCTAGGCTGGCAACGAGGAAGTCTTCTTCTCTCAGTGTAGAACCTCTTTGGGGGAGAATGCATCCCAGTGAAGTCCCTCTTGGCCCATCCTCTGTTGTAGATCAAATCCAACAACCATACAAATTGGAAAGCTCTGCTCATATTACCTGTTGTCCAGGTTTGTGTGATCTGTGAACAGCCAACTTATTGTGTTTGTTCAGCTGCCAGTGAGCTGTCTGCGCTCTCCAATTAACCGTGTTTAATTTGGGTGGGCACGCGGGAATCGTGTCAGCAGGCAAAGGTGTTTTGAGTGCAACAGTGAGGAAGAAAGAACAGGTGGACTGTGTTTGTTGGGGTTTTGCTTTTGGAGAGACTGCCTTGAAAATAAAATGTAAAGAAAATTTCTCTTTGGTTCAGCAGATGACTTTAAAAAAAAGCTATAGCATTCTTGAAGAGTTTGGAATTGGAAAATACATACCTCTTGGAGCAAAATTCAGGAATATCAAAGGATGAATGTGGATATTCACCTGCTAAGGCAATCCAACTAAATAAATTGGTCTTCTGTCCTTATGAATGTGGGTATCTCTCCCCCAGTAGCATGAAACACGGAGTTGAGAATGATCTTGTGCATGGTTCCACAACCTGTGGACTTTCAAACGTATTGGGCTGCAACTTTCAGAATTTGTCAGCCATACTGGTAAGTTTAGCATAACCAAAGAACACCAGAATTGGAAAACTGGATTCCTTTTTTTTTTTTAATATAAAATTCTTTTATTAAAACAATCAACATTGGACATAAAAGCATATTGTGCAGCAATCATCATGGCACCTGATATACAATACTAAGTGTTAGTCATTGAAAACATCTGATTTAGTAAGCCTTTTTCCACACTTCGCGTCTAGCCTCAACTATACTCCTGTTACACTTTGTTTGATTGGTGTTTCTCTTATCTGGTTCCATATTAATGTGATCAACATTAAACCAAAGATCCTATTGCTAAACAATCATCCTAGGATATAGCATACAACATTAGGTATTAATCTTTGTAAACATCTGTTTTAGTAAACGTTCTTTCCTCCTCCCTTCCCCCTTCAAGTATACTCCGAGTACCTTTTGTTTGGTTGGTGTTTCTCTTATATATGGTCTAACTACTGTGTCTAGTCTATTGCATATTGTTCGTTTGCGCTTCTGAATTGACTTCGTCCCATTACTAGTGCAATCTTTTGTAGTCCCTAACCAGAGATCCTGAGGTAAAAGTTTCATATCCTGAGGTAGAGATTCAGTCCGCTTTAACAGTATTAAAGCAAACAACATTGGACATAAGGTTATGTTAAGAGGCATTAGTTATAGAACATATACATTCAACATTGGGTGTTAGTTTTTGTAAACATTTGATTTGTTGACCCTTCTTCCCTCCTCCCATCGAGCCTCAGCTAAATGCCAGCTGCATTCTGTTTGATTGGTGTCTCTCTTGGATATAGTCTATCCACTGTTTCCAGTCCGTCACAAATTGTTCATTGGAGCGATTTTTCAAGTATGCTGATATTTTCGCCATTTCCGCCAAATTTGTTACTTTCGCAGTCCATTCTTCAATAGGCGGTATTTCCGGATTCTTCCAGTATTGTCCCACCAACAATCTTGCTGCTGTAATTAAGTTCAAAAATAAATTTGTCTCTGAGGTAGTGAAGTCCTTTGTGATCCCTAACAGAAAAGCCTGAGGTAGAAATTCTATACGCTTTTTGAAAATAGTTTGGAGTGTCCACCATATCTTCCTCTGGATTCCTTTCTATCAATATCAATTTGCAGAGAGCTTCCTAATTCCTCAATATAATATGATTTTGTTTCTTGGTCGATCCCTGACAAAGTAATACATTGATGATACTCCTTGATTATTCCTTAATTTTTGTATAGAGATGATATGATAGCCGTGTTCCAATATCTCAGGGGCTACCCCAAAGAAGAGGGAGTCAAGCTATTCTCCAAAGCACCAGAAGGTAGGACAAGAAGCAATGGATAGAAACTAATCAAGGAGAGAAGCAACCTAGAACTAAGGAGAAATTTTCCTATCAGTTAAACAATTAATCAGTGGAACAACCTGCCTCCAGAAGTTGTGGATGCTCCAACACTGGAAATTTTTAAGAGATTAGACAACCATTTGTCTGAAATGATATAGGGTTTCCTGCTTGAGCTGGAGAGGGGGGGGTTTGCACTAGATAGATCTCCAAAGTCTCTTCCAACTCTGTTATTCTGTTGCACTGTATAAAAAATAGAAGATAAAAGCTTAAAACACGCATAAGGTCACTCAAATCCATCACTTGCTGCAGTGCCTGAATACTTTCTCAGGGTGGCCCCATCGAGAAAAAATGTTATAGCTGCTCTCTGGGAGATGCCTGTATATCTGCAGCACACTATTTCCTAATGTTCCAACCAACACTTACCTGAGGTCAAATCTTGGCCACCACAGTCAAAAAAAAAGGCAAAAATAAAAATGGAAGACCCTGCAGTTTCCTTGCAAACCAACAATAAGAAAAACCCTTTCCTTCCTACAAGAGAGAATTCCAGCTTGCTAAAAGGACAAATTGCTGTAGCTGATCCTCCTGAGAGATGAATGCAGTCAACGCAAGCGCTTCTGGCATGGCTCCCAGACATCTCTGTCTGAAGCCTAAATACGCTGTTCCCCAAAGACGGTTCTCCGGGGTGAAGGAATCACAGCATCTTCCAGCTGCCCTTTAGGACAAAGGAGACCACAGGTGATTTTTCTCTAAGGGGCAATTCCTTTAGTTGGGTTGTTTATCTAGGAAGGAGGCATATCCGTGTTTCAAACACCACACCATTCCATTACATGCTATATAAATAGGCTCACGTTAGACTTCACTCAGGCACCCTACAAGCCGAGCAACCGACCTCGGGGCTACAGCATGTTCACGCTCTCCTTCTGCTTCTCCTGAAAAACAGGCAGTTTTGTTAGAGGGAAGCCAGGTTCCTTTGATTGAAAGGGGTGGTGGCGTTTGTGCCTTGGATGAAGAGCATTGCATTTAATTAAAAAAAAAAGCATTGCTTTGGAAGAAATTAAGCAGTCTAGATTCAAGATAACAGCACTTCTGATTTGTTTGCCCAATTTGTGCTTGGGTTAAGAGTATTTGTGGGAATTTGTGTTTCTGTATCATTTGCTTTTTCAGGTCTGACTGACTTTGCCATCTCCTTCTTCTCCTCTTCTTCTCCTCTTCCTCCTCCTCCTCCCCTCCTCCTCTCCCCCTCCCCTCCTTCTGCTCTTTCTCCTCCTTCTCCTCTTTCTCCTCTTTCTTCTTTTTCTCCTCCTCCTCCTCCCTCAGTTTTGTATTCAACATCAAAAGCAAGATCATAACATGCTGATTTGTCCCCCCAATAGAACGAGAAAATGGGTTGCTGTTATTTGTAAAAAAACAAAAACAAAGGTGGGAAAGAAAGAAAGAAAGAAAGAAAGAAAGAAAGAAAGAAAGAAAGAAAGAAAGAAAGAAAGAAAGAAAGAAAGAAAGAAAGAAAGAAAGAAAGAAAGAAGCCCTTTCTTGAGCATCATGGATACTTCTTCGATGTAGAGCAATCCCTCCATCGCATCCCCAAAGCAAAGAAGGGCAAGACAGCGTCCCACAATAATGCATCTCACAGAAGCATCATCCATGCATTCTTATTATTTAAGTCGATTCCTAGCCCTTCCCAAACTGAGGGAAAAAATTTGTAGCTCGGCTGGTAGATGGTGATGGTTTGTTCTTCGGGTTTGCTGTTTAGCTTCCAGCCATTTTGTCACCAGTGTAGGTGACATCCTCAGTGGGACTTCAGTTGAGACGTCTTGTTCCAGTTCTTCTCCCATCAGGAGTCCCATTAATCGAGCAACCAACCAAGGATGGTACCGACCACCTCTTCACTGGGTGACCTCCACACAACATCACCAGCCTGCCCCATGGCATCTCACATGGCATGACCCACTGATCCCACGACCCACCCACCACATGACCACATGAGATCAATAAAAGCAGAGGAGGACTGAAAGAAGATGCCTCCACCAAATGCCGCTAAGAATGTCATCTAGCCTGGTGACGAAACGTTTGAAAGCTAAACAGAAAAAAACGGAGAACAAACCACCACCAGCACCTTCCCAAACTTCTTAGTAGCTACTTTCATGAGCCATGATGGTCCTGTAAAGTACGTCAGAAGCCGAGTCAAAATTTTGGGCAGTATGGCTAAAAGCTGGGTTTCTGCTAGAAATTGGAACAAGGATTGTTTTGTTTTGTTTTTTAAAATGCAAATTGGATCTAAAGTAATTTTCTGCTAGTGCTATAATTTTCTACAATTCCCTGAATTGGCCTGCTGTAAGGGCAAGATGCTAAAAATAGCAGAACCTGCTAAAACCGGTTTGCTGCAGAACTGTATGGATTCCTTATACAAACTTCCGGTGGTGTAGGAACAGACTGAGAGCACCAAAAAGAGAATAACTGAAAATAAAATGTAGAATAAATAACCCAGTATATTCCTTCATCCCGAATTTTCTTTCACCTTTGGCTCTTTGCACAAACACAGCATTACATTCCATCTACCTAAATTAATGAGACGATAATGCAACAGACAGTCCTTATTTAAATTATATTTATTTAAGCCATGGAGTTTTGACTGCTTTTGAGTCAAAGCCTAATTCTATACAGGTATACAGTTCACTTGGTGACCGTTTGAAATTACAACAGCACTATAAAAAAAGTGACTTATGACCGTTTTTTCACAATAATAATAATAATAATAATAATAATAATAATAATAATAATAATAATAATAATAATAATAATAATAATAATAATAATAATAATAATAATAATAAAGTTGGAAGGGATCTTAGAGGTCATCTGGTCCAAGCCCCTGCTCAGGCAGGAAACGCTATACCATTTTGGTCAAATGGCTGTCCAGTCTCTTCTTAAAAACTTTCAGTGTTGGCGCATTCACCACTTCTGGAGGCAGGTTGTTCCACTGGTTAATTGTTCTCACTGTCAGGAAGTTTCTCCTTAGTTCCAGGTTGCTTCTCTCCTTGATGAGTCTCCATCCATTGCTTCTTGTCCTGCCTTCGGGCGCTTTGGAGAATAGCTTCACTCCCATTGCAGCATCTCCAGGGTCACGTGATTTACATTTGGACACTTGACAACTTACTCACATTTATGATGGTCACAGCATCCCAGGATCATGGATGATCCCCTTTTGCAACCTTTTGACAAGCCAAGTTAAGGGGGAAACGCGATTCACTTAACAACCGTGTGACTAATTTAACAACTGCAGTGATTCACTTCACAAATGTGGCAAGAAAAGTCATCAAATGGAGCAAAGCTCACTTAACACATTTCTCACTTAGCAACATAACATTTTGGGCTCCATTCTGGCCATAAGTTGGGCGCTACCTGTATTTTTAGCACCCTGGCCTGAAATACCAGACTAAAAGACATCTCTTGATGGCACAGTGGTTAAAGAGACTCTGCCCACAACCTGGAGTTCAGTCCCAATGGGCCTCAGTATTGACTCAGCCTTCCATCCTTCGGAAGCTCAGTAAAATGAGAGCCCAGATCGTTGGGGGCAATATGCAAATAATGCTGACCTTGTAAACCACCCAGAGAATGGTGTAAAGTGTGATGGGGTAGTATATAAGCCTAAATGCTGTTTCTATTGCTAATATGGAAAAGAGGAACTATCAAGATTTTTTGTTGATTTTTGCAAAGATGCAGTGCAAGCACAGGCGAGACTAACAATTGTGTTGCTCCTTAGGCTCGTTTCAGTGGCCTCCAAAGAGGCAGTTGGTGGTACAGGAATGGAGTCATCAGCTCCAGGGAATTCTGCTGGACAGGTTTGTCCCCAGTAGTTTTCCAAGAAAATCTGGATCTGTCCCCCAAGGTATCTTTCTCTGGGCTACAGAATCCCCCATCTTTCTTCCCTTCCTTCCTTCCATTAGCTTTTATGGAAAGATCGCTGCCTGAAGGGATGTGGCACCAGGCCAACAGTTTGTGTGTTTCTATAAGCCTTCTGAGAATAACTTTAGTTAAACATTGTTGTGCTACAGTAGATAGTTGCCAGTGATCTCGGCGGGAAAGCGATGGAGAATATTGGCTGATCTCCATGCGGCACAACAGTGCACTCATCTCATTCATTTCCCATGTTCAGATCGAAGAGGGATAACAATTACGATAAAGCTATCGCATCTCAGGACTACACACGAAACCAAAGGAGAGTGGTCCCGGTTAGCTATGTGTTATGTGCAGCTGTACAAATTTCAGTCGGTTGAGAAAAAAAAGACAGAGACGGGGAGAGAGAAAGAGTGGGGGAGGGGGGAGGGAGGACAGGAGGGAGGCAGAAAAAGATGTTTTTCAAAGCTCTTGATTATACCATGACAATTTTTACAATTCAGGGGAGACCGTCAGACAATTAGAATTTCTCAACTTTTACACGCAGAAGCTGTGATTAACAAAGCATGCAAACTGGCTGGATTCAGAAATTTAGGCTTCAAACTTCCCATTACAAGTTGCACTGACCTGTAAAATAAAGCTGTATGGTACCTTTTAAAAAAAAGATTTTTTTTTAAAAAAAAAAACACTTATATAATGTTGGCCAGTAAAGAAATATGAATAAATCAGAAGTTTTCAGAAAATTTAACTTTTCTCAGAAGGATAGTTCTCTCAAATATACAAATCTATTTTCCATCAATCAGATCAGTGGCTTTCCCTATCTAGCTGTCCCATTACAATAACGGCCACAGCAGCAGCAACAAAACTCTACATAGGCCGACTCCTGGAAATGTTCCTGACATCAGAGGTGTTATTTCTTATCTCTGCCCCTTACCCACCTCCCTGCTTGCAGATTTCTATATCCTACCCACAGAGAGGACTGCAACAGATGCAAATTACAAAATTTGCAGGCGTCAATTAGCACAAAGAATATAATTTGTTTCATTTGCACAGTGACATCCATCGCGAGGCACCTGACATCAAATCGTCTCCTCAAGGTTTAGATACGATGTGCTTGGCTTCCAAATGCTAAGCCACAGCCCCCTGCTCCACCCATTTCAAAAAGGGACATCGTGATCTGTCCAAAAACTGTTCATGTGGTAAGAAATTACTAAAAGGGGCAGTGAGACGTGCTAGCTGGCATTTAGTAAATTAGCTTGCATGATAAACAGTCATTTTGGTGTGTTCAAGGGAAAAGAAAAAAGAGGTTGAGTAGAGCCGGCCTTTGGACATAAAAAAAGATTTCACGGGAGAACACTGTCAGCAGACAAATTGGGCTGATGTTTTTTTTTCCTGAGATGTTATAGAAACATTAAAAAAAAAAAACCTCCACGTCTGAGTGAAGTTACATTTCTAAAACTGCCCATTGATTATAGATTGAATTGTGCTTTGCAGAAGACAGATGTTTCTGTACTGGCGTATTGAGCGAGCTATGCAGTTGGGGTATGTATAAACATCTCTCAAGGACTGTGGTAGAATTTCCATCGTGTTCCCTGTATGACACTGATGTGTGAAAATTGACATGAAGATCTGAAAATTGGGACGGAGTGAGCCCAAGCATAAAATAACTTCAATTTTGTGCTCTCTTCAACTCTCCAAGGAACTGACCAACACAACAGAAATGAGTAAAAGCTAGAGAGAGGGGGGGAGGGAAACCCAGCGAGAAGGATAGGAGTTATTAAACAGAAAAACCTCTCCTCATTCACAGAGAGAAAGGATGATCAATGGATTTAGTCAGTGAGAAATTCAAGCAGAAAATTGCTCCTCTTTTTTTATCTGAGAGGCAGTAAGTTTAACAAAAAAAAGAATTTTCTTTCAGGTTTACTTGAAAGCCTTAATAAATAAATAAGCACTGGAAGGTAAGGGGTAGTAGGAGAAAGCAACCTTTGGGACATTAGTTTCAGGGCTCCCAGCAGATGCAAGGTAAATTTTAGATCATAGCAGGAAAGCTTCGTCGCGCAGAATGATGGACGCTTGTTTTTTAAAATGAAAGCCAGAAAGACCTGGGGATCCGAAAGCATGTTACGATGCTTGTTTCAAGAGCAACTAGTTGCACTGAATGTTATTCTGCAAAGATGGTGGGAAGTTGAATGGGATTTCATGGAGGAAGAAAAAGAGATGAGAAACTGACAGCAGACTTCAATGCAGTTAGAGTTGGGAAGGGACCTTGGAGGTCTTCTAGTCCACCCCTCCCCCCCAGCTCAAACAGGAAACCCTATACAATTTGAAACAAGTGGCAGTCCAGTCTCTTCTTTAAAAGCTCCAGTGTTGGAGCACCCACAACTTCTGAAGGCAAACCATTCCACTGGTTAATTGTTCTCACTGTTAGGAAGTTTCTCCTTAATTCCAAGTTGCTTCTCTCTTTGGTTAGTTTCCATCAACGGTTTCCTGCAACTGTTCTTCATATGTTTTAGTCTCCAGGCCTTGGACCATCTTAGTTACTCTTATCTACACTTTTTCCAAAGTCTCAACATCTTTTTTGTAATGTGGTGACCGAAACTGGATGCAGTATTCCAGGTGTGATCTTACTAGGGTTATTAAAATATGAATTGTGTGTATAAAAAATGGGGGTTGTGGCGAGTTCAGGATATAAGGGAAATTGTGCATAAGAAAATGAAAGAGGAAGGAAGTTTATAAAGCAGTACTAATACTTCATGTGATTTTGATTCTATGCCTATGTTTATCCGAGAATAAACCTATTTCTGAGGAATAGGGACAAATTTATTCTTGAGAAACACAAGCATGTAAGATCTTCCCTTTCCTGGAATTCCTTTTGATTTGTTATCCAGATAGATCTTCGCTTACAACCAGAACTGATACTAAAATTTCCATTGCTAAGCAAGGTGTTTGTTAAGGGAGTCACACAGCCACATTTTCTCTGATGTCCCAAGTATGACCCCCAAATGTAGAGGTTTTAGTAGAGAAATCTCAGTACTCCAGCCATGCCATCAAGAAAAATTAATAATATTACCACCATCTCTGAATGTCTCTGGCTGTCTTCTGTTCCCATGTTGGATTTTCAATTCAACGGTCCTTGCATTGGAGTAAGAAGTTGAGGACAACTCTTGCTTTGTTGGAACAAGAAATAACAGTAAAACTTCCTTCCTCTTTCATTTTCTTATGTACAATTTCCCTTGAATTCTGAACTCCCCACAACCCCCATTTTTTTTATACACACAATTGATCTTTTATTGTTTCCTCCATGCTTTTTCTTCTGGGTGACTGCCTGGACCACTCGTCAAGTCCATGTGGTCACCGAGAGCTCTTTTATCCCTTTTGTTATTACGTTTTCTTTTTCCCTGCCCCTTTTAATCTCAAACCTTGGTGAGATAAATTGAGCAATGACAATGATGAAGCTTTCAGGATGTTTGAAAGTAAACAGCTGGAAGAGGTCAGCCACAGTAGAAGTCAATAAAAGAAAAGGGAGAAGTTTGAGATGGAGGAATGCCACAATTTGTAATGATGTGGAATAACCAGGTCAAATGAGGACAAGATGCCAATAGAAAGGTTTACCTCCAAAGCCATTCCACTCACAGGAAAGTGGCATAGCTTTTCTCTCATTCTCTTGGTTCAGAACCGATGAAGCTTCTTGGATGAGAAGCAAAATGTCTTCCTGAACTAAAAAAAAAACAGTCCAGTTGCCTTTTTAAAAAGCACCTTTGAGACAACTATGACCTGAAGGACTGAGAATCTCCACAGACAATCGTGTTTTTCCATTCATTCCTTCTCCACATTTAAGGCACAAATAGGCTTAAACTACCTATTTGGGAGTGGGAAAACACTGTTTGTTAGCTGATACTCACCACTCACTATTCTCATTCATTCTTGCATATCCAAATCTCTAAATCACTTTTTTCTGTACACTGTTGTGTTGTTCCCGCCCATCTGTTCACAATATGTTTCCCCTGCATCCCATTCATTCAGATTGTTGCACGTATTTTTCCCCAAACTCATTCCTGGTTCTGCCATTATCAGTATTCACTGGAGCACAATAACGTGCAACTATCAGCAACTAAGAATTTCTATTTTCATAGGCACCCGTAATAGCCTAGATGACACCAATTCACACTTTCAGTCATTTTAGTCCTCTCATTCATAATTAAACCTTCACTTCTCCATTTGTATTCATCAACTGCTCTCTACCAGATCTGACTGCCTTCATGTAGATCTGTTACAACCTTCCTCTGTCTTAACTTTGCAGACATGTAGGTATCTATTTTTCTTTGCTTGTTTCTTTCTTTGGTTAAGTCATATCCTTTACAATCTAAAGGGTATGTTCCAAAGTTGCAGCCTTCCATCAACTCAAGGTGTAATTCTCAAGAGATTAACAGTCTCTATGAATTGAAATCTGCAATTCTGGAGAGCAACTACAAAGATGATGATGATGATGTTGATAATAATAATAATAATAATAATAATAATAATAATAATAATAATGTTGGAAGGGACCTTGGACAGTCTCCAGTATCGGAAAAGGCAAAGCCTTTATAAGGAAACATTCTGAATGTGGAACTAAGGTAGAACATAGAGTAATAGGATTGGAAGGGAATTTGGAGGTCTCCTACCGGTAGTTGAACCCCTTCTTGAGCAGAAGACCTCATACCATTCTTAACAAATGGCTGTCCAGTCTGTTCTTGCTCTGATATGACAAGAGGCTAGATGTGACAAGGTTCTTCCAATACGGTAGTACTAAATGTCTTGGAAGTCCTATTGTGTCTCCATTAATAACCACTGCCCTATGCCAAGGAAAGAACCACAAGGGGGGATACGAAGGATAGGCCTCATAAACAAGTTCAGTCCATTTCCTACATCCTGTTATAAATTGTAATCTGCAGTGCGAGTGTACTATATACATGCCATTAATCTTTCCTGCAACATTTCAGGCATTTGATCTGATTGCATTTAAATGCCTTTGAAAGTAATTACTGGATCCCGCCTAGCAGGTTTTTAAAAGAAATAATCATAATGAGTGTCCTGAATATGTGGTTGCCTCCCTCACTTAGGACTTGTATAAAAGAGAAAGAGGATCTCCTTTGTGCTGAGAACATCTTGGCTTGGCATGGCCAGATATGCAGCTGAGTTTCCATTCTTCCAGGTCTTTTCCCATCACACGCATACACTTTCTTTGGTACATACAAAACTTTAGGTTGATGGGAAGATGTGGGACAGCTTACCAGGATATTAATTTATTCTTTGCCTTCTTTGAGAAGAAAATCAGCTCAAAAACAGAGATGAAAAATCTGGGAAAGGATTCTTGAGCACCCTGAGAATAAACCTAGGAGAATACCTTCCACTAAAAATGGAGGTAGGAAGATCTTCCCACAGTGCTCCCGACTCCGAACTCTGTGCATCCCCTCTGCCATCATCGAAAACGTGAGGGGTCTGAGAGATTGTCAAAGTTTTTGGACCCAGAAGACGGTAGCAACCTTTGTAGACCTCTCTTCCCTTTCTCAAGAAATGGTTCAGCTTCCATCTTCCCTGAAACAGGGACCAGCTCGGGAGAAAGGGAACGAGGCAGCTTTAATAAAAGAGAGGGAGGGGGATGAAAGAAAGGAGGAAAAAAAGGTGTCTCGGTTGTCTCAGCAGCTGATCAACAAAGGAGCACTCGCAAGCTGTAACCTCTGGAAGCTGCAGCCTGGAACATGACACACGTCAGGCTATGATAAATGGTGCGGTACGCGTGCAATTTCAAGCGCAATGCCCTTGAGATGTGCGGGACCCCAATCGCAAATGTTATTGTTAAATTAAACCTTAAAGGAAGAATTGGAAAGAGGAGGCTTGGCATAGATATATAAAGAAATGGACAGAGGTGGGAGGGAAGAGAGAGAGAGAGAGACAGAGACAGAGAAACGGCCCAGAAAGAAGACAGAATATAAAATATAGGGAGGGAGAGTAAATATTTTTTGAAGGTTTCTCTTCTAGTCAGTCACTTCGCTAATTAAATTGAAAATCTTTGGAGCACTTGAAGAACTTGCATCAAGGTTTTATGTACTGGCATGCAGATATATTCTGAGATAGATAAATAGATGATGGTAGGCAGGTAGGCAGGTAGGCAGGTAGATAGCTAGATAGCTAGATAGCTAGATAGCTAGATAGCTAGATAGCTAGATAGCTAGGTAGGTAGGTAGGTAGGTAGGTAGGTAGGTAGGTAGATAGATAGATAGATAGATAGATAGATAGATAGATAGATAGATAGATAGATAGATAGATAGATAGATAGATAGATAGATAGATAGATAGAAATGATGGATGGAAGATATGATATAGATAAAGAGAGATGAGAGAGAGAGAGAGAGAGAGAGAGAGAGAGAGAGAGAGAGAGAGAGAGAGAGAGAGAGAGAGAGAGAGAGAAAGAGAGAGTATTTACCCTTTTAGACTCATAGACCTTGACTTATGACAATAATGGAATCTTCTCATTACAGTCATAAATCATGACTTATGAACCATTTTTTTTTTGCTATGGCTAGTTTTGCTAAAGATCAGAAATAAATGCCAGTTTTCAGCAAAAATATTGTGAAATGTAGTCACATGATCATGGGACACTGCCAACAAATGTAAATGTGGGCCAGTTGCTGAACACCTGAAATGTGGCCAGGTAGCTGTTGGAGCAAAGGGTGGCCATCGGAACTTCGACAGAGTCATAACTACTTGTGGGGAGGTCTGTTATAACGTTGAATGGTTGCTAGATCAAGGATTACCTCTATATGAAATTTAGACAGTGGACTCTTAGACCATTTGGAAAAATGATAGAATTCAGACAGAGACAGAGAGGAGAAGCCTAATTTAAAAGCCCAATAAGTAATGGATGAAGTCAGGAGAGATTTTTCACTAGACTGAATCAAGTCGAGTTCCTGGCTCTTGTATGAAACGGGATGCACTCTTCATGTAGCCGTCTGATCTTCAGCCAGGCTTTGTCGTCTGAACTGCAATTGGAAGATGGGCCAACTATGACCTTACAGGTTCAGATAACCCCCATGCTAATTTCTGCAGCCCTTCACCTAGTTTCCAAACCCTTCATCAAAATATCATTTGAGGCCTATTTCTCCCTTCCTGTAGCCTGCTGTCTGGGAGAGAAACTAGAACGTGTTTGAAAGAGGAGAAAAATACTGTCAAACATGGAAGGGGGAATCACTTCCTGATTTGGTTTCAGCCAGAGTCACCATGTGGTCTCCCACAAGGTTGGTAAAAAGGCTACTGAAATATGCCACACAAAGCATGTCAACAAGAGGAGAAGGAAGGGGTGGGGAGGAGAGGAGAGGAGAGGAGAGGAGAGGAAAGGAAAGGAAAGGAAAGGAAAGGAAAGGAAAGGAAAGGAAAGGAAAGGAAAGGAAAGGAAAGGAAAGGAAAGGAAAGGAAAGGAAAGGAAAGGAAAGGAAAGGAAAGGAAAGGAAAGGAAAGGAAAGGAAAGGAAAGGAAAGGAAAGGAAAGGAAAGGAAGAGAGAGGGAAGGGAAGGGAAGGGAAGGGAAGGGAAGGAAAGGAAAGGAAAGGAAAGGAAAGGAAAGGAAAGGAAAGGAAAGGAAAGGAAAGGAAAGGAAGAGAGAAACAAAGGGAGGGGAGGGGAGAGGAAGAGAGAAAGAGGAAAGAGGAAAGGAGAGAAGAGAGGAGGGGAGGGGAGGGGAGGGAAAGATAAAGGAAGGGAGAGGAGGGAAGGGGAGAGGAGAGGAATGCTAGACAAAACAATGAAAGAGAACTAACTATCAGTAGGGTTGAAACTGAAGGAACTAATAAAAGAAGAATAAGACAGGAAAAAATAGAATGCAAGATTAAGAAGAAAGTAAATTGTTGGAAGAAAAAGAGACAAAAAGAGAAAGCGGGGAGCTGCCACGTTTCACTCACTGCTAACCCTGGCCAACATAGTTTTGGTATGTGGCCACCACCAGCATATAAACAGCAAGGGAAGGTGTCCACACATACACCCAGACACAAGGCTGAAATGATGCTTCACAACATCTGTATCTTTTTTATCACCATGAGTGGCTAGTTAGAAACAAAATTGGAGAAAACAAAATGGAAGAAGATTGTCTGTCATTCTGTGTTTTAACCACAGAGTCCAGGAGCAGAATGCTGATCTAATGATGCTAAACTACCCTTATTCCCATAATACATTATCTTTTTCTTTTTTTTCTTTCCTTAAAGTGGAAGGAAAATGAAATTTTAGGGTTTTTTCCCCCCAAGATATGCAATTGTGCTGAGATAACCAAGCAGAACAGGCCATTCTGTGTAAAGCTACAAGGAACAGAAAAAGAAGAAAATTGTCTAAAAATTAGATTAGAAATACATTTATTCCTGTTTAGGCAGAGTTTAGAACCAATTTCTGATTCATTTATGACATTAAAGGGAGGGCAAGGGAGAAATCCTGAGGATTTCTGAACAATAATATAAATGAGGTTCAGGGGAAGAAAGAGAGAAAAAGTTTTAGGAAACGGCTGTAGATGGAAAGAGCTCAGATCTTAACTCCAAATTGTCTTATGGAAAGTGGCAAGTCATTTCATTCGCTTGATGCTTCCTACTCAAAGCTTAGCATGATAACTTAATGCAATAATCTTTTCGTTACAGGGAGAGAGGGTAGCGTGTCCCTGTTATTATTGTTGTTGCCTTTGATCTACAAGAAAGATGTTAAAATTGAATTACAATTATTGAGTCAGTTATTGCACAGGTGTCTGCAGCATCGAGTAGGGTTGCAAACATGGCAGAAGTCAGAACAGTCTGCAAATCAACCTTTCTGCCCAGAGACAGGTGATTTATTTTCACTGCCTTTCTATCACTATTTTTAATGAAAGCAATGTGATAATTATATACTGGTGCAGGCTTTCGATAATTACTTCTACAGCATTAGCAACAACACATAAACAGGGAGAAATGCAATGAGATATACAATTTCTCAGCCTCTTTCTGTAGAGGTTGGGGTACCATGTCACTAAAATTCCTTAGGAGAACATGAGCAATTCCCCAATGGTGCCTTAGGTTCTTGGCTTACAATACTATCTCCTAATGCTGTGGTACTGGAAAAAAAGAGGGAGTCAACCTATTTTCCAAAGCACCAGAAGGCAACAATGGATAGAAACTGATCAAGGAGAGAAGCAATCTGGAATTAAGGAGAAAATTCCTAACAATGAGAACAATTAACCAGTGGAACTACTTGCCTCCAGAAGTTATGGGTGCTGCATCACTAGAGGCTTTTAAGAAGAGACTGGACAGCCATTTGTCTAAAATGGTATAGGGTCTCCTGCTTGAGCAGGGGGTTGGACTAGAAGACCTCCAAGATCCCTTCCAATTCTGTATTAGAATAGAATAGAATAGAATAGAATAGAATAGAATAGAATAGAATAGAATAGAATAGAATAGAATAGAATAGAATAGAATAGAACAGAACAGAACAGAACAGAACAGAACAGAATAGAATAGAATAGAATTATAGAATAGAATAGAATTATGGAATAGAATAGAATATAGAATAGAACAGAACAGAACAGAACAGAACAGAACAGAATAGAATAGAATAGAATTATAGAATAGAATAGAATAGAATAGAATAGAATAGAATAGAATAGAATAGAATAGAATAGAACAGAACAGAACAGAACAGAACAGAACAGAATAGAATAGAATTATAGAATAGAATAGAATTATGGAATAGAATAGAATATAGAATAGAACAGAACAGAACAGAACAGAACAGAATAGAATAGAATAGAATTATAGAATAGAATAGAATAGAATAGAATAGAATAGAATAGAATAGAATAGAATAGAATAGAATAGAAGCTGGAAGGGACCTTGGAGGTCTTCTAGTTGAGCCCCCTGCTCAAGCAGGAGAACCTATACCATCTCAAACAAGTGAATGTCCAGTTTTATGTATTGATTACACCCTGTATGGCTGGGCTTTTAAAGGAAGAAAGAACAAAGGAGACACTTTTCTTAGTTTCGCACATCTCCCTCGATAAGATGACTCAGAATTTGAAATAATCCGAAAAACAAAGAACTTCAGGCAATGAAGTAAATTAAAACACAACCACTTGAAAATGGTTTGGTATTTGAGGAATTCTGACTTTAGTGACCAAAATAATGGAGAAATAGACGGGTGACGTGGGGTTGCTGTGGGAAAAAAGAAGATGAGGAGATGTTTAGAAGGCAGTGTGGGATTCAAATATGCGAACAACCAGTTCTCTGTGTGGATGCCACTTCTGGAAGTCCATTCTGGGCCTGGGCAACAAAAAATTAGCTACCAGTTCTGCCAGAGTGGTGCGAACAGGCTGAATCCCACCACTGTTAGAAAGGCATTGTGTTCTAAGACCATTCTGAATCTTGCAGAAGTTATCCATGCTCTTTAATCAGTACACCAGCTTGGGGCTAACTAGCTTGCAAGTCAACGTAGCAGCAGATAATGTTGCCAACCTCCATACACTCTATGTTCACCTTATTCCAAGTCTTCATTGGAAAAGAGGAAATGATAACTAAGACAAAGAAAAATAGCCCATTTACCGAAAAGTGGTGCTATTTTTCTGAGAGGCAGGAAAAAACAACAAACCATGAAGAAAATTGTTTCAACAGTTCTTGGCTTGGTTGAGTTTGAAAATTTAGACTGGGTCACATGAGATTAACAGAGGCCACCAGAAAAACCAGGGCTGTAGACTAACCTGGGAATTTGAAAATCGGTGCTTTCCGGTTGAAAGGATGAGTTGGTGACATCACCGTTGCTTGGGGGAACCCCAGTTGGGGACTCCTTTCATCTCCCCAGCTGCAGCTGGAGTGAAGGACAGGAGCTCACCCTACCCCACAGCAGCACTCGGGACTCGAATGCTTGCTGACTTTCAACTCAGGGTCTTATCCACATGAGCCACCGTGCTGCTTCCAACTCTGTTCTTCGGTTAAGTAGCTCTTGCAGCAACGAATCAGACCTGTTGACTTGATAATCTTGCATTTCGTGAAATAGGGTAACTGAAAAGATCATTGAAGTAAGTAGGCCTTATTTTTATTCTGCAGAAAGCACACCCCTCCCCCCATCATTCCTCTTAAATAAATGGGTGGAAGCTATGGATTGCCATGTTGAAACAGTGAGGACGTTCCATTCTATTTTGAGCAGCCCCGTAGATCTGAAGATAGACAGCACCTCCTGAACCACAATTCCTTTTCGTTTTTATTCAGTTCCATAATATATTGGCCTCTGGAAAATAAAGGGAGAACCAACTCCCTTTTGCCTCCTCCTACTCTGGGAACCTCTATTGTCTTTTCCTCCGTAATAAATGATAATAATTAAAGGTAAATACACAATAATTAGTCACACTAGGGTTACCCATCTGGCATACCTGTATCACATCGCTGTGTCTTTGAAACAGATGACAAGCACCATATTGCAGAATTTCCTGCTAATGGATGTGGATGGAGAGCAGCAAAGTAATGTGGGAGCCCTGTGTGCATGCATATATATAGCACATACACACTTCCACTCCTCCTACTCCAAAAAAAAGAAAGAGGGAATCAGAGCATTATACCCACTTTGAAATCAATCAATCAATCAATCAATCAATCTATCTATCTATCTATCTATCTATCTATCTATCTATCTATCTATCTATCTATCTATTGTATCTGTCTGTCTGTCTGTCTGTCTGTCTGTCTGTCTGTCTGTCTGTCTATCTATCTATCTATCTATCTATCTATCTATCTATCTATCTATCTATCTATCTATCTATCTATCTATCTATTTCTTGGACTGATCCTGTTTATAGTTCAACACAATTGGAAGGTCAAATGGTTCTCCCAAACCTCTGGACCTGATGGGTATCATCTCTCACAATCACCCAACCGTATGCTTTATCTTTGGATTTGTGACTTGGATTGTTAGGTTAATATTCTTCGACCCTGAGGTGTGTGTGGGTGTGGGTGTTCCTCAATGACATCACTTGGTAGGGTTGGATAAATTCAAATCTAGCAACTGACACAGATTCAAAAGTTTGGTGGCATAGTGATTAGAATGCAGTACTGCAGGCTACTTCTGCTGACTGCCAGCTGCCAGTTCGAGTCTCACCGGCTCAAAGTTGACTCAGTCTTCCATCCTTCTGAGGTTGGCAAAATGATGACCCAGATTGTTTGGGGGCATATGCTGACTCTGGAAACAGCTTAGAGAAGCCTGTAAAGCTCTATGAAGTGGTATATAAGTCCTAGTGCTATTGCTACTGTGCTGCTAAGGGCAAAGTCTAAGGCATGATCATCTCCACTATTAATCCCAGAAATAAGGTGGATGATCCATTAAATGGGACCTCCCCATTAGTAACAAGATAGGGTCCAAATCATCAGCTAAATTACAAATTATGGGAAAGATTATACAGCACAGAGATGGACCTGACAGGAATGTGACCGGAGGACTCCAAATAAACAATGGGAGAAATAAACTGTTATTGCTGTTTGCCATCGTATGTTGTCCAAGATATCATCTCCCTCTACTTAATGGTAAGGCTGGCCTTGACAAGAGGTCAGGTGCTGCTGCCATATCTGATGTAGATACACTCACAGCCGCAATGTGACAGCACTCATTCTTTTGATACCTTTTCAAATGATCTTATTGCTGAATGTGTCAAAAGCATATCATTGTCTCTTTCAGTTTGCAAGGGAGAGGATGATCGATCTCGTTCTCATATATACCACATTCACCATCATTTATCCAGTGTGAAAGTATTGACAAGCAGTTTTGATCTTCCCTGCTACTCTAAGCAAGAATCTTGGATTGGTGCATGCTTGGGGTTCTAGATTGGAATTGGTGGAACACAGAATGGAATAGGGGCTACCACAAAGAAGAGGGGATCAACCTATCTTCCAAAGCACCTGAAGGCAAGACAAGAAGCAAAGGATGGAAACTAGCCAAGGAGGGAAGCAACCTAGAACTAAGGAGAAATCTCCTGACTGTGAGAACATTCAACTAGTAGAACGGCTTGCCTTCAGAAGTTATATGAGTGCCCCATCACTGGAGGCTTTTAAGAAGAGACTAGACAGCCATTTGTCTGAAATAGTATAGACTTTCCTTCTCAAGCTGGGGATTGGACTAGAACAGGGGTTCTCAACCTTGGCAACTTTAAGACTTGTGGACTTCAATTCCCAGAATTCCTGAGGAATTCATCCATCACTCACTTTCTGCTCCATCCATCCTTCTCCATCACTTCAGTGGAGAGGAAAACTTCATCAAGCTGATAAAAAAAAAGAGCTATGCTTTGAAGACCATTGTAGAAACTTCTTGATCAACAAGTGGGGATCCACCATATATTCTTTTAAATCGGCCTGCCCTAACCTCATCTCTCCAGATGTGTTGTCACTATAACTCCTACAATCCTCAGTCTGCCCATATCAGTCAGAAATTATTAGAACACCCCTGGAAGACATTAGATGATGTGGAGTGACTATAGATTCTAGGACAGATGTTGTGAAAGCGGTATCCTTGGGCTTTTTCCTAGCTAAGTGTTATGAGACAGTCCCAATCGGAAAATCGTGATTAACAGATGATATCTATTTTAAGAGAGCAGTAAAATACATTCTCCTTTTTGCTCTATGTGATTGGCAAGGGAAAGACGATCAAGAGGTGACACATTATTAGAAAATAAGGGAGGAAGGTACCCCTGAAGGTGCATAGAATCTTCACTGGCTGACACCAACTTATTTTTCATGTCAATCCTTCAAATCCACTCTTAGCTGGATCAATACTGCCCTTTTGGGGCATAGCTTACATGGCATAACAGCTGCTCTCTGTGCTTAAGTTTCCATATTAAGCCATTCTGTGTACTTAAGTTTCCAAAGAACTGTTGATAAAAATGGGACACCTCAGAAGCTATGATGGTTTGTTTGCCTGTTTGTTGATTGCTATTTCTTGAAATCTTGAGGAAATTTCCATTTATCTTCTTAATGCATTCAAGCAACCGAAAATGGAAGCTAAATACCTTTTTTTTTCTTTTTTCTTTCTTTTTGTCATGTAACCTAACTGCCCTCTGCTGGAAAATGGCAAACGTAGCTGTAAGGTTGCAAATCAATAAAACAAGGATGCAAGGAGATATTTTGCTTTCTTTCTTTCTTTCTTTCTTTTAATCTACTGGGGTCAGTGTGCTTGCAGTAAAAGGTAAGTCATAATGGCGAGCAAGCACCACTGTCTGCAATCAACATGACATGTTATCCTTTGGCAAAGCAGCCCTGCCCTTCTTTCATTCATTCTTCAGACTGTAACTTTTTCCCTGCCTAGTCTATTTTTAACTGTGCTTAGGAAAGCAGGACTATCTCCAGCCAAAGGAGAAATATATTACTCTGGAAGTAATCAGTTTTATGGTGGCATTTAAGGACTAAAAGCAGCTGAGCTCCATTCACAAAACAAACTGGCTAATCAACAACAGCCATTAATGCACAGTTTTGGGGAATTTTAACAGCCGAAAGTATCTCACTCTTGTGCTTATTTTTAAAGAAGGGACTGAAATAGTCTTAGCTGATGAAGTCCAACAAATAATGGCAAATAGCACTTTAGGGAGTCAGCAGTTGGAGGCCTTGGGCCAAACCCTGCAAACTAAGAACACCTCTTTCCACTGGCTACCTCTTTAATAAGTCTAGTCCAATCGGCATACCTCAAAATGAAATTTCGATGCGTACAGCTCTCAAAGGGTCACCACCTCCGATATACACTCCTTGTTCAGGGCCAGCTCAAGTTTCAGAACGACCATTTTAGTCTCTAGGGAGCGGACGACGGCAAACAGGACAGTTTTGCAGTTTTCAGGAATACCACTGCAAATTGTCAAAAGCCGGAGAAGGATGCCTGACTGAAGAAAAGTACAAAACAGACTGGCTTATAACGATGGAGAACTTCGTCTTGGTGGGACCCAAGATTTTCTGCTAGGACAAGATATTGGGAAGAAAATTGGATACCATAAAATGTAGTCAAGATGAACACATCAAAACAAACGCCCCAAAGTTGCTTTTTCAAAAGCACCTTTTGAACAGCCTGAGATGTCTAACTCTGGGAAGATCACCGTTGGGACAAGTAGGACCTGGATGACTGAGAATCTCCATAACCATCAAAACAAATGGATCTTGTTTTGGAGCCATGGTGGTGCAGTGGTTAGAATGCAGTACTGCAGGCTAATTCTGCTGGCTGCCGGCTGCCAGCAGTTTGGCAGTTCGATTCCCACCAGCTCAAGATTGACTGAGCCTTCCATCCTTCCGAGGCTGGTAAAATGAGGACCCAGATTGTTGGGGGGGGCATATGCTGACTCTGTAAACTACCTAGAGAGGGCTGTAGAGCACCGTGACGCGGTATATAAGTCTAAGTGCTATTGCTATTGCTACTGCTAACTTCCACAAGAGTCAGCTCCATTTTCTTCAATACGTAGTAGTAGTAGTAATTTAAAAAAAATAGTAATGAACTTAGGGCACATTTGGTTTGGATGTATGGAACATGGCAATCTTTTAAAAAAAAACAGGCAAAGGAATCTGGTTCAGCTAAGTGGTTACATGAAACCTACCTGAAAATTCTATTCAGAGTAAGCAACATAAGAACATAAGAACATAAGAAGAGCCATGCTGAATCAGGCCAAAGCCCATCGAGTCCAGCATTCTGTGTCACACAGTGGCCCACCAATTGTACATGGGGATCTTGAGCAGAAAGAGAAGGCAAAACCCTCCCTTTCCCTTGACCCCCCCCACAAATGGTACTCAAGGGAATCCTGCCTGCCTCAACCAACATAGAGGCGGCACATGGACATCCGTTTTAATAACCAACGATACACTTTGCATCCATGAATCTATCTAGCCCTGCCTTGAAGCTGTCAAGGCTGACAGCTGTCACGACCCCTTCTGGAAGTGAATTCCATAAATCAATAACCCTCTGGGTGAAGAAATATTTCCCTTTATTTGTCCTCACTTTCTTAGCTATGAGCTTTAGGGAGTGCCCCCTTGTCCTGGTATTGTGTGATAGAGAAAAGAATTTTTCTCTATCCACCTTTTCTATCCCATGCATGATTTTATACACTTCGATCAAGTCACCCCTTAAACGCCGTCTTTCAAGGCTGAAGAGACCAAGGCGTTGCAATCTGGTTTCATAAGGGAGGCGCTCCATTTCCTTGATCATTCTTGTTGCCCTATGACAGGAAGGTTTGAATCCATGTTGCACTTAGGCAGGACTGTTCAATATAAATGATATGATTAGGTGTTGTTCTTTTTATTTGGTGGGGGTCTCGTGGAATATGAATTCAGACCAATTTGGGCAGCTTTTGGTTCGGCGCATGGTGCAAACCCACGCTTGTTGGCTAAACACGTTGTATGAAGAAAGCTTTGGGCCAGTCATTACCTCGCAACCTGATCATCTCTACGGAATTATTTTTGCATGGATAAACGTGGAGGAAGGAGTGTCTGTGTGTGCTGCCTTGTTAAAAACGAGTTGTTCGTAGAAAAGTTTAGTGGTGTTGCCCATAGCTGCTGCATCGTGGGAAGTGGGAGATGGGGAAACAGAAGAAAGCAAGGAAATATGCTGCCATGAAACGCATGATCAGCCTTCGTGATCAGCGCATTAAAGAGAAAGACAGAGCGAAACCTAAAGAAAAGAAGAAAGAAGATCTCAGTGCAATCAAGGAGACAGAAGTCCCCAAATATCCTTCATGTTTATTCTTCCAATATAACACACAACTAGGACCTCCGTATTATATCTTAGTAGATACCAATTTTATTAATTTTTCCATTAAAGCCAAATTGGATCTAGTACAATCAATGATGGATTGCCTCTATGCCAAATGCATTCCTTGTATCACAGATTGTGTCATGGCTGAAATTGAGAAACTGGGACAGAAGTATCGTGTAGCTTTAAGGATAGCAAAAGATCCACGATTTGAGCGCTTGCCTTGTACTCACAAAGGAACCTATGCAGATGACTGCTTGGTACAGAGGGTCACCCAGCACAAGTGTTACATAGTGGCTACTGTAGACAGAGACCTGAAGCGAAGAATACGAAAGATCCCAGGAGTCCCAATAATGTATATATCTAATCACAGGTATAACATTGAGCGGATGCCTGATGATTATGGAGCACCTCGATTTTAAATATGATAGAAAAAGTGCTATGTTGAATTCCAGAACACTGAGCCAGTTATAATGTACTTCCAATCCGGGTTTATTTCTTATGGTGCTTGGAATTTGAACTAATTAATTAGACAAGTCTCTTCCAGATAAAATGGACATTCTATTCCATACTCTGGGATCTAGAATAAACATTACTTGTAAAAAAAAAAAAAAAACGAGTTGTTGAAACAGGCGCGCTCTTTTGGTTTCTTGTTAAATTCCCGTTGACAGAAATCTCCTTAATACCCGTTCACACAAAATTACCTTCCCGTTGGAGTATTCTGTTTAAAATATATAAATGGACCTGACAGATGAGCAAGCAATGAAAACAGAATGCAGTAGCATGACAATAGCAGTCACAAGGTAATATGCATTCGGAAACAATAATAGATACGATGTATAAGTCTTACATGAATTGCAAAGGACAAAAATTAAATGTAATTTATTAATGGGGGCTGAAGGCATGTTAATAAACTCAAACCGCTCAAACCGCTCTCACACAAAAAAGAATAAGTCAGATTCATTGGTAGCATTTATCATTTTTGTGTAATTTATGAAGCATTAGATATGACTAGCTTACAATGCCCACTGATGTAATGAAAAATAAATCTGGAATAAGCAAATATCTGTCCTGTACTTGTCTCCTGATGGGACACTCCAAATCACAAATGGAAGAAATTGTTTTTATCCTGGTTTTATCGCTTGTTGTGTGCCACCTAGAATCATGATATGAGATAGATGGG